>CP137676.1:32615565-32790565 GCA_037976565.1 Mesocentrotus franciscanus | reverse complement strand
CTACATCCTGAAGATAATGGTTTGACACATTGAACTGTCACAATCTGTTTACTTAGATGTCTCTACAACAACAAAATTATAAACTTATCATGCTTATGATATCTCTCTCTCTCTCTCTCTGTATTTACTCCAACAAAATATATGTGAAATTCGCGAGTCTTCCGTAGTAAGAAAGACTTGATATTAAGAAAATGTAACAGAACGGAAAAGAGCTATAGAATTTCTATAGCTCTTTTCCGTTCTGTTACATTTTCTTAATATCAAGTCTTTCTTACTACTTCTGTACAGTAGATTTTTTTTTGTCGGGTAAAGGCTGAAATTGTAGAAAGTGAAACAAAAATGCATAGTGAAATGAACTGAATGTTTCGTTGACAAGTATTATTATCAAATGGTAGGAAAGAGGGGGACGGAGACAAGTTCCTGGCGCGTTAATTTTTTGTAATAGGATATGAGTTAACGCCTTTCGGGCTCTTAACCGACGCTTTATTAACCCCTCAAAAAAAGTTTGGAAACTAGATTTGATTGATTATATCTCTCTTGTCATGGCATAATCATCGCTATGTTTATAGTATCAGTAGAAAGTGTGTTTATTCTTCTTTAACATGACACCCCATTTGTTATGAATTTTCAGTCTTGGAATGTGCAGTAGATCAAAATAAGGGGCAAGGTCACAAGTGAAAAGTTGCAAAATGCACTGCTCTTTTTCGACTGTGCATTCAAATTTCCCCATTGCCCGGGCCTTTTCAACAGTAATTTGTTAAACTGGGTATTTTTTATATTTTTTTATAAGGTGTTTTATTTCCTCAATACCAGAAGTAGTACATATAATCAAAATCATGCAATTTACATCATACTGACTTTACACCACATTCAAAATAATTAAAATACAATACAAAAGTATAATTCTGAATTTACATAAATTGCAAAACAACTCTTTCTTACATTTCCTTATTCGTTTTAAAACAATAATAGTAATAATAATAATGATAAAGTACTTAGTCATTTCATATTCATTCCTCTTTTCTTTCAAAAACGCTTTATCTGCTGAAGTAAACAAAATGAATAAATGCTTGTTCATGAACAAATATAATCTATCAACAAAAAATTTAAAAAAACAGCACTACTTCTGAAAAGAGAAAAACTCCCCCAGAGAGAGAGAGAGAAAGATAAAAGATAAAAAGAAAGAAAGAAAAGAAAAATCAACAAAAGGTATGATGCTTCGGAAGTGGATGACCGAACAGTAACGAATCTTGCATGA
The DNA here is from genome assembly GCA_037976565.1 of Mesocentrotus franciscanus. Lineage (NCBI taxonomy): Eukaryota > Metazoa > Echinodermata > Echinoidea > Camarodonta > Strongylocentrotidae > Mesocentrotus > Mesocentrotus franciscanus. The sequence goes on along the minus strand of CP137676.1, from coordinate 32,789,307 downwards.
CATGTCACCATAGTGCATGAACTTCTATTTCAGATTCTTTATTGTGGAGCGGTGTGTGTGCAGCGCTTTGTAACCGCAAGGAAAAGGCGCTATATCAAATATCTTTTGGATTGGACTGGATTAGATTCTTGACCCGTTGGGAATAATAGCCTTACTGTCATTTACAAAAATCACTCTCTTTATGTCAAAGAAAGAAGAATAACTATGATAACAATACCAGTGCTTACCAGTTCATATTGCAATTTTTCACTTTTGACCCTGCCCTTCAGTATTCTGATATACTGCTCACTCCATGGCTGCCAAATTATAACAAATATCGTATCATATCAAAGAGGAATAAACGTACTTTCCAATTACAATAATCAAAGCGATGAATATGCCACGATTAAAGAGCTATAATCGATACAACTTGAGATTTCAAACTTATTTTGAGAGGTTTAGATAGCAAAAGCTCTTAAGCTTTCTAACTTAAATAAAGATTGATTGATAGATTTAGTATTTCAGTACAGTATGCGGTAAACTTCTCGAACTGTTAGATATATTTAAGAGTTCAAATATAGGAACGTTAAGCCATGTAGTTGTGCTATGGACAGAGGGCAGATGAAGTTAAATAGAATTAAAAATTCTGGATTATCAGAGAAGGATGACTCGTTAAACAGGTGTTCCCAAAAGATTTCACTTTTCTTTGTCCGATTTACTCTGATTCATTTAATTCCCGAATTGAAATGGGCTAAATGGGCCTAAGTCAGAGAAACTGAGATGTTGGTTACCAACAAGAATACACGCTTCGGGAATTCTTTAATCTTCATTATGATAGCTAGACCAGGGGGGTGTTTCACAAAGATCTTTAGTTGAACTTATCTCTAAGTTGGAGTTAACAATTATGGAAAGCCGTTAGCATCTATGAAAATATTTGTAAAAGTTATTTTAAAAGGCATAAAATGTTGATTCAAATCATTCATATTTTCTATTATCAAGGAGATTTCATGTTCTTGATGTGGAATTTATAAAAAGTCTAAAATACTTGAATTTTCGCTTTTGAATATATATAATTTTTAGGCTACAAATGGCTCTCCATAATTTTAAAGTCCAACTTAGAGTTAAGTTCGACTTAGGATCTTTGTGAAACACCCCTGGGACATGTCAAATGGGGCACAGTCAATGATAACACCTCCACAAACATCATCCATGATTTCTGTATATATGAAGGACAAGCGCGTAAAAACACGTAGGTAACGATCTATAGGGGATGTGGAAGTGATATAGAAAGTAGTGGCATCTCTAGATTTGGACAAAAAGGGACGGAAGAAAAATGCTACGCAACTATTCCTTCTGTAATTATTTAGTATTTCTATTTCATTAATTTTTTTTTTTTTTTTTTTGTAGGCGTGGTTTTGTAAGTGTACTAATTCTCTTTTTAATGAAAAAAAAATATATATAATTGATATTAAATATTAATATGATTCAAATAGTATTACTTTTAAAAGATATATGTTTAATTTGATATTTCACATGTATGTACAATTGTTAATGATAGCATTATTTTATTTATGTTTTTACACTGTTATTGTATTAGGCAGGGGTTTCTTGAAAAGCAGGTCCACTGGCTTCCAGTGGAACTGAATCAAACTACCCCGTTGAAAGAAATCATGAATAAATGAATAAATAAACTAGACATGTAATACTTGTTTGGAACAAGTATAGGTGGGCTGTTCCAACTAAAATCTGAGACAAAATAAAGCAAAAATAAGCGAGATACTACTATAAAAACAATGACATGTAGATACAGGATGATGTGAACGAAATTCACCTTTCATAGGCATAAAACGCAATTTAAGAAATTTTTGACATGTGGCCTTTAATCGAAATTTTTATTATGATGACGTCATCAAAATGAAAAACGGTGGCCACTGAGCTTGTAGAGAGTTGTCTTAGCTATAACATATCGAAATTTGGAAGAAAACCGATCAATATTTACAGAGATACAATCAATTTTCCATAAATATGCTGACTTCATAATATTCAAATTCGTATTTTGAGTTCCCATGCAATTATGATGTCGTCAGAATATTTTTAATGGCCAAATGAGACATGAAATCATATCTCCGACTCATATACTCTATCAAAATATGAAAAAAATTGGGAGTCCAGGGCCCGTATTCAATTCAATACTTACAAAATTTTAGCTGTTTACTTAGTATTTGTCGTTGATAAAATACTTACTCAATTTTGGTATTCAATTCAAACTTTTGGTTAAGTATTTTACCCTAAATTTTAGACGGCTTCCTACCAGACTTTAGCCAATCATTTGGAGGCCTTGATTGGCGCTTGTCAAGCATATGGTTTTATTACGCAGTATCATAACCTGCCCACAATTATCTTAGCGCGCATTTATTGCGACGCGATAATTGCGCATTACTTTTGATTGACGGTGTGATGTCACAATGCTAATCAGTAATTATTTTACCTAGATTTTGTCTCAGGTAAGTAATAGTCTAAAATGCGATTTGAATACGAGATAAGTAAACTTTTTAGCTTAGCCATTTACCTAGTTATTTTCTTACTTATTCTAAGTATTTAATTGAATACCGGCCCAGGTGCATCCCAAAGAGCTATAATGGATTTTGTATAGGCATGTTTTTGCCCATATATGCTATGTATTACAAGAGCTCGCGCGCACGGACATTTATCTTGAACGGACGTTCATTCCATTATTAATAATCATAAAGATATTACCATGTTATCAAATTGTTCGAAAAAATGGGTAATATATCATGAAAGAAAAAAGAATGGCGATTATATGTTGTGTAATGGCGTACGTTACGCACGAACCGCGCGCTCAAAATGGCCTAAAATTCACTCTTATTTGATTAAAAAGTGATTTTGAGGATTTTTTTTATTTTGACGCGCGCGTACGTGAGCGTCATGGTGCGCCTTCGGATTTTGATGACATGTTATACTGATCCTTGACCTTAAATTCAAGTGTTTCAAATATGGTTCAATTTTGATGACTCGTTTTGGCATGGTCGCAATTTCAACTTTCAATTGAAAATTTCGACATGATCTCAACATCTGATCAAAAAACCAAAAAGCACAGTTTCTATAGCCCATGGTCTCAGCTATAACATACCAAAATTTGGGAGAACATAGAGCACAAATAAGCTAGATGAAGCTCAAAGGATAATGTCATGTAGACACATCACGTGAACGAAATTCACCTTCCATAGACATAACGCGCAAATGAAGAAATTGTGACATGTGGCCTTTGATTGAATTTTTGACTATGATGACGTCATTAAAATGAAAATTAGTGTGTATCAATCTTGTAGACAATTACCTCAACTACAACATATCCACATTTGGGAGAAAATGATCAATATTTACAGAGATACACTCAATTTTCCAAAAATATGCTGACGTCATAATATGCAAATTCGTATTTTGAGTTTCAAGGCCATTATGATGACGTCCCGATCTACTTGATGGCCAAATGAGACATGAAATCATATCTCCGACCCATACTCTATCCAAATATGGAAAAAGTTTGAGGTTCCGGTGCATCCAAAGAGCTATAATGGATTGTTTATAGGCATGTTTTTGCCCATATATGCTATGTATTACAAGAGCTCGCGCGCACGGACATTTAACTTGAATGGACGCTCATTCCCTTATTAATGGTCATAAAGAGATAAGCATGGTATCAAATTGTTCGAAAAAAGTTGAGGAATATCGTGTCAAAAAAAATCTAGGATGAATTATTTTGCGTTCGGCCGTGACGAACGAAAACGCGCGCGCATGCGCGTGTGCGCGACTTTTATGAAATGCTAACGCTAATAATGGCGTACGCGCGCGTTTTTTGACCTGGAATTGACTGGACGGTTATTGACCTTGATCATGATAAATATGAATGGGAAATGACTTTCCGTTATGAAGATATGATCGTGAGTTGATTTTCATAAAATGGCGCCTAGATGACGTCATCAGTCATGGTCAAGGTTGAAAACCTTATTTTACTTTGTCCTTATGCCGATACATATATGTGCCAAATTCAAGGCATATGATTGAGCCATTTTTAAGTTATCGTGCTAACAAAAAAGCGGGTGGAAATAAGAAAAATATTCTAACGAAAACATAAGGTGGTCTGTATTATATACAGCCCACCTGATAAATCACAAGTGTGCTTCAAGACAGAGCGGAGAAAAGGTGGGTTAAGCCCCCATCACTCCAAACTAGTTCTCACTACGTTCTGGAACCGTCCTAGAAAATCGTAAAACGGTTTGTGGTCGGGGCAGAATGTGTAAATAATGTCTATAATACGATCCTAGTTCGTTCATAAACAGTCCTCAATACGTCCTTCTCGTCTGTACCCCGTCCACAGTCAGTTCATATCAAGTTCAGATCGGGTAAATTTGCCATTTCCAGGCAGTCCAAGCCAGTCCGTAGTCAGTTTAAACCCATTATTAACTAGTTCTACCTCGTTCCTAATACGTCCAAACCCATTCTGACTAGTTCGCCACTTGATCTAACTAGTTTTTAACCCGACCACCCCGTTCAAAAAAAAACTTATAAGGCGTATTAATGGAAAAGAGGAGGTTCTAACAACTGATTCTGAAATTGCCAATGAATTTAATGATTTCTTTGTAAACATAGGTCCAAATCTAGCATCAGCAATACCAAATGTACCCACATTATTTGAAGATTATTTGAATAATAGTGTTGAGCAATCCCTTTTTTGGAAACCGGTCACAATGAAGGAAGTTCATGACCACATGTTGGCTCTAGACGAGAAGAAAGCTTGTGGTTACGACAACATTCCAGTTCGCCTGATTAAGGATGGTGCATTTATTTTGGCTGAACCATTAACACTTATCTTCAATCTTTCATTGGAAACAGGAAATTTCCCTGATCAAATGAAAATTGCTAAAGTCACTCCACTGTTTAAGAAAGGTAATAAACATGAAACAGGGAATTATAGACCCATTTCCGTCTTACCAATTTTGGGTAAAGTATTAGAAAAAATAGTTAATGTTCGATTGACCAGTTTTCTAGAAACGCATGACATTTTATATCACCATCAGTACGGATTTAGAAAAAAGTATAGTACTAAATTATCAGTAATTAATCTTATGAATACGGTATTGAAAAGTATAGACGAAGGATGTGTTACGCTTGGTGTGTTTCTTGACTTTCAAAAGGCTTTTGACACAATAAACCATAACATATTATTTAAAAAGCTATCCTATTATGGCATCCGAGGACATGCACTGAAATGGCTTGAAAGCTATCTTAGTGACAGAATGCAGTTTGTGAAATACAAAGAGTCATCATCAGAAAGTAGATATATCAAATGTGGTGTACCACAAGGTTCTGTCTTAGGACCAACTCTGTTTTTAATCTATATAAATGACTTGCCAACTGTGACAAATTATTTCAATTTCAGACTATTTGCAGATGATTCTAATATATTTCATACTTTTCCCAAAGGTGTAGATCAAATAGATGAGTCTGAAGTAAATGAAAATTTAAAATCAATACAGAATTGGTGCATTGCAAATAAGCTTACTATCAATGCGTCAAAAACCAATTTCATGTTCTTTAGTAGCCGTCGAAGAAAGGCCGTGCTTAGAGGGAGAATAAAAATATCTGAGGCAGAATTAAGAGAAGTGGAGGAAGCGACATTTGTTGGCATTACCATTGACAGACATTTAACATGGAATTCACATATAAAATCTGTTAATGACTGTATACGGAGAAAGGTCGGTATCCTCTTTAAATTACGGCACTTTGTCCCTAAACATATATTGATACTGTTGTATAAAGCTCTGATACAGCCACATATTACATATGGCATCGAGGTTTGGGGTAGTACTTATAAATCACACCTGAATTGTATATTTTATACTCAAAAGATGGCTGTACGTGCTATAACTTTCAAGCCACATCGTTCTCATACTAATGCACTGTTTCATGACCTCAAATTGTTGAATGTTTTTAAATTGCATAAATTATCTATTTCTACTTTTGTGTTTGATTTGATAAATGAACGATTGCCTCATTCCTTGAAACATTATTGCAGTATGATACAACATGAATATTCCACAAGACAAAAAACGGGTCGACAATTACGTCTTCCTTTATTCAAAACAGACCAAGGAAAGTTTTCTGTTTCGTTTGTTGGAAGTAATTTTGGAATATGCTTCCTACTGATCTAAGAATTGAGAGATCAAGAACCTCTTTTCGTAAAAAACTTACAACATTACTCTTGGGTGAAAACCACGAATTATAACCTTGTAATTATATAGATGTATATAGCAACCAGTCTCTTCTTTTAAATTGTAATATTATACACAAATCTTATTTATAGGATTTGGAAACATATTGTGTATTTTTCAATGAACTTAATTTCAGGCTTTAGATAACGAGAGTCAGACTCGACTAGCACATGTGCTATTTTTGACTCTATTTTACCATCGATCACAAACTCATTGTAAATAGTCATTTATTGTTTTACTCTTGACACTAAAATTACTTATAACTGTTTTTATTATTTTTATAATGTACATGTATATCGCTGTAGAACATGTATTTTTATAATTCGTGTCATGTATTTATGTTATATTGACATTGTCATTGTACATATATATCTTTGTTTCAATGTTTCAATGGTGGTGAATAAATAAATTCAATTCAATTCAATTCAATTCAATTCAGAGACAGTTCAACTTGTCCTCATCTCGTTCTTAGTGCGTTCGATCGCGCTCCTAGAGCGTGTGCAATCCCGTCCTGGCTCGGGAGCTATAAAGACCCAGCGCGTTCTCGCCATTCCTCATTCCCGTTCAACTTCAACGCTTCAAGCTTTGCAGATCAAGACATTCAAGTGAAGCCCCCATCACACCAAACTAGTTCTCACTACGTTCTGTAAAATGTTGCCAAACGGGCTCAAAGTGTGTGCGAACGGAGTGAACGTAGTAGCAACTGTTTACGATCTGTTTAAGAACTTCATGGACGGGCTCAGACTGGCTTGGACGGGAAGGGTGCTCTAGAACTTTGAGTCTGTTCAAAATGTTCCCCGTCCTGCAAGTATACGGAGTGACAACGTACTTAAAACGAAATGGACGTATACTGCGAACGGAATTGCCGTACTTCGATCCTACTAGGAACGTGTTACAACGTGATGTGGTCGAGCATCAATTAGCAAGAACGCGTTGGGTTTGTATAGCCTTCAAACCAGGACGGGATTGCACACGCACGATAGGAGCGCGTTCGAACGCACTAAGAACGAGATGAGGACAAGTTGAACTGTCTCTGAACGGGGTGGTTGGGTTATAAACTAGTTTTAAAACAGTTGCGAACTAGTAAGAATGATTTGGACTGCTTGGAAATGTCAAATTTACCCGATCTGAACTTGATATGAACTGACTGTGGACGGGTTAAGACGAGTTGAACGTATTGTGGACTGTTAATGAACGAACTAGGATCGTATTATAGACATTAGTCCAGTCCGAGCCCGTCCATGAAGTCCTTAAACAGATCGTAAACAGTTGCTATTACGTTCAGCTCCGTTCGCACACAGTTTGAGCCCGTTTGGCAACATTTTCGAGAACGTAGTGAGAACTACTTAGGTGTGATGGGGCTTTAGCTGAAAAGATTGGATGAAGATCAAATTCTGATGCACTACATCTACATCATAGTCATACAGCATACCTTGGGTATGAGACGTTTGTTCATTGAATTCAATTCAAATAAATATTATTTCCATAACTTAATCAAAACATGGAAGAATGCTTACATAAAATTAATATCGAATGAAATTTTCAATGTAAAATAGAAAATGAAACTTATTTGTAATTTGACAATATTAAATGTAGGTAAGTAATCAAAGCATTTAAGGATACAAAATATATAAGCATAGGCCTGTTAGTTTATCATCAATTAAGTCGAATTTTAAAGGAAATTGAGAAATCCGCTCAAAAGCAGAGCTTGTATTTGTGTGGATTACTCAGAAAAGAAAACAGAAAGGAAAAAAGAAAGAAAGATAGAGAAAAAGAACAAACTCTCCAATATGTTCATAGCCAAGTCACACCGAAAAGCAGACTCCAAATTGACTCTAGACCGACATATTTGTTGACATTGTGGGTAATGTCATTTGTTATTTTTCGTTCTGTAGTCAGTATGGTGCCGGCCCGTTGATGTAACCAGGGAATCAGGTAATTTTAAATCACCATGAACAAAATGATGAATAACCCCAAAATTATATGTGCTGTGCTATTGGTAAGCAGGTATCGCTACTCATAATTGATATCTCATCCCAATGCTCTATTCATTGCCCTGCACGAGTAAAACAGCCCTACGAGACCCGCTATCCCACCAAGCATGATGATAAACCAAAGATATGCCTTCTCCAACTTTCTTATACTCCTCTTTCTCAGTTTTAAATAGAACAGACATGGGAAGATATAGTCCAGCCATGGTGCGGTAAGACTTCCAGAGACACCCATTAGCAGAGAGAAATGAGGAATGGCTACTGCCATCAGGTAGGACAGACCTACTAAGAGAACCCTGAAGATGATGGCCCAAATAGGTGGACAGCGTTCATCAATATCTGGATAGCAGCGCGGTAAGAACGACAGCTTCATAGAGTCGATACTACTCACGATGAGGAAAATAATCAGCGGGTAGGTCAGGATGGACTTGATGACGAAGAGACAACTGACTGCAGCATGGAGCGGTCCTCGAGGCATGTTGTAGGTGATGAACTCCTGTGTGTCTTCCTCGAAGGTCAAGAACGCGAAGAGGGCGAAGGCGATGTTGAGGAATCCTGTGGCGACGTAGGAGTAGTTGAGCATCACGTTAAAGGTTCTCGCATACTGCCTTCTACTCCTGGCATCAACAACTGTGCTCCGAAATTGAGAGAAAGCATGGCAACGCTGATGGCGACGGGTTCGATGGAAAACGGCGGGATGCTCTCCATCTTCCATCGGATACCACGATTGAAGCTGTACCACACCGTGCTACAGTACATCACGGCAAGTGCGATCAAAGCCACAAGGCTCAGCCACGATATCTTCGTGAGGTTCTTGAAGAGTACAGTTGGAAGGAGCACAACGACTGTTATAGCTGTCGAGGTAAACCGGTTTAACCCAGCTTGCGGGAAGGTATCTACTAGTAGAGCACCTGACAACTGAAGGTACAACGCCGCCACTGCCATCATATCAACGATCACTAAGACGTTGATCACATGACCACCATGTTTGAAGCAAGCATCAGCGATGTCGGCGTATGTCTCTCGAACAACCGTCGGGCGATCTGATGCAAGTGGAGCTTTTCTATCTTTGTCGATTCTCGTTGACTCTTTGTCATCATCATCCTCGTCGTCATATTTACAGTAAACTAAGATCTGAAAAACAGAAATGCCAAACAATCATTAAAGGCCCCTTTTGCAGTTTTAATGCAGTAAATGAGAAAATAAAGGGGCAATCTGAACCAATAAATCAATATTTGAGCCAAAGAAAAAGAAACAGCGCCATCTAATCATTATTGATGAATAACTTGAAGAACAGTTTAGCTAGGCGGAAATAGCTCAGGAGCAGTGGAATGTAGTTCAGAACCAATGGCACTGCTAGTACGGGAGCCAGGGGGTCAACCTAGCTGGAAGGGAAACCAATTTTCATATGCACAGATGTAAAGATCGCATAGCTCCATATAACAAATCGACCGTCTGGCATGTTCTAAGTGGTGGGTGTGGCCAGGGGGAGCCCCCTCCCCCCAAAAGTGGCCCTTTTGACGTCAAATTAGTATTTTGTAAATAATATTGTAAGAAAACCTTGAACCACCATGAGTTTGGTGTCATATGAAAGAAAATTAAATTATCTACATTTTGATACCTATTTCAACGAAATTAAGATTAATTTACATAGCAAATTTAAGTAAAAAACATGATTTTTGGTGATTTTTTCGAAATATTGAATTTTATCAAAAAAGATTATTTTCCATATATCAAAATCGGAGAGGTGCATTTTTCATAACTTTCCAGGAATTTGCTTATGTACAAAGACAATATCCTGTGCGAGGGAGAGGTTTATATATCTTTTCAATAAAAAGTTATAGCAATCCAAAGTTATTGATTTGATTTCCACAAAACCACATTTTTGCCCACATGTGTATTAACTGTATGCAGATACGTGCATTAGTGTATTAAGGACCTGTTTGGCGTGTTTAGATAAGATAAGATAAGATAAGATATTTATTCGTCTTTCTTTCAAATGTCACATAGAGCAGTACATGAAATCATTACACATTTACAATGCGAACAAAAAAGATTATGACAATGATAAAACAAAGTGAACTAAAAGAAAGACGAGGAGACCCTGGTAAAAGCAGAGCTTGTAAGTTTTAGGGTCCCCTCTGGACCAAATAATTGGTTGGTACATAAAAAAACAACAAGATAACCATGATGGGAGTATATATTGGTGACTACCTAAGAATACATTAAGAAAAAGGTGGTATAAGAAACAAGAAGTGTACACAAAATTCGGGAAACTAGACTAGACGAGACAAGACGGGAGAAAAGAGAGAAAATATGAGAAATAATAAAAGACTACAGCACATCGACAATAGGCACAGCACACAACGGGCACAAGACAACAGTGGGAGGGGATAAAAGGCTGACAATCTGAAAATATTCAATTAGACACATAATATCAAGAAGAAGGAATTATATACATCTGTAATAACATAATAGATCTATCATCAAAATAACTACGAAAATAAACTACTCTACGAGTCACAGTATTTATCGAGAAGATAAACCTTAAGTGTACACTTAAATGCAGAGAGACTAACAGTTTGCTTAACGCTAGAGCCAAGAGAGTTCCAGAATCTAGGTCCAGTACAAACCAAAGTATTAAAAGTAAACTTTGTCCTTACTTGGGGTAAGTGAAACGCAGAGGCATTTCGTGTAGCATGGTCATGAACTTGACTATTTTTCCTAAACATACCGACAAGAGCCTGTGGTAGGACACCAGAATTGAAGTTGTACATTAGAGCACCCAGTTGAAGGTGATAAATATCTTGCACCTTTAAAATTCTATGCGTATAAAAAGCGGATTAGTATGTGTACGAAAGCTAACATTACAAATAATTCTTAAGATCCTCTTTTGAATCAAGTATAATTTTTCAAGATTAGTTTTAAGAGAGTTACCCCAAGCAAGAACACCATAATTAAGATAGGGAAGGATTAATGTTGAATACATTATTAGAAGAATGTCTTTAGGAAAAATTGATTTCAACTTATGAATTACGCCACTGTTTTTGACAATGTCTTACGGAGATGATTTACATGAATTTTCCAACTCATTTGCTCATCAATGTGCAAACCAAGGAATTTTGTTGATGATACCCTATCTATCAATACATTATTAAATGATACATCTCCTGGAAGCACTTTAATTGTATTACTAAAAACATATAATTTGTCTTTTGCAGATTTAAAGACAATTTATTTGCTTGAATCCACAAAGTAATTTTACTTAGTTCGAGATTAACCGTTTCTAACAGAGTTTGTGGATTTTTGTGTGAGTAGTACAAGCTGGAATCATCAGCAAATAAAATGAATGACAAAATATCAGATGAGAAATGAAAGTCATTAATATATACAATAAACAAGAGTGGACCAAGGAGAGATCCCTGAGGAACGCCGCATGTGACATCCTGTAACCCTGATTCAAAACCGTTTAAAGAAACAAATTGTTTCCTGTCAGCTAAGTAGCTCTTAAACCAGTCCAGAGCTGTGCCCCTGACACCATAATGTGATAATTTCTCTAGCAAAATGTCATGATCTATAGTATCAAATGCCTTGGAATAATCAAGAAATATACCGATTGTGTGCATCTTTTTGTCTATTGCTTGTGAAATCTTATCTATAAAGTGCAGCAAGGCATCGAGTTTTAAAGATAACTTTTAACTAAAACCTCTAATCACCATGTATTTGGTGTCAAAAGATGGATAATTAAAATACCTTCATCCTGATATCAATTTCAATGAGTGATGTAGTGTTTGAAATATAAATTTTGAGCCAAAAGGTGCTTTATTGTAGATATTCCTCTGATTTTGGCCAGTATCTCGGTATATTAACTGGACAAAAGTGATTAGACATTTAGTGGTGCAGAAAATTCAAAGGATTTGGAGCGCTGAGTGCAATTGATAAGTTCTTCTTCTGTACTCTAGCTGGGCTGTTTCAGGAAATGTGGACACTGGCAGTTGCCTCCCCCAGGCGGCCTTCCCCGCCAAAAGAGAGAGAGAGAGAGAAGGAAAAGAAGGGACATGAAAAAGAAGAGAGAAAGGAAAGAAAGAAGAGGAAGTGGGAAAGAAAAGGGAAATAGGAGATCGGGGGCAAAATGGCCTTGCCTCCCAGGTTGTTGCCCCCCCCCCCAGCAACTACACAAAAGAGAGAAGGAAGGAAAGGGACAGAAAAAAAGAAAAAAAGAGATAAAGGGAATGAAATAAAGAGGACGAAGAAAAGAAGGGGGTATCAGTTGCGATTCTCCCGCCAACAAGTTGTGGATCGGGGATGGGAACCTAAAGGCCCTTGCCTACCCCCTCCCCCCCCCTGCCAAAAAAGAAGGGGTGAAGGGAAAGGGAAAGAGGAGAGCTAAAAGGGAACAAGATTCAAGATTCAAGATTCAAGATTTATTCATTCCATTCAATAAAAAACATATGTAGTACATAAAAGATATTACAGGTGTAAAAAAAAAACAAAGACAAAGAAATAAATACAAATTATACAAACATCAGAAGGTCACTGATCAATACAGCAAATGAAAAGAAATCAAATGGAATTTGGATCACTGCAAAAGTTCAAATAAATTTGAACTTGTCGAGGCTGTGCCAAAGGTTTGAATTAAAATATTTTTGCAATGGGTAACTATGTACATAACTAATACACTGGACAATAACAAAACAATAAAAAACGAAACAAATATATATATACATATAAGTGAAGAAGAAACAAAAAATGGAATTTCTTTTTATCACATAAAATAATATACAGGGGTTACGTACTTGCTAATAAATAAGATTTGAGTTTCCTTTTAAAACCATTAAAATTTCTAGTTTGACATATTTCCTGAGGAAGTACATTCCAGACCCCACCTAGGGCCCTAAGGCGGGTCTCTGGATGCTAATCTGATCGTAATCAAATACCTAAAACCACTGAGCTTCCGGGGGCTCCGCCCCCTGGACCCCACGCCAATTAGTGACCTGCTAGAGTAAAAAATAATAATACGCTTAATACGCTTGAAATGATCAGTTGTAGCACATTTACTAGCTTGAACTTGCAAAGTATTACATGCAGATTTCCATTTCTTCTTTTCTTTTGCCCACATCCCAATTAAAATTCAATAAATAGAAGTAATCAAAGACTGTCTATGACAGTGTCCCTGGTGGAACTGTAACTCGAACGCTGTTTCAAAGGAAACAATCTACGACAAGTTTGCATTTTATTTTATTCTAATTTTTAAAAATGTTATTCTATGTTCAAAAAGACCATATGGTTTATGCAACGGGCATGATAGAACTCTAATGTAGACGGTGATGTGTTACCAAAATTATAAGCTGGTACCTAATTACATTTTCCAATCATCAAATCGTGAGATCCTTAGAAGTTCAAGGAGTTAGTAACGATTTAAAGTTATTCATGGCAGAAAAGATTTCAAATTGATCTCAATTGTAGTTGTGGAACTTCCTATTTGAAACACACAAAGACTAAAACTTAGATTCAATCGAATCAAGTAGTTTCATAATGTTCCTTCGATTTTTGTACCGAATTACTTGTAATCGAGAGAAAAAATAACTTTGCATACCTAGCCGAAACTATTTTATGAGAAAAGTTTATGTCATTCTAATCTAATCACAATAGGAATCATGCGGGGTATTGGTTGCTCACAAGCATACACATGTTTTCTTAGTAGTCAGGCAAAATAAACCATTAAACCAAACATGGCGATATTATATTATATTTATGTTGATCGATGCACTAACTTGTCTTGGTCATGGGCAAGATTATAATATATGACAAGCGGCTGGAAGGGGGTGGGGTGGGGAGGGGGCAGGAGGCGCGGATCCAAGATTTCTTAGGGAGGGCCCAAATTTGAAATTGTGCGAGCCAAATATTGGTACGTAATGGTGACCACTAAAGCAGTGGCGTAATGAGCAAAATCGTTTGGGTGGGGCAGAAGAAAAAAATCCGCATCACCAACACTCTTACATGCAGGCCCCGCTGAACGTTTCTCAAAGTGGGTGGGGGGGGGGGAGGAGGCTAAAGTATTTACGATCATGAAGAGCGTAGCGTAAATGGGCGTTGGGTCTAGGGGCAAAGCACCGGCGGGGTCAAGGGCGGGGCCCCGGAAGCTCGGGGCGTATGGGCATTTAATTACGGTCAGATGGCATTTTTATACTTTATTTGTGACACTGGCAGGACAATAATTGGCGTTTGGTCCAGGGGCGGAGCCCCCGGAAGTTTAGGGGTTTGGGGCATTAAATTACCGTCAGGTGAGCATCCAGGGGCCGCCTTAGGGCCCTAGGTTGGGTCCAGGGCAGAGCCCCGTAAGCTCAGGGGGTTTAGGCATTTAATTACGGTCAGATGAGCATATTTTGATACCTTATTTGTGACTCTGGCAGGTCACTAATTGGCGTGGGGTCCAGGGGGCAGAGGCCCCGGAAACTCAGGGGTTTTATGCATTACGATCAGATTAGCATCAAAGGGCCTGCCTTAGGGCCCTAGGTGGATTCCAGGGGGCAGAGCCCCCGTAAGCTCAGGGGTAGGTATTAAATCACGGTCAGATAAGGGGAGGCAAGGGCCTTTCGCCCCCGATCCACACCTTGTTGGCGGGGAAAATCACTTATGATCTCCCCTACCTTTCTTCTTCCTCTTTTTTTCCCTTCCCTTCTTTCTCTTTTAAGTTTGCAGGGGGGGGGGAGAGGGGCAAGGGCCTTTAGGTCCCATCCCAGATCCACAACTTGTTGGCGGGAGAATCACAACTTTTTTCTTTTCTTCGTCCTCTTTATTTCATTCCCTTTATCTCCCTTTTTCCTTTTTTCTTTCCATTTCCTTCCTTCTCTCTCTTATTTTTTGCTGGGGGAGGCAACAACCTGGGAGACAAGGCCCTTTCACCCCCTGATCTCCTGTTTTCCCTTTTCTTTTCTGCTTCCTCTTCTTTCTTTCCCTTTCTCTCCTCTTTCCCTTTCCTTCTTTTCCTTCTCTCTCACTCTCTTTTATTTTTTTTTGGCGGGGGCTAGGCCCCCTGGATCTGCGCCTGGGGAGGCAACTGCCAATGTCCACATTTCCTGAAACAGCCCAGAGTACAGAAGAAGAACTTATCAATTGCACTCAGCGCTCCAAATCCTTTGAACTTTCTGCACTACTAAATGTCTAATCACTTTTGTCCAGTTAATATACCGAGATACTGGCCAAAATCAGAGGAATATCTACAATAAAGCACCTTTTGGCTCAAAATTTATATTTCACACACTACATCACTCATTGAAATTGATATCAGGATGAAGGTATTTTAATTATCCATCTTTTGACACCAAATACATGGTGATTAGAGGTTTTAGTTAAAAGTTATCTTTAAAACTCGATGTAAACACGCCAAACAGGTCCTTAATACACTAATGCACGTATATGCATACAGTTAATACACATGTGGGCAAAAATGTGGTTTTGTGGAAATCAAATCAATAACTTTGGATTGCTATAACTTTTTATTGAAAAGATATATAAACCTCTCCCTCGCACAGGATATTGTCTTTGTACATAAGCAGATTCCTGGAAAGTTATGAAAAAATGCACCTCTCCGATTTTGATATATGGAAAATAATCTTTTTGATAAAATTCAATATTTCGAAAAAATCACCAAAAATCATGTTTTTACTTAAATTTGCTATGTAAATTAATCTTAATTTCGTTGAAATAGGTATCAAAATGTAGATAATTTAATTTTCTTTCATATGACACCAAACTCATGGTGGTTCAAGGTTTCCTTACAATATTATTTACAAAATACTAATTTGTCGTCAAAGGGCCGCTTTTGGGGGGAGGGGGCTCCCCCTGGCCACACCCACCACTTAGAACATGCCAGACGGTCGATTTGTTATATGGAGCTATGCGATCTTTACATCTGTGGACATGAAAATTGGTTTCCCTTCCAGCTAGGTTGACCCCCCCTGGCTCCCGGACTATGCTCATGAGCAGCGGAATGTAGTTCAGAACCAATGGCACTGCTCATGAGCAGCGGAATGTAGTTCAGAACCAATGGCACTGCTCATGAGCAGCGGAATGTAGTTTAGAACCAATGGCACTGCTCATGAGCAGCGGAATGTAGTTCAGAACCAATGGCACTGCTCATGAGCAGCAGAATGTAGTTCAGAACCAATGGCACTGCTCAGGAGCAGCGGAATGTAGTTCAGACTAGAAGGGGACTGACTGTGAAATTAATGATTTTTTTTTTCATTTTCATTGTACAGAACATAAACAGGGCGGTCGAACATTTTTAATGAAACTTGGCAAAGGGACACTTTTTATTCCATTCAATCCATATCAATGAATTACGACGAATCATCTGGAATTCTTGTTATCGCATTTATGTATGTAAAACAAATATATATTCCTGGTAAATTTCGGTTTGTAACGTGTTATAGATGAAGACAGTATAGCCTTCAAAATGTGTCTATTTACATAATTCTTACTTTGAAATTGCGTCATGAAACAAACACTATGTGGGTAGGCCTATGGAATCATTTGGTCCAAGGCATTCCTCAACTTTAGGAGTATATTTCCCGTTAATTTCC
Source organism: Mesocentrotus franciscanus (assembly GCA_037976565.1). NCBI lineage: Eukaryota > Metazoa > Echinodermata > Echinoidea > Camarodonta > Strongylocentrotidae > Mesocentrotus > Mesocentrotus franciscanus. Next base: position 32,772,459 of record CP137676.1, on the reverse strand, counting down.
CATGCAATACCGATATGACAGCAATCATGTCTGGTTGTGAGGCATGACGTCATCAGGACAAAAAGTCATTCGGGGGAATTCCTTTATCTCACCTTGCTGGTATAGTTACATAGGATGAGTATAACTGCAATGGCGACCAGAACTGCCACGCCCCCTTCCTTGACTGTGTATGGCAGGCTGAGGATGCCGATGCCTTGCATACAGTTACTCACATTCCAGCAAGCCTGCAAGGCGCTGCTCTTGTCCGTCTCTGCTCAGATACATATATAGATTAATAAGGAAAAGGTCAGAAAGACAAAATTATAGATAAATTATATTGGTTGGAGGGAATTATTTTATGGACAATTGGGTTTCACTAAAGAAAGAAATACGGCATTTTGGTCATCACCACCACTGGCCGATCCAGGGGCACCGGGGGAACGTGCCCACGCACTAAAAAAAAACGAGGGGAATGAAAAAGGATGAAAGAACGATCATGGGCTGATTAACTTGTTTCCTTCCTCTTTTCATTTTGCATGTCAAATAAATTTCGGATGTGTGCCCCCACTCTTCTTCCAGAAAATAATGGGTAAACAACAGACTGATCACAGCTAACAATTATCATTCTCACTACCACATTAGTTATAAAGTTATATTTCGTTGGGTCTGAATCGCAATCGCAACAGGTATTGTATTAGTGTTTTCGAAATCAAATGGAACCGAATCCGCCGTAGATGGGGTCGGTGATAAAAGGACAATCGAAATGATTGACATCCACAACAAGAGAATCTTTTTTTAAACATTGGATTGCATATATATTACTGTAGTATTGTTCCTGTATTGTTCATAGGCTAATCAAACATCTCTAATGACAAAATGAATCGTTTGGTATAATTTTCAGGCGATTATAGGCTGAACGAGGAAGTGAAGGAGCACCCTCTCCCTCCCTTGATGAAAATAAAAGTATAAGCAGACAATACACTACGCTTCCCAGATACCGCAGTTTCAGACATTTGCCCCGAGACCCTCCCTATTTTAATTTGTTTCAATATTTTTTTTTATAGAATCCTTGATTCGCTTATGTAGCAATGAGCAAAATCATCGCACAATAAGTTGAACGACGAAAATACAAAGAGAAGGCTGAATAAATTCACCTGGCCGATTACAAACTTGAAAGGCAATTCAAAAGGGCGGGGGGGGGGCAACTTCAGTAACGGAAAATAAATTTTGTTTATAAATAAAGGGGGTGAAAATACCCGGGATAAAAAATATTTTACCCGAATCTTCGTCCATTTGATGAAGATGATCTGATTCCGTGCTCGCTCCTAGCACACTTCCATCAGATAGGGTGTGAGAAGCAGAGCCACTCGGTGTCTCAGCATCCGGGGTATCATCACGTGACGTCAGATCATTTGTGTATCTAAAAAGATAGAAAAGACGATAGAAGGATTCAATGGCCAAGTGGCGACATTATAAACACAAAAGTACAATTACTTTTACATTCTTTTAACATGTTAAAATGAAATTTTCCATCCTTCTTTTCCCCATCTTTTACAGACGAATAGGTCTAGGTCCTTTCAGATCCATAGTTTTTAGACATTATTCATTATTTAAGTTATAGTAGTCTATCATTTATGGCCATATTTAAACTATTCTCATGATCATTTTAGTCCGTTTCCGTGTATTTTTTTTTCTGACATTCATTTTTTAAAATATAAGGCGGGATGAATGAAGACACATACTTGCGAGTAACAACTTGATCCTTAGGACAAAGCTCAATATCCTCTTCATTCCCAGGATGTCGAATTAGACCAGTCGAAGCAAGCCTGGTAAGCAGTTTAGATCTCACAGCTCGCAGGTAATCCATTATCAGAGGAGATGAGATTTGGTCACCATTCGATTAAAGTCCTGGTCAGATGTTAGGCCCACTCTGTGATGAGAGTCATAATGATTATGAAATGAAATCATTGTCAAAATGTAAAATCGTCTTAAATTTCATTTTGAATGAAATGTATTTGCACTACGAGTACTTGATAGTACCTCTCTAGAACACCTGTGCGTCTATTTGTGGTGAGATGGACCGTAGGGTGCACAGGGGTCATTGCCCCCCTCCCATACAACAATCAGCCTATGGTAGTTTTCAATTCAATTCATTTTATTTTCACATTTAAACAAAAAGAACGACCACAATGACAATAATATACATTAAAAGAGAAATAACAAGTATAAAACACAAACAAATTCAATTATAGCGGGATTGCAAAGGCCACGGGCCTATCAACGGCAAACTCCATTACAAAAATATGAAATGTGTATATGTATATAAAAACAAACAAAGAATAAACTAAAACACGAACGCAAAAACGGCATTAAAAATATTATTTAAAGGTACAAGAATTAGTAATCAACTGGGTTTCAAACCATAAATGACATTATAAATCAATTGAAATTAGGTATTGATAAGAACAATTTACTATTTACTTTTTTTTAAACGGCAAGTGAGGGACACGATTTTATCAAATTGCTTCGGGAATTCCATAGAATGGGTCCAGCATATTGAAGTGTAGATCATGAGAATTCGTACTTAAAATTTGGAAAATGAAAATCTTGTGATTGTCTAGTGGTGTAACTGATAAGACGTTTTTTTTTTCTTTTTTTATGAAGAAATTATTATATAATGGGGGTAATAAATTATGAACAAATAAAAACATACAAATAGCAACTTGATATTTGTAAATATCATTTACAGTTGATAGATTGAGTTTTATGAACAATTAAAGGATGTGTACTTGACCGTGGATCAGAATTGGTTATAATTCTTAATACACGTTTTTGTAAAACAAGAATTCGGTTTGAATGCATTTTTGCATAATTACCCATAATACATTACAATAATTAATATATGGCAAGATTATAGTTTGATACAACATTAAAAGCACGTTTGATGGAGTTATTTTCTTTAACCTGTTTATTGCACCAATATATTTACATAATTTACACGATACATCTTTAATACGTTCTTTCCAAGTGAATTTATCATCAATGATAGCCCTATCAATCGGGTTGAATGAACAATTGGAACTTAGAAATTTTTAATCTGTATATCAATATCAATATTGCCGGTGATGTACCGCATTATATACAAACTCTTGGTTTTAACTTATAAATGTATTCATGAATTAGCACCAATTTATCTACAAGAACTAATCCAGGAATATAAACCCTCACACATTTACGGTCATCTTCACGATTAAACCTCGTGTCTACTTCGGTGTCAACTCTTTCTTATGGTCATCGCTCATTTTGCAAAGCTTCTGCTGAACTTCGGAACAAACTACCTTTACATGTCAAAACTGTCAGACTTCCAACCAATTCAAAACTTGTCTTAAGACACATTTATTCAAATTCGCTTTTGATGATTAACTTACTCTTTTCACATTGATGTATATTTCATATGTATTGTAATTTGTAGGTTTATTTGTAATTTTTTGTTTAATATATAATAGTTTGTCATTGTATTTTGTATGTATAGCGCTTAGAGACTTAGGTGGAAGCGCTTTATAAGCACCTTTGATTATCATTATTATCATGACGACAAATATTTTTAGCGTTTGGTTGGAAAATCGTACAACATGTCTTATCAATATTCAACTCTAATCTATTGGCAAGAAACCATTCATGTATCTTTTGTAATTCAACATTTAATTAAAAAACTAAATTGTTTGAATCATTGCCGGATATAAAAAGGTTGGTATCATCTGCAAAAATGATTGGATGTAAAGTATTACTAACATGCTGTAGAACGTTAACATGGATTTTTTTTTAAAGCAACGGTCCGAGAACGGAACCTTGTGGCACTCCAATATTGACATTTTTCATTTGTGAAGAAACATTATATTAATAGAAACATATTGCACTCTGTCAAAAAGATAACTTTTAAACTATTCCAGGGCTGCCCCTCTTACCCTCTTACACAATGATATTGATTTAAAAAAAACTAAAATACGATGGCTAGTACAATCAAAAGCCTTTGATAAATTTAGGAAAATACCAATGGTAAGCTGTTCTCAAAGGCTTTTGCAATTGTATTAGTGAATTCAATTAATGCCATGTAAGAGGAGTAGCCCTGTCTAAATCCAAACTGTCCGGATTATAGAATATTAGTGTTAGACAAGAAAGGCATCATGCGGTTATAAACTAACTTTTCTAGTATCTTGGAAAAAGTAGATACGATTGATACTGGTCGGTAATTTAAAACTAACTGCTTGTCTCCTTTTTGAATATAGGGATAACCTTTGCAATATTAAGGCTACTAGGAAAAAATTCCATTATTGAATGACAGGTTAAATATAGTACATAATTGTTGTGCAATAAAACAAATACATTTTTTAAAAACATTAATGCTTATATTATCATATCCAACACTTTTATTTACATCAAATTAACAAACCTCACTATTAACTTTATTTCTGATAGTTACATAAGCATTCTTTCTATAGGGGGATGGGTTCTTTAGATATTTATGTTAAAGTAATTTTTTGTTATTGCATAACTTTTTAAATCTATAATGAAACCAAGGCTTATCATTATTCTTACGCTCATTTTGTATTTCTCTATATGGAAAACATACATTATATATATCAACAAACAGGTTCATAAAACTATCAAAACAAGTACTATTCCCATTTTCTATTTCAAAAAAGCTCTCCCAATTAACTTCTCTTAACTTACAACAGAATTTTGAAATATTGACATTAGTAATTAATCGTTTTTTATTGGAAATACCTTCGCTATGAACAGACTGATCACAAGCAATATACATGAATATATAGTCAAACGATCACTCACATCTGTCATAATTATACCAGCACGCAATACTTTTCTGTGGTATCATTTCATTTCTATTGACATACAACTTGACAAACTATATATTATTGTCATGAGAAGGTCGGAAGAGATAGACATCGTAATAGGTGTCAGTTCAATGAGGCAAAGTCGATTAAAAACTTTAATGGGTAAATAAAGGTATAAACATAACATAAAAATATATGCAACATTACGTCAAAACACACGAAGAGTTTAATATCTGCACGACATTCGCACGAATGTCATGCAACAGTCGCATGCTATGTATGCGAACTCCAGGCGGCGACATACGCAAATGTGTCGTAAGTACCAATTCAGTGTGATTCCAAATGAAAATCGTCACTAATTTGTGTATTTTCTCGAAATTTTGTGTCTTTAACTAGTGGCGAGCTGTCGCAGCTAAGTGAGATACTAGCTTTAACAATCATCTGAATAATGAGGGAAAAAAATCTCGTTTTTATAATGATGTCGAGGGAGGGGCACCCAACCCCTTTTCTCTCAGTTGACCTCCAATATAATGATCGGTTATTGTAGACGTCTCGTTTCGTCTGAGAAGAATAATTACAAGGCTTCTTAGAAGAGAGGAAGACTATATTTTGATGTCGCACGGATATAATGTGGCCTTGTATACACTGAGAGGGGGGTTAGCAAGCACTCTTCTTTTCTTTCAGGACGAAAGAAAAGAAAATTCGGGTATGATGAAGGTGCGGTCCTCCGTCTTTCAAAATACTGTAAAAAAGCTTTGCTATGTTAGCTCAGGCTTTGTAAAATCGACCTTGTAGCTTTGCATAATGTGATTGGATATTTTGAGGCAAAGTTGATTACTGGTTGTGGTAAAATAAACTGTCTAGGAACATTTGGGATTTTTTTTGTATCATGTAGTATATAAGAATTGATGTATACTGTGAAGTTTTGCAATGATCATAATGAAAGGAAGTTGGCTCAGATCACGTGCACTGCACGCAGAAACGGGCACATGGGACTACACGCAAAATCCTTGGTTCAAAATTTCAGCTCTTTCTTGTTATCTATTGAATGATTATGAGAGCATTTAAAAATGAATCTTTTTTTAAGAGACATTTTGGTATGGTATGTTCCAAACTGACATAAACAGAATAGAATCACGAGAAATTAAGTTTTATTTGTAAAAGAAATCAGCATTCTCTTTAAATCTAACATTTCTATTAGGTGGAACTGTTAAATTTTCCAGACGGGTTCCCTTGAAATTACAGTGATAAGATTGCAATTTAACACAGCAAGATCACATTTCTTTAGTAGAGAAAGAAAGGAGGAAAAGAAAACCACTAATAGTAGTATATTCCTTCAAAAGACATTGAAGGGTTTTTTCTGTGGTTTAAATTTTCCCATGAATCTTTACTTAAAATTACAATAATAATGATAACAATATTAGTAACAATATTAATGATAATAATATTAAGTATAACAATAATGATAATAATAATGATAACCATAATGGTGGTGATGAAGATGATGATGACGGTCATATTCATAACTATAATATTAATCATAAATGGGGAGAGTAAAAAGCGAAAAGGGGGAAAAGAAAGAGAATGAAAAAGAACATAGTAATGAAAGACATAACAATTAGAGTACAGAAACAAATATGAAAGTGAATTAGCATATGAGAGCTAGATCATGATACAAAAGCATCAATATACTTGACACATGCATTCAGCTCTTTTCTGAAGATAAAAAAATAAAGAAAACAAACAAACAAACAACCACAAATTTAAGCTCCTTAATCAAAATAAAAACAGTCAGAAATATACCAAATGATACCAAATGCGCTCGTTGAAGATTAGTTCAGTTCAGTTTATTTTATTTTTGCACTGCACAAACTTCAGCCAAAGGCTGTTCTTCTGCAGGTCCGTGCACAATAACAAAATACATGTACAATTATAAGATAACACATATCATAACATACAAAAAAAAAAAAAAGCAACAACATAAGTATAAAAAGAAAAGTGAAAATGAACAAACCAAGAAACTACCACCCCCCGTCGGCAATTAATCTTTCCAAACAGCGCTTAATTTAATTGTTATAGATATATAGATATTTATTATTACCCTTGATTTGAATACAGAAAAAGACATATTTTTTACGTTCATAGGTAGCTGATTCCAAGATTTAATGCCTCTATAACATAAGCTCCTTTTCTTAAAATTCATAAGTGGTTTTGGCAGTTCTAATATTTTTAATAACAAAGTAATTTTTAAACCCACCAGATATCATTTCATGAACAATTTTATACAAAATACATAAAACATGTTTGTCTCTCCGTTCTGATAGATTTTCTGTCTTCAAACAAAGAAATAAATCTCGGCTAGGGAACCTCCATTCATCTTGGAGTACCACCCGAAGTGTCCTATTCTGTAGTTTTTTGCAAACTTTCTAAACTTCCTTTCCCGGCATTCTCCCAAATTGCACTACAGTAATCAAACTTACATTGAATAACTGATTTATAAAATATTAGTGCAGTTTGCTGTGTAACATATGGTCTAAGCCTTTTCAAAAAATACATATCTTTTAATACCTTCTTACTTAATATTCAATATGTTTACCCCAATCCAAATGTTCATCAATAACTATTCCAAGATACTTACAGTGGGTTACACGCTTGAGAGGAACATTTTGTATGTAAACATCTGGTACTATAATATTTTTTAGCCGTTTCTTCGTTCCAATAAAAAGTAATTCACATTTGTTCACATTTAAAGCAAGTCTGTTCCTTTTTAACCAAATATCAATAAGTAATACGTCTGCATGTAATGAATCGGTAAGAGTTTAATGATTTGCACTAGCGTAATAAAGACACGTATCATCAGCATATAAAGATGTTTTACATGTTTTCAGACAAAAAGGCAGATCATTAATAAATAAGATAAATAAAAACGGGTCAATATTTGACCCCTGCGGTATTCCACATTGCATCTTTTGTGAATTGGAATGAATCCCATTTACACAAGTATATTGCATGCGATTGGCTAAGTAGCTACTAAACCACTGTAGTGACAATACATTCAGGACAATAGATCGTAGCTTATTCAAAACAATTGAGTGGTTCACTGTATCAAAGGCCTTTTTTAAGTCAAGGGTCACCACTCCCACAAGATTACCTTTATCTAAAACATCTTCCGTGACGTTAAAGAGAGATGTCATTGTAGAGTGTTTCGGTCGAAAACCTGATTGATTGCAACTTATAATTCCGTTTTGATCCATATAACCGTAAAGTTGATCAAATACTAATTTTTCAACATCGCCGGAAGAATTCATATTGGTCTATAATTGTTCATATCAGACTTTTTCCCGATTTAAAAACTGGAATAACACGAGACATTTTCCATTGCAGAGGAACAATTCCTTGCTCAAAAGACAAATTTATGATATATGTTAAAGGTTTGAGAATATAAGTCATTACAATTTTCCAAAATTCAGCTGGTACATTATCTGGACCACAAGCCTTCTTATCTTTTAAGTTATTAATAACATTTCAATCCTGTTCTTCACTAACTAGTTTAAAACGGAACCCATCTCCAGGCAGATGTATGCAAAACAGATGTGTATCATTTTGACCATGATCATCAAGGGTCACAATACTTTTCTGAACTGTTTGCCCAATATTTATAAAATGACAATTAAAACAATCAGCAATTTCTGTATTATCATCAATCATATTATTTTCTATTTCAATGTGGGGTATTTTCACAGAGTTATGTTTTTGTGGCATTAAGCATTTCAACGATTTCCATATATCTCCTGATTTACCATTACCTGCATTAATACTACTAGTGATTTAATTTTTCTTTGCTTGACGGATACATGCAGTAACCTTATTTCGTAATTCTCTGTAACTTTTCCAATCATCAGACTCACCAGTTTGTTTCGCTTTTTTCTTTTCATCATTTCTTTGTTTTATCAATAATAAAACATCGTTATTTATCCAAGGAGACTCTTTTTTTTCTTAATTCCCTTTTTACGCACAGGTGCATGTTCGTCAAGTATACTTAAAAGTGTCCTTTCAAAACAATCATAAGCCTCTATTACACTGTTCATGTTTTGTATTTCTTCCCACGACGAAGCAGCAACGTCTTCCTTTAATTTCTTAACATTTACCTTTTCATATTTCTCCCTACTTTGTGCCTATGTTCATTTTGTTTCCATCCTTTTGTTTTCCCCAATGTACAATAAACAAGATAGTCATCACTGATTGATATTTCAATAACACTTGCTCGTCCAATTCTATCACGTTCATTTGTCCATATCAAATCAATTATTGACGAAGTATTATGTGTAACTCAAGTCGGGGAAGTAATACACTGATTGAAATTAAACCTTTCCATTATTTGACACAAATGTTTCGTATAAGGAGCTTTATCTGTTTTCACAACATCACAATTCATGTCACCCAGAATAATACATTCACTGTTCAATACATCAATCTTCTCTAACAACGTCTCAAATGATTGAAGAATGGCAATATTTGAGTTTGGCGGTCTGTACCAGTTAACAATAATAACAAGGCGAGAGTATGGTCGTTTGATCTCTATAACGACTGTTTCCAAATTTTCAACAGAAAAATCAGACCTAACAATGTAATTAATGTCTTCTCTTACGTAAGTAGCAACACCTCCTCCTGCTCTGTTTCTATCTTTTCGTTAAATACTATATCCACTACAAGAAATTTCTGTATCATCACAGAAATGGTTTCTTTCAATAAAATGCGAATTTCATCAATGTTTTTAGTTAAGGACGCACAGTTCAGATGGGCTATTTTAAAACCGTTACAATTATTAATTGTCAGGAGTTGTTCTTCAATAATCGATTTTTCTCCTGTATCATCGAGTTCACTAAAATGACGAATACCAGGTAAGTCATTTACGATATGTGGTGATTCTCTTGTATTAGGTATATCGTATTTACTTCTTTCGAGCCTATCGGATGAGCTGTTTTGAATCGTCGAGTTTTCTTCATATATACGGTTGGTTTGAGGTTCATTCACGGTATCAGGTAAGCTATTTGTAATTTCATCTTCTCCATCATGATATACACTTATAGATCTATAAAAGGGTAGTTCTTTAAAAAAAAACTTGAACATGTCTAGTCATCGTTGGAAAGACAGAATGCTCTCTCTACATAAGAAAATTTAAAGTGACACCAGTGTGAGCATACAACACATACTAATGCATCCTGGTTGTATCTTACAGATCTTTCGCAAGATATTTGTTTAGTCCCTTGTAAAGTGTAATAGTTCGTCAAGATGATTATAGTGGACAGAGGTTGAGGCATGCAAGTAACTTTCCAACTCAAAAAGGTGCTACGAGACGATTATCTTTCTCTCAAACTATGATTATTCGTGTATGCCTTCCTCCCTAAGCACCCCACCCCCCCCCTCCCCCCGAATACGCTACGCCTGCATATCTCGCTCGATGCAGACTTCGCGTGATTACATCCCCATCCAAAGATAAAGATAAAGAAAATATTTTAAAAAAAGGGGGGGGGGAGGTGGGGGTCCTAGCTACATGATTGACTATTCGATCTACTAAATATGGATATAATATGGGTATTTTTGAAAATGTGATGTTGATGGTTTGAAATTTTACAAGCATATTCTTGGTGGCCAAACGCATCTCGAAGCCGGATTTTGAAGAAGAAGAAAAATCTGTCAAGGGGGGGGGGGGCATTTTAGACGCCATTTTAAACCCTGCATTACTATATATATATTTATATGTTAGTATGGAAGGCCGTTTGGGCCACAGCATAATAATAATATTAATAATAATGATGGCTTCTTATACGGTATAGCGCACATGTCCGTCACATCATAACGCTCCTGGCGCTGCCCCGATTATTACCCTGGCTTTAGCAAGGCGGCCATTACGGCGCTCTAGCATTTCAAGGAATCAATTCCTGGCCAGGTGCCCATTTACATCACCTGGGTTGAGTGTGGCAAATGTAGAAGTAAAATAAAAATAAAAAGATGTATTCATATTAGCTGGTAACACATGATAATGTCACATTGGCATTGCATATTTTAGGGCCCTTTACGGCTGGTACCATATGCATGCATGTACACAGCAGCTGTTTTTCTTTGTAATGCCCTTGGAAATTGGCCAATTTGCATACAAGCCTTCACCAATTAATATGTGCTCCCAGTGGAAAAAGGGATGTGGAAGGGAAAGTAAAGCCCACCGCACACTGCACGAGCTGACTACGGTCCATTTTTTTGAAGAATTTGCAGTAGCATTTTCTTTTTAAAAATTTGATTTGATTTGATTTGATTTGATTTATTTATTTCTGTTTGATTTTCTTTTTCTTTTGTAGATTTACAAATATATAACAACAAATCATTGAACATTTTATATATGACAAAAGAGTATATGTAAAACATAGTAAGGTTGACTGTAACTAATCGAAATCGAAGGTTGACAAAGTATTAAAGCAAAGCTTGATAGCATGACTACCCTCAATGGATACATAATAATACAAATATGGAGAGAAAAAAATTTGGTAAAAGGGGGAAGAAAAAAAAAAGGAGAGAAAAAAAGGAAAAAAAGGAGGAGGGGGTGTACATCAAGATTCACAGATTTATGTGGTAAATGGATTTCAATTTGATATATGAGGATAAAAAGAAGATGCACATTTGAATATTGGGTAGCCAACTTGGGATATATTATAGAATGAGAAGACTCGCAAGGTTTCTGGACAATAAGAATAAGGATGTGAGATCAGGGAGCTGGAATGTAAATACTGTAAAGCTGGTCTTGCGAGTCGGAGCATTGAAATGTTTGTATACAAAACTATGTTTAGTCAGTATCCCAAGGAGGCCACTCTTTATTCATACGTTTATTCATACCTGGTCATGTAAGGTTATATAATCAACGTTTCAATGAATGGAAGCAAAAAAAGTAAGAGTACTGAAAATTATCGAGTTTTGTAACAACGGCGTACCAGGGGAAATTATGAAGATTGAAGGAAAGCAAATTTTTATGGTGGATTTAAATATAATGAGCAATAAGAAACGTTTTCACTGCTCTTTTAAAGGATAGCATTGTATTCATCTTTTTATTTTATTTCAGGGGGGAATTCATTCCAGATATCGGGGCCAGAATGTCTAATTGAGTTTTGAGCTAAGGCGGTTATGGCGTTAAATAGGTGATAGTCATTGGAATGCCTGGTTGGATAGGAATGAAAATTAGCATTATGTTGGAATAATATTACTAGTGATGGGGGAAGAATGCCGGATTTAAGCCGAAACATGAACATAGATTTTTGCATGTAGTGGATATCACTTACCTTTAGAGTTTTTAATGTGGCAGATAAAGGGTCAGTGTGGTCGCCATATTACGTACATCGGTACAAACTCGAATTGCTTTTTTCTGTAACATTAATATACGATTAGTATTGCACTTATGAGTAGCCCATATGATATTACAGTAAGAGATATATGGTAAAACTAGTGTATTATATAGTATACTAAGCATATGTGTTGGCAAAAACTATTTTAGCTTAAATAGTATACCTATATTGCGAGAAATAGGAGTAGAGATATAGTTTACATGATCATTCCAGTTATATTTTTCATTTATACTGTATATACACCTAAGAATTTGGTTGATGACTTTTTTTCTATTGGAACATTATCAACAAGCAGCTCACAATTATGAATATTATGATTTCTTGAGTTTCTAAAGTGAATAAAATTGGTCTTCTTTAGGTTAATAATTAATGATTCTTTAGGTTAATGACTTAACTTAATGATTAAGGATCTGAATAGTCAAACAACAAATTAAAATTTCAATAGATGACAAGCTTCAAGATGTCAAGAGCGGTTGTCTATGTTTAGAAGCCGATTCTACTTTTATTCTGACTAGAAGACTTTGCACTAAGATTAAGGTTGTTAGATTTCATATCATAATTTAGAACTGAAGAAGATGATGTGTGTCTAGATTTCCCTAGTATAATTGCCATTTATTCTAAAATCGGGTCGCAGGAGAATCGTAAAGACGTGTGCGGTGGGCTTGAGTGAGGAGGAGGAGGAGAAAAGGAGGGTGGATCGAGAGAATGAGAAGAAGGAGAAGAAGCGTGAGGGAGGTGGGCTGAGGAGGAGGAGGAGGGCTATGTGTAATCATGATACAACTTCATGGCGCTTATGAAACAAAAGAAAAGTTTATACAGAATGATTAAATCTTAAATACTTACAAATCAACTTCTATCAGCCGAAATGGATGAAAATCAGAGCTCAGGCTCGATGAATTTCTCCCAGCAAAGATGCTTTATGACGAATTACCGACTGGTTCACAAAATCGTGGATCCTTCCCCCGTCTCTAAAAAACACCCTACTTAATGTTCTCAACAACAACAAAAGCCAGGAAAAGCGTATTCATACACCGCAATACACCTAACTAGTGACTATCATCATTTCCCTCAATCACATCAACAATATTGTTCACTCAACCTTGTAGCCATTAGGCCGTATCGGAAAAAATATTTTTAATAGCCTCAGCGGTTCAGGATACCATACAATTTCCTATAGGTACCTAAAGTGGGTTGGAATTTATGTAAATGAGGAGGCGCTCATGCCTGAGCGCTCACGAGAGTAACACACGTTGAGTACGTGGCGTGAGACGTCTGTTAAGCTACAGTCCCATATACGTCCCGGACCGTCCCGGACCATCCCGGACCCCATCCGGGGTGATCCGGGATTCGGTCCGTGTTGACACCGTGTTGACACCGTGTTGGCACCGGGGTGGTCCTGGATGGTCCTGGATGGTCCTGGATGGTCCTGGGCGGTCCGGGAGTCGACCCCGGATGTTTTTGACGGTCAAAAACTGCCGGGGTGGTCCGGGACGGTCCGGGACAATAGTTTGATCCGGGGTGATCCGTGTAGCCACCGTGCTGGGTCCGGGGTCATCCGTAGTGGCGCCGGGGCGGTCCGTGTTGATCCGTGGCAGTCCGGGAGTGAGTTATTGACCCCGGATCACCCCGGCGCCCCTACGGATGATCCCGGACCCAGCACGGTGGCGACACGGATCACCCTGGACCAGCACCGGGGCGTTCCGGGATGATCCGTGTTGGCACCGGGGTGGTCCGGTGTCATCCGTGTTGGCACCGTGTTGGCACCGGGGTGGTCCGGACGGTCCGTGGCGGCTCCGTGCTGGGTCTGGAATGATCTGTACTGCTGCCGGGGCTATGCCCGGACGGTCCGGGGCGGTCCGTAGTGGTACCGTGTTGGGTCCGGGGAGACGGTCGGCGGTTGCGATTTTTTGAACAAAACATCCCGGACCATCCGGGATCACCCCAGACCATGGTCCGGGATGGTCCGGAGTGGTCCGTGCTCGTCCGTGCTGGTCCGGCTTTATATGGGACTGGGGCTTTAAGCTGCTAAAGTGAAAACTCCGCTAAAGTGTAACCTGCCGCCTAAGTTTCTGAAAAAGAAGTTCACTTCAGCGAACGGGCATAGCGACCGTATCGTTCGTGTTATCGGCGCGCGCGCGTGCGTGGAGCTGAGCTGAGGCTAGGCTAGGCGTGATGAGATCTAGGGACTGACCGTCACCACACCATGTCCAGCATCTACATCACAGTTAATCATCTGCTCAGGCGCGGATCCAGAGGGGGGGGGGCTTTGCCCCCCCCCCCCCCCAAAAAAAAAAAAGAGAGAGAAAGAGAAGGAAAAGAAGGGAAAGGGAAAGAGGAAAGAAAGGGAAAGAGGAAAGAAAGGGAAAGAGGAGAGAAAAGGAAAGAAAGAAGAGAAAGCAGGAAAGAAAAGGGGGAAAGAAGGAGATCGGGGCGAAAGGGCCTTGCCTCCCCCAGCAAAAAATAAAAGAGAAGGAAGGAAAGGGAAAGAAAAAAGGAAAAGAGGAGCCAAAGGGAAGGAAATAAAGAGGAAGAGGAAAAGAAAAGAAGGGGGATATCAGTTGCGATTTTCCCGCAAACAAGATGTGGATTGGGGGGCCCTGGCTCCCCGCCAAAAAGGGGATGGGAAAGAGAAGAGCTAAAAGGAACAAAAAGAGGAAGAAGGAAAGGATGAAAAGAAGGGGAGATCAGTTGCGATTAATTCGGCCAACAACGTGTGGATCGGCGGACCGAAAGGCCCTTGCTCCCCCAAACAAACTTAAAGAGAGAGAAGGAATTAGGGAAGGGAAAGGAAGTGGAGTGAAAGGGAAAGGAAAAAAAAGAGGAAGAAGAAAGATGGGGGAGATCAGTTGCGATTTTCCCAGCCAACAAGGTGTGGATCGGCGGGGGCGAAAGGCCTTTGCCTCCTCCCCTCGGTAAAAAAAAGAAGAGAGATAGAAAGAGAAGGAAGGGAAGGGAAAGGGAAAGAATGATAGAGGAAGAAGAAAAGAAAAGGGGGAAAATAAGGAAAGATCAATTGCGATTTTATCGCTTCGTCTATCATCATTGTACAACTATCATCGTACAAATGTATTTATTTATTCCTGTTTGATAGCAGTAATATGAATATAAACTCATAACAGCAACAAAACAAAATGCAGAAGAAAACTATTTTGCAGGCAGAAAGAAACGCAAAATGATCATGCATTTGCATGTAAGTGTATCATTAGAATTATTCATATTGTTTTATTACATCTTGTGAAATAGTATGCATTCAAGCTTTCGGAACTTTTTGTGTGTATTTGTATGAAAGAAAGCGTTTGAAACTTATAATGCGCATGATGCAATTTCAGGTGTAATTTACTGCAGTTGCCCCCAAATAGAATTTAAGCATGGTTTATTTCTAATTCGATACTAGTGATTTACAAATTTTGCTTAAAATTATATAATTTTCCGGGATTTTTCCTCACTTTTTAGTAAATTATACTTTTATGCGTTTGTTGGAAAATGACAAATTCCCAAATTTACAGTCAGGCCAAGAAATATGCTTATTTAGAGGCCTACATGTCAGGGCCCGCGGAACGGCGGGGCTCGAGCTCCCCCCTTCCTTTTTTGAAAAAGTATATTAAAGAGAAATAGAAAGAAAGAGAGAAAAAAGAAAGAATAGTGACCTGCCAGTGTCACAAAATAATGAGGTATCAATATATGCTCATCTGACCGTAATTAAATGCCTAAAACCCTAAGCTCTGCCCCTGGAACCCAACTAGGGCCCTAAGGCGGGCCCCTGGATGCTCTTCTGACCGTAATTTAGCGCTTAAAACCCTGCTTCGGGGCTCCGCCCCTGGACCCCACGCCAATTAGTGACCTGCCAGTGTCACAATATGCTCATCTGACCGTAATTAAATGCCTAAAACCACTGAGCTTCCGGGGGCTCTGCCCCCTTGACCCCACCTAGGGCCCTTAGTCGGGGCCCTGGATGCTCATTTGTCGGTAATTTAATGCCTAAATCCCCGAAGCTCCGCCCCCTGGACCCTACGCCAATAAGTGTCATGCCTGTGTCACAAATAAGGTATAAAAATATGCTCATCTGACGTACCGTAATTAAATGCCCATACGCCCTGAGCTTCCGGGAGCTTCGCCCCTGACCCCCCGGGGCTTTGCCCCTAGACCCCACGCCAATTTACGCTACGCTCTACCTGATCGTAAATACTTTAGCCTCCCCACACCCACTTTGAAAAAGTTCGGCAGGGCCTGCATGTAAGAGTAGTGGTGATGCGGAATTTTGTCTGCCTCCCCTCCAAACGATTTTGCTCATTACGCCACTGCTTTAGTGGTCACCATTACGTACCAATATTTGGCTCGCACAATTTCAAATTTGGGCCCCCACCCCTAAGAAATCCTGGATCCGCGCCTGCATCTGCTCATCCAGTTATAAGCTCATCCAGTACGTTATAATAGTCTTCCTACATTTCATGGAAATGGGATGAATACCGCTTTCAACATGAAATCTAACATCAACATATTGCTATTTTGGTGCCTGCTCCTTATCTTTGTAAGTAAGGGTCATCAGCTTCCAGTACGTGGGAGATGACTGTAACAACGTCAACATCATAAGGCTAACTACTACTAGTAGTCCTACAGCAGGTTACTCTATAGCAGCAGGTTACACTTTAGCAGCAGGTTACACTTTAGCAGCAGGTTACACTTTAGCAGCAGGTTACACTTTAGCAGCAGGTTACACTTTAGCAGCAGGTTACACTTTAGCAGCAGGTTTATACTCTATAGCAGCAGGTTACAATTTAGCAGCAGGTTACACTTTAGCAGCAGGTTACAATTTAGCAGCAGGTTACACTTTAGCAGCAGGTTACACTTTAGCAGCAGATTACACTCTAGCAGCAGGTTACTCTATAGCAGCAGGTTACACTTTAGCAGCAGGTTACACTTTAGCAGCAGGTTACACTTTAGCAGCAGGTTACTCTATAGCAGCAGGTTACACTTTAGCAGCAGGTTACACTTTAGTAGCAGGTTACTCTATAACAGCAGGTTACTCTTTAGCAGCAGGTTACACTTTAGCAGCAGGTTACACTTTAGCAGCAGGTTACTCTATAGCAGCAGGTTACACTTTAGCAGCAGGTTACACTTTAGTAGCAGGTTACTCTATAACAGCAGGTTACTCTTTAGCAGCAGGTTACACTTTAGCAGCAGGTTACACTTTAGCAGCAGGTTACTCTATAGCAGCAGGTTACACTTTAGTGGCCCTTATGTACCAATAGATAACAATTTGAAGATAAAGCCTTCGAACCCCAATTTGGCCAAACATGTATTGCAATATTTCACTTAAAGGCCGTCCGTACTAGTGTTGACAGGAGGGATTAGACCACTCAGCGAGGTCACTGACAGGTGGCTATCTCATCAACTCAGCTCTCAATTAACATAAGAAAAAGAGGATCATGGGGACCAACAGGCGCCGATTAGGCATTGTCTTCTGTATAGAGGGAGCAAGTAGCTACAAGTAGTACAGATAGGCTTTAAATTGTTTAATGATGTGAAAGAGGATGTCATTTAGCACATACTTCTGCAATGATTTATAAAACAAATATATTTGAAGACGAATATTGATGAAGGAGTGTCCAATAATTTATTTAGGTTTTGTGTTGTACGTAGAAAACCCTAATTTTTTTATTTTTCATCACAATATTCGTCTTCAAACTCATGTTTTGAAAATCCTTAAGTGTGTCCATCAAATTGTTGGACCTCAATGTAGAAAAGCTTGGCTATAGCAAAACAGCAATTAGTAGATAGAAAGAGAAAGGAAGAAGGAGATGAGAGAGAAAGAGAGATAAACAGAAAGGGCGGAGGCAGATAAAGAGAAAGAGAGAGAAGGATAACGAGAGAAAGAGAGAAGGAGATGAGAGAGAGATAGGAGAGAGAGAGAGAGGGGGATGAGGGGGGGGAGGGAGATGAGAGAGAGAGCGGGGTTATAGAAGTGAGAGATATTAAGAAAGAGAGGGAGAAAGAGAAAGAAAGCAGAGATAAAGGAAATAGAAGATAACTAATTTAATCAAAAAATTCGCTACAAAATATGCGATTTGTCGCATATTATCATCACGAATTTCACTTCAAAGTTTGTGATTCGCGATGGCCCTTCAGAGCCACTATAATTATGGTTCGCGGGTGTTGCCCTACAAATTACGGTTAGCGTGTGCTCCTCAATAACAGTTGTGTATCAGTGTGTATAGCGTATCCGCTGAAGTGAACTTTTTTCAGTTACTTAGGCGTTAGGTTACGCTATAGCGTGAAGTTACACTTTAGCAGCTTCACAAGCGGCGGATCCGGCCGGCGGCAAGAGAGGGCTGCACCCGAAAATTTGAAAATCGTGCCAGCCGATTTTTCGCGCAGTGAGGGGGGGGGTAGTGAGCACTCATTTTGTTTGCTCAACGGGGGAGTGCAATTTTTTTTTCAGGGGAGGGGCCCATCTTCTTCTTTTTTTACAAAAAAGTATTTTTACCTGTTTTTTTTCTAGGGGAGGGGGCCCGGGCCCCCTGGATCCGCCACTGTAATGAAGATTAAAGAATTCGCCGAAGCGTGTATTCTTTTTGGTAACCAACATCTCAGTTTCTCTGACTTAGGCCTATTTAGCCGATTTCAGATCGGGAATTAACTGAATCAGAGTAAATCGGACAAAGAAAAGTGAATTCTTTCGGGAACACCTGTTTAACGAGTCATCGTTCTCTGATAATCTAGACTTTTTACTCCTATTTAACTACATCTGCCCTCTGTCCATAGCACAACTATATAGCTTAACGTTCCTATATTTGAAATCTTAAAGATATCTAACAGTTCGTGAAGCTTACCGCGCACTGTACTGAAATGCTAAATCTATAAATCTTTATTTAAGTTAGAAAGCTTAAAGATAAAGTTGAGTTCTGGCCATGCGATTGCATTGAGAAAGAAACGGTGTGGAATCGATCAGAAAAAGTTGAACGTGTTAGCATATAAGAATCGGTGTGTACTACAAAATTCTAGAGTCATCAAAATGATAAGAAATTTGGCCCAGTCTTGGTAAAGTAACGAGCACTGTGCACAGAAGATGTATAAACACAAACATGTGGCATAAAAATCGGGCCTCATTTTTAAGCTGTTACAGTACTTGTCATATTTAGAATATGAAGGCATTTATAGCGCCATGCTTTTCAGGGAACATTTTTTTCTCTGATGTTCTTCCACACTTGCATAATAACAATGATAACGCTCACAAATTATTGTTCACCTCTTCCCAGAACTCAACCTGCTTTTTAAGAGCTTTTGCTATCTAAACCTCTCAAAATAAGTTTGAAACCTCAAGTTGCATCGATTATAGCTCTCTAATCATGGCATAACCATCGCCTTGATTATTGTCATTAGAAAGTACGTTTATTCCTCTTTAATATGATACAATATTTGTAATAATTTCTCAGCCATGGAGTGAGCAGTAAATCAAAATATTGAAGGGGCAGGGTCAAAAGTGAAAAATTGCAATATGAACTGGTAAGCACTGGTATTGTTGTCATGGTTATTCTTCTTTCTTTGACATAGGAGAAAGTGATTTTTGTAAATGACAGTCAGGCTATTATTCCCAACGGGTCAATAATCTAAAGAATCTGAAATAGAAATTCATGCACTATGGTGACATGTCATGCAAGATTCGTTACTGTTCGGTCATCAACTTCCGAAGCATCATACCTGGGTGAACATTACTGTTTAAAAGGCCCGGGCAATGGGGGAAATTTGAATGAACAGTGGAAAAAGAGCAGTGCATTTTGCAACTTTTCACTTTATTTTGATCTACTGCACGTTCCTTGACTAAAAAATTCATAACAAATGGGGTGTCATGTTAAAGAAAAATAAACATACTTTCTACTGATACTAAACATAGCGATGATTATGCCATGACAAGAGAGATATAATCAATCAAATCTAGTTTCCAAACTTTTTTGAGGGGTTAATAAAGCGTCGGTTAAGAGCCCGAAAGGCGTTAACTCATATCCTATTACAAAGAGTTAAAGCGCCATGAACTTGTCTCCGTCCCCCTCTTTCCTACCATTTAATAATAATAAATTGTTTTATATTATATCTGCTGCTACATGTAGTTTTTCATGAGCATATGAACTTTAATTTTTAAGTAGTTCTGATTACATAAATTTATAATAGAGCATTTTGAAAACCATTTGAAGAATTTATCCTGTGTCATTATGATGCCATGCTAGTTTAACGGTCGGCATGATTGAGACAATGTTTGCATGGTATATCTAGGTTTGTAGAATTCTGATGATATTAAAGGCCGGGGGACATCCAAATATAAGTTGATTCCTGTTGATGTGCAGGGCTGCATACAACTCATATTTTGTTATTCAAACATCTTAATATTTTTTTTTAGCAGATGTTTCTGCATTCATTGATGAATCAAATATAAAACATTCAAATAACAATAATAGTATATAAAATAATTGATTTACATAAAGAGTAACAACTTAAATACACACACATGAAAAAATGCATATATATATATATAATTGAAAGCTTGAAAGTATGGAGGTAATTAAAAGATAATCAAGATAAATGCAGAGGCCAACTATCATAAGCAAGAATGCTTGAGTCGATAGCAGCCGGGAAGGGGAGGGGGGTACATGGCGCTGTTATAGGAGTATGTAGGAGAATAGAGTGTCACGTGTAAAGAAAGTATCTAAATAAAAAGTGGAAAGAAATTAAAGAAAGAGAAAAAAAATGCAAGTGTGTGCAAGTGGGTGTGTGCAGGTGAAGTAAGTGTTCGATTCGTATTGTTAATGAACCGGTCATCTAAAATTAATTTATATAAACAAACAATCAAAACCTCTGAGACCCTTATAATGTTTGTGAATATTTAGATATTTAATATTTTTTCATCGATGCTTTGAATGAATAAAGAGATGCAGAGTGTTTAATATTGTCAGGTAAAGCATTCCAAATATCTGGACCATGGTGTCTTATCGATTTATAGGCCATAGTAATTTTTGAGTTGGTTAAGTGGAAATCGGATGAGTGTCGTGTAGGATAAGAATGTATATCACTATTGTAAACAAAAATATTTCGAAATGCCAAAGGTATAGTATTTATCCAAAATTTATACATAAAGATTGCAGTTTGAAAACTGTGAATGTCAGCGATTTTTAATGTTTTTAGTTTACAAAATATTGGATCAGTATGGGCTAAATAATGTGAATGTGTACAAAGACGAAGTGCTTTCTTTTGGAGACGATATATTAACATAATTTTCATCTTACTACTATTACCCCACACTATGTTACAATAAGATATGTATGACAAAATGAAGGAATTGTAAAGCATAAATAGTGACTTTTGATTGATTGACATTTATTTATTTCCATCGATCATCATGACAATATATACAAAGATAAAATATGGAATATCATAACAGATAACAGAAATTGACATAACAGCATTCAAAATATAAAGAAAATATGAAAGTATTAACCATAGTACAAATGGAAAATGGTGCATCCGTAAAAGCCAATAAGGCTTGACAATTGAATGCACCAGGCGCTGAAGTAATAACAACATATACTAAAAAGAAAAAAGAAAGAAAAAAAGTATTTAGTTTTAGAGGTGTGGTCTTAAAATAAATTATGTATTATAAAGAGAGAGAAGATGTTTCTTGTAAAGTCTTTTGAATGAATTATTAAATCCAACAGACTGTAAAAAAGGAGGTAGGGAATTCCACATTTTAGGACCAACATAACGGAGAGAATCTGTCAGTATATTGGAAGAAGCATTCCAATGATGGAATTTATCAGCATTTCTTGTGTAGTGGGTATGGACCGCATTATTGAGACTAAATAGGTGCATAAGGTTTGGAGGTAGTGAGTTTGAGAGAAATCGTTGCATCAATGACGCAATTTGTAATTTATTAATATCATAAATATGTAAAGTATTGAATCTTCTAAATAAAGGTTGAGAGGGAGCTAAGAAAGAGGAATTAGAGCAAAGTCGTAATGCCCTTTTTGAAGTCTATGTAATTTGATTAACTTAGAGGGTGTTTCGTCGCCCAAACAGAATTGCAATACATAATATATGGCAAGATAAATGCATTGTATAACATGAATAAGATACGGAGTGGAATAACAAATCTTAAGTGACTGATAATACCGACGCTCTGAGAAACCTTTTTTGTAATATAATTAATATGAGAAGTCCAAGATAGGTTTTCATCTAAAAGTACTCCAAGGTAATTAAAAACTTTACACTGTTCAATTAATTTATTGTTGATAGAAATAGATACATTGTCATATATAGGATTTAGGTTCCTAGCATTTTTGAAAATAACAAATTTAGTCTTAGAAACATTCAAAGACAGCTTATTGCAAACCAACCATTCGTATACATACTCCAAATTAATATTCAGTTTATGAGTTAAGAGATCAATTTTTTTCTGAGGCAAGAATAGTCGTATCGTCTGCAAAAAGTGTAAATTTACAGAAAGTGGAACAGTTAGCAATATCATTGATGTAAATCAAAAATAGCAGAGGCCCCAAAATAGAGCACTGAGGGACGCCGTATGATATTGGATTAAAAAAAGAATGATGAGAATTTACAGATGTAAATTGCTTCCTTTCAGCAAGATAACTTTGAAACCATTTATGAGGTAAACCTCTTACACCGTTAAAATGTAATTTAACTAATAATATATCATGGGGTATGGAATCGAAGGCTTTCGAAAGATCCATAAAAACACATATTGCATGAGTATTTACATCAACATAATGGACTATTTTATCATATAAATCAAGAATGGCAAGACCTGTGGAAGAATTTTTTCGAAAGCCATATTGCTCATTAGACAAAATGTTGAGACGAACCAAAAAACTTGATAGTCTACTAAAAACTAATCTTTCAAGTATTTTAGAAAAAGAAGGCAAAATGGAAATAGGACGGTAATTATCAACATTATCTGTATCTCCCTTCTTAAACAAGGGAATTACTTTGGCGATCTTCATATTTGAAGGAAAATCACCATTCTGAAGCGACAGATTACAAATATGTGTTAAAGGTACGAGTAAAAAATTGATTACAGACTTTAAAAGACGTGTACTTATGTTATCATACCCTGAACTGTTCCCACTAGGCAATTTTTTAACAATATTTAAAATTTCAGTGACTGTTACTGGTTTGAAAAATAAACTGTAAACAAAGTTACCTTGTAAATAGTCAGAGAATGAAAGATTAGAGTCAGGAATGGACTTAATAAGGTTTTCTCCAATGTTGACAAAATGATTATTGAAAATATTTGCAATTTCTTTTGGTTCATTGACAGTTTTTCCTTTGTATTGCAGCGTTTGACGTGTTGTACAATTCTTTTTACCCAAAATAGTATTTACAACGTTCCATGTTTTACGTAAATTGGACTTCACAGCCTTGAATTTATCAAAATAATATTTTCTTTTAGCACATCGTTTTAAAGTGTTTATTTTATTACGATATTGCCTATATTTGGATTTATTTCCAAAAGAAGGGTCTAATTTATATTTACCGTACAACATATTAGTTTTCTTAATAAATTTCAAAATAGCAAGAGTTATCCAGGGTTTTTTAATCTCATTTCTACGGTAGCTTTTCTTCTTTTGAAAAGGCATATGCTTATCACATAACGTTATAAAACTATCAAGAAATATATCATAAGCCGTATTCACGTCACTTGATTGAAGTACCATGTTCCAATCAATAATTTTCAAATCATTGGTTAAAGAGGCAACTGAAGTTGGTGTAATATTACGTACAAAACACTTAGCATCAACTTCACCTGTACTGCGTGAACCAATTATAGATGAAATACTAAATATAGGAAAATGATCACTAATGTCAGAAACACAAATACCCGAAACAATACTATCGTAGGTTGAATTTGTAAATATATTATCAAGTAGAGTAGCTGAATCTATAGACATACGAGTGGGTTTATTGATCACAGGGTAAAATCCAAAAGAAAAAAACATGTTCAAAAAGTTGCCGACACTTGAGACCTTAGTGAAATCCAGTAAGTTCAGATTAAAATCACACATAATATAACATGTTTTATGGTTCATAGAAATCGAGTGCACTATATTTCAAATCCGTTTATGAAATCGATAGCACTGCTTGAGGGCTTACGATAAACAACTCCTATAATCATATTCTTACAGCTTTTACTTTCAATTTCAATGAAAAGTGATTCTACTCCTACAATATTGAAATTAATTTTGTCTAAAATACGAAAAGTGAATTGGTCATCGATAAAAAATGCAACTCCCCCTCCTCTCCCGGACAAACGAGCTGACTGAAGAAATGTATAACCAGAGAGTGAAAAGATGTTGGGTCTATTATACATCCAGGTTTCCGTTATACCAACGATTGAAAACGGGTAATTTAACGACAATAAATATGCACAAATGCTGTCAAAATTCTTATAAAGACTTCTTGCATTGAAATGAATAAGGCTAAATTTATTTGCCGATGCATTGTAAGTACTATTGATAAATTGTTCTTCATTAAAATATTTACAATTGGTATTTTTGACGAATAAAGAATCTGAATCCTCATCTCCTTCAGTAGAGAATAAACATTCTCTCTCGTTAAGTTTATTGATGATATTTACAGAGTCCGGATTGTTAAAGGTGTAATATAAATTATGAAAAGTATCTTGCATGTTCATAACGATATGGAGCTTATGAAAAGTAATTATAATAAGGAAATTAAAAACTAACCGAGACGATCAATGTCAGAGGCGTTCCTAATCAGTACTTTCAGACTATTCTTAGTGAGGAGAAGATCTTGCCATCATTGGACCACGTGAATTTAGTGTTCGGATGCTTCATGGCCCTGTAGAAAAGATCCTGCCGAATGGATGTTAGGTCTTCTCTGATGACGATACCGGAATTTTTCAATTTTGACTTTGCGGCATACATTAACTGACGTGCATTGTATCTTGAGAACTTGACGATAAGTGGTTTCGGACGAGGTTTAGCTTGAGGAGTCAAACTGGACGATGAAGCCGACTCCGGAGTAGCGACATGTTTACTAGGAATTCGATGACTTCTATCGATATCACGCGGGTCTAATGTGACTTTCATCTTCCTGGCTACTTCCAGAACAAGGTTATCGGTATTTTCGTTTACTCTCTGTGTGACACCGTAGATCCGCAAACATTGCCTTCGTGAGTACTGCTCTTGTTCGTCCAGGAGAGACTCCAAATCCGCGATCCTTTTTTTTTAGAGAATCTGAAGAACCCACTAAACTAGAAATTTGATCCTCGCTCTTTTTCATTTCTAGTTGGAAGGATTCGTGAAGTTCACTTGCAATCTTCTCGTAGACTGTGTTGTAAATGGCGTCAACGATCTCCTTGACAACCAGAGGGGATCGCAACGCATGTATCACCTGATCCATTATTTCACGCTTCATGCAGCTGGGTGAATTTGAATTTGAAAGCTTTGATGGGGTTGACTGAGCAGCAGATGATATTTTAATTTATATAAAATTTATATAAAATGCCTATGCTTCTCGAGACTAGCATGCAAATGTTGTTAATATGACTATTCCAAGTTAGATTTGAATCAATCATTACACCTAAGAATTTTGTAACTTCTTTTTCAATTATGGGCTTGTCATCTATAAAAATATCATAATGAAGTACATGTTTAGAGTGTATTTTTTGGAAATAAATACAATTAGTCTTATTAATATTTAAAGAGAGTTTATTGGATTTGAACCAAGATGATAATTTATTTAATTCTAAATTGAGGGTTGTAATAAGAATGCTTAAGTCTTTATGCGAATAAAATACGTTGGTATCGTCTGCGAACAGAACATATGTTAGGAGTGGTGATGCATTAACAATATCATTCATATATACTAAAAACAGTAGGGGACCTAAGATGGAGCCTTGTGGTACTCCGCATTCTACGGTGGAAATATTAGATGTTGTAGATTCAAAAATAACATATTGATGTCTATTACGCAAATAGTCTTCAAACCAAGAAAGTACAATCCCTCTAACTCCATATGCTTTTAATTTACGTATTAATATACGATGGTCCATGGTATCGAATGCCTTCGATAAGTCCACAAAAACACCTACAGTGTGTTCTTTTTTAGAAAGGGAATCAGTTATTTTGTCACATAATTGTAGAATAGCATAATCAGTAGAGTGGTTCTTTCTAAATCCATATTGATTAGGAATTAATAAGTTATTGATATCTAAGAAAGAATAAAATCGTTTATATACTATTTTCTCTAATATCTTTGAAATGCTTGGTAGTAAAGAAATTGGTCGGTAGTTTGAAATTTTAGAGTGATCATCCTTTTTATATATCTGAATTGTTTTTGCAATTTATGAATTTAATTAAATATTGTAAATTCTCTGCCCCTACACAGGCACCAAATCTAGATAAACTAGCCGTTTTCGTAACTGTCCTACAACTATCTCATTGATCCCACCAACACCCATATTATCCATATATATATATCCAAACATACGCCTTTACTATAAAAGGGTCCTACCATCATAGCACATTGAGAGAGAATATTCACTTATCTATATTCTACCCCCCCCCCCAGCTCTGCGTGGATTCAAAATTTCATTATCGGGGTCCCTCAAACATAACACCCCACAAATCATCGGCCCTTATAGGACAAAAACATGCGATATAATCAACCAGAGGCTCCTTTGCCTATATAAGGAATATCAATATTACCAACATATGACTACTGTATGTGTATAAAGCCTCTAACCGTGCCTAAACATCAACGATCATTGCGTTCCAGGTAATAACGACAGTACATTCGAGGGGACTAAGCAAGTCATATCCCTAAATTCAATGACACAAACATCTTGTTCTTGAGGGATTCCTTGACATACCTGTCCTTTGATGAATCAGAAACCCACCTCCCGTGTCTCTTAAACAGACGGTCCGGGACACCTATCTCGGTCCGCCTTTTCATTAAGGGTACGCGGGATCCACTGAACTTGTAACTCAATATCCTGCCCCGCACAATAGTCAACTACTCCAATGCTCATATGCTGTAATTCTTCCTTCATGCTACCCTTTCTCAAAATAGCCTCTACTCCAGTGTTATCACTGTTTGGCCCTTCAGATTATGACCAAAAGCCCTAGTTGCCAGTGCAACGGCCTTCAATTCTCTCCAAGTGGAGCTTTTACCTTGTTCCTCCTCGGACCAGGTATAACGGAACTCGATCCCTCCGCACTCTGCCGACCAGGCTCGATCGGCACCCGACATGGCCGGCATTTGAAAAAACAAGCACCTGCGGTAAAGAGTATCGAAACACATGTCTTAGATTCAATCTCTCAACGTTTTCTTTCCAGAAAAACAATTCCACTTTCACTTTGTCCCGAGGTGCCAAACTAAATTTCCTCTCCCAGTGGTTGCTCTCAGCAATAATCATGCTAGAGAACCGAGTTCTCAACTGTACCATGTGTCTCACGACCGGGAGGAGTGATATAACTTTCCCTACAAAGGACGCAAATTTCCTGGGTGTACAGTATGGCAGATCTATAATAATACTTTCAATGCATGACATTATGTCCTCCACCTCCGTTTTGCCCTCAAAGTACCTTCCTTGGCATCCCAGGACAGGCCCAACCACTCAATTTCCTGAGTGGAAGTCCACACCGATTTTTCCACATTGGGGACCAATCCCGCAAGGAGCAGATCTGATTTTACCGACTTGGCAACCCGGTCACATTCCAAAAAGGAAGGTGCCCGAAACCAGCCATCATCTAAGAAAACTACAACAAACACATCTTTGCTCCTCCAATGCTTGACCAACGGCCTCATCGTCTTGGTAAAAATATATGGGGCCGTCGACAGGCCAAATGGCAATACTCTAAAGGAAAAGTCTCTAACTTTGCCATCTAATTCCCAACTAAAGCAAAGGTACTTGCAGTGCTCTTCAAAGATGTCTATATGATGATAACCTGAATTAAGGTCAAATGAAAACATGTAGTCTCCTTGCTGAAAATATTCCAGCTTTACTTCCCAATCCTCGAAGCGTACTTTCTGTTTCCAAACATATTCATTTATATAGCGCAAATCCAAAATCAATCGCTTCTTACCAGAATTTTGAACTGAAACAGAGAGAGGGTTAACATACTCCGGTACACTAACGAGTTCAGTAACTAAGTTCTTCTTCATTAAATCTAGAACAGCCTCGGTGACGAAGTCTTGATTGACTCTGGCTGACTTATTGTTCTTAAAAACCGCCGGAGGCGGCGTAAGCAAAAAAGGAATTCTATATCCCGAATCGATCAAAAGGCAATATTAGCCTTCATCCTGCCACGAACTATAGGTTCTGTTGAGCCTTGCTCGTACTCGTCAAAATTAGACAAATAGAGGTCGGCTTCGTACCGTTCGTCCACACCTCCAGTGGCTTTGCGCGCTCCACCATCCTCCCGATGTGGTCTCCCCCTCTCCTTAGGGCCCGACGTGAGACCAACTCCTCCTGCAATACAATCAAACGGGGCTTAAATTAAGCGGAATGTGTAACACTATGCCTCATTCACATTACTCTGTACACCACGTCCAGAACAATACCGCACAGACACTCAGCCACCAGCGTAGCTGCCCCCAGGAAACGCTACAAGAAAAAACCAAATCAAGGTTCATAACATCAAATGAGGGTATAATTTGGTTTGCGCAAACACTAAATATCACATATTACATTTAGTAAAGATCCACATCAGGGCTACCACCATAGTAACATACCCTTGTGCAGCCACGGTGACCTGGGGAAGGCCAGGTATACATAACGGCCAAATTAAGCCATGCAAATCCACATGTCATACACACCTGAACGTTTGACATAAATATCATGTTCTCAGGTATACACTCTGGTCCTCGTAAATCAGAAACATCATCCACACCAAATGTGAAAAAAGACAAGCTCTTTCCTACCTTCGTCCAAAGTGCTGCTAGAAGCTGGAGCCATCCTTGCTCTTGCCTCCAATGCCTTGGATTGGCAGTTCCTGCGCCAGTGGCCCGGCTTGCCACAGGCAAAGCACAAATCCGTGCCTCTCGGCTGTCGGAACCCGCCACCAGCTTGGCCAAGCTGCGGTCTAGACTGTGGTAGATAGCGGCGAAAAGAACCAGACTCAAGATTTGGATGAGACTCGGGAGCCATCGGTCGCCTAACCCTCTGGTATGGCGTCTACCCTCTGGACGCCTTCGTCCTCTTCCGCTTCGAAGCCGCTCTGCTTTGAGCGGCTCTGATCTTTTCATCGTCGGAGTCACTGGCAAGCTCTTCGGACAGATATTCGTCGACGACCTTCCACCCATCCTCTGACTTGTCGGCGATGCGGATGAGCTTGTTCCTCTTCGCGATCTTTCTTTCTGCAAACACGCGACGGAGGTACGCACGCTATCTAGGAGGGAGATATTGAAATTGAACTGAACGCGATTGCCTTTAAACTTGAACTGGACTTTGGAGGACTCAATCGACTTGCTCGTATTTTCTTTCTGTAGAGCCAGAGCCTCGTCTATGTAATGCTTTACACCTCCAACGGCTTCCCTCACTATATCAGAGATATTCTCTGTCGTAAAGTTAACAAGATGCGGATGTTGCTCTCCATCACCGCCCGCTTCAGTCGCCATGATAGCAAAAAAAACGACCAATATACACTGGAAAGCCAATCAAACGAAGCACGACTTCCAATTATATATCAAGCAACGTGCAAATCGAAGTGGGTTAAAAAACGGCGCGCGATATTAAACGGCGTCTAGCTCGCTCATCGTCGAATAAGGTCAATGACATCTGTGAAGCTGCTAAAGTGTAACTTCACGCTATAGCGTAACCTAACGCCTAAGTAACTGAAAAAAAAGTTCACTTCAGCGGATACGCTATACACACTGATACACAACTGTTATTGAGGAGCACACGCTAACCGTAATTTGTAGGCAACACCCGCGAACCATATAGTGGCTCTGAAGGGCCATCGCGAATCACAAACTTTGAAGTGAAATTCGTGATGATAATATGCGACAAATCGCATATTTTGTAGCGAATTTTTTGATTAAATTAGTTATCTTCTATTTCCTTTATCTCTGCTTTCTTTCTCTTTCTCCCTCTCTTTCTTAATATCTCTCACTTCTATAACCCTCTCTCTCTCTCATCTCCCTCCCTCCCCCTCATCCCCCTCTCTCTCTCTCTCTCTCTATCTCTCTCTCATCTCCTTCTCTCTTTCTCTCGTTATCCTTCTCTCTCTTTCTCTTTATCTGCCTCCGCCCTTTCTGTTTATCTCTCTTTCTCTCTCATCTCCTTCTTCCTTTCTCTTTCTATCTACTAATTGCTGTTTTGCTATAGCCAAGCTTTTCTACATTGAGGTCCAACAATTTGATGGACACACTTAAGGATTTTCAAAACATGAGTTTGAAGACGAATATTGTGATGAAAAATAAAAAAATTAGGGTTTTCTACGTACAACACAAAACCTAAATAAATTATTGGACACTCCTTCATCAATATTCGTCTTCAAATATATTTGTTTTATAAATCATTGCAGAAGTATGTGCTAAATGACATCCTCTTTCACATCATTAAACAATTTAAAGCCTATCTGTACTACTTGTAGCTACTTGCTCCTCTATACAGAAGACAATGCCTAATCGGCGCCTGTTGGTCCCCCATGATCCTCTTTTTCTTATGTTAATTGAGAGCTGAGTTGATGAGATAGCCACCTGTCAGTGACCTCGCTGAGTGGTCTAATCCCTCCTGTCAACACTAGTACGGACGGCCTTTAAGTGAAATATTGCAATACATGTTTGGCCAAATTGGGGGTTCGAAGGCTTTATCTTCAAATTGTTATCTATTGGTACATAAGGGCCACTAAAGTGTAACCTGCTGCTATAGAGTAACCTGCTGCTAAAGTGTAACCTGCTGCTAAAGTGTAACCTGCTGCTAAAGAGTAACCTGCTGTTATAGAGTAACCTGCTACTAAAGTGTAACCTGCTGCTAAAGTGTAACCTGCTGCTATAGAGTAACCTGCTGCTAAAGTGTAACCTGCTGCTAAAGTGTAACCTGCTGCTAAAGTGTAACCTGCTGCTAAAGTGTAACCTGCTGCTATAGAGTAACCTGCTGCTAAAGTGTAACCTGCTGCTAAAGTGTAACCTGCTGCTAAAGTGTAACCTGCTGCTATAGAGTAACCTGCTGCTAGAGTGTAATCTGCTGCTAAAGTGTAACCTGCTGCTAAAGTGTAACCTGCTGCTAAATTGTAACCTGCTGCTAAAGTGTAACCTGCTGCTAAAGTGTAACCTGCTGCTATAGAGTATAAACCTGCTGCTAAAGTGTAACCTGCTGCTAAAGTGTAACCTGCTGCTAAAGTGTAACCTGCTGCTAAAGTGTAACCTGCTGCTAAAGTGTAACCTGCTGCTAAAGTGTAACCTGCTGCTATAGAGTAACCTGCTGTAGGACTACTAGTAGTAGTTAGCCTTATGATGTTGACGTTGTTACAGTCATCTCCCACGTACTGGAAGCTGATGACCCTTACTTACAAAGATAAGGAGCAGGCACCAAAATAGCAATATGTTGATGTTAGATTTCATGTTGAAAGCGGTATTCATCCCATTTCCATGAAATGTAGGAAGACTATTATAACGTACTGGATGAGCTTATAACTGGATGAGCAGATGCAGGCGCGGATCCAGGATTTCTTAGGGGTGGGGCCCAAATTTGAAATTGTGCGAGCCAAATATTGGTACGTAATGGTGACCACTAAAGCAGTGGCGTAATGAGCAAAATCGTTTGGAGGGGAGGCAGACAAAATTCCGCATCACCACTACTCTTACATGCAGGCCCTGCCGAACTTTTTCAAAGTGGGTGTGGGGAGGCTAAAGTATTTACGATCAGGTAGAGCGTAGCGTAAATTGGCGTGGGGTCTAGGGGCAAAGCCCCGGCGGGGGTCAAGGGCGAAGCTCCCGGAAGCTCAGGGCGTATGGGCATTTAATTACGGTCGTCAGATGAGCATATTTTTATACCTTATTTGTGACACAGGCATGACACTTATTGGCGTAGGGTCCAGGGGCGGAGCCCCGAAGCTTCGGGATTTAGGCATTAAATTACCGTCAGATGAGCATCCAGGGGCCCGACTAAGGGCCCTAGGTGGGGTCCAGGGGGCAGAGCCCCCGGAAGCTCAGGGTTTTAGGCATTTAATTACGGTCAGATGAGCATATTGTGACACTGGCAGGTCACTAATTGGCGTGGGGTCCAGGGCGGAGCCCCGGAAGCTCAGGGTTTTAGGCATTAAATTACGGTCAGATGAGCATCCAGGGGCCCGCCTTAGGGCCCTAGTTGGGTTCCAGGGGCAGAGCTTAGGGTTTTAGGCATTTAATTACGGTCAGATGAGCATATTTTGATACCTCATTATTTTGTGACACTGGCAGGTCACTATTCTTTCTTTTTCTCTTTCTTTCTATTTCTCTTTAATATACTTTTTCAAAAAGGAAGGGGGGAGCTCGAGCCCCGCCGTTCCGCGGGCCCTGACATGTAGGCCTCTAAATAAGCATATTTCTTGCCTGACTGTAAATTTGGGAATTTGTCATTTTCCAACAAACGCATAAAAAGTATAATTTACTAAAAAGTGAGGAAAAATCCCGGAAAATTATATCATTTTAAGCAAAATTTGTAAATCACTAGTATCGAATTAGAAATAAACCATGCTTAAATTCTATTTGGGGGCAACTGCAGTAAATTACACCTGAAATTGCATCATGCGCATTATAAGTTTCAAACGCTTTCTTTCATACAAATACACACAAAAGTTCCGAAAGCTTGAATGCATACTATTTCACAAGATGTAATAAAACAATATGAATAATTCTAATGATACACTTACATGCAAATGCATGATCATTTTGCGTTTCTTTCTGCCTGCAAAATAGTTTTCTTCTGCATTTTGTTTTGTTGCTGTTATGAGTTTATATTCATATTATTGCTATCAAACAGGAATAAATAAATACATTTGTACGATGATAGTTGTACAATGATGATAGACGAAGCGATAAAATCGCAATTGATCTTTCCTTATTTTCCCCCTTTTCTTTTCTTCTTCCTCTATCATTCTTTCCCTTTCCCTTCCCTTCCTTCTCTTTCTATCTCTCTTCTTTTTTTTACCGAGGGGGGAGGGCAAAGGCCTTTCGCCCCCGCCGATCCACACCTTGTTGGCTGGGAAAATCGCAACTGATCTCCCCCATCTTTCTTCTTCCTCTTTTTTTCCTTTCCCTTTCACTCCACTTCCTTTCCCTTCCCTAATTCCTTCTCTCTCTTTTAAGTTTGTTTGGGGGAGCAAGGGCCTTTCGGTCCGCCGATCCACACGTTGTTGGCCGAATTAATCGCAACTGATCTCCCCTTCTTTTCATCCTTTCCTTCTTCCTCTTTTTGTTCCCTTTTAGCTCTTCTCTTTCCCATCCCCCTTTTTTGGCGGGAGCCAAGGCCTTTGCCCCCAATCCACATCTTGTTTGCGGGAAACTCGCAACTGATATCCCCCTTCTTTTCTTTTCCTCTTCCTCTTTATTTCCTTCCCTTTGGCTCCTCTTTTCCTTTTTTCTTTCCCTTTCCTTCCTTCTCTTTTATTTTTTAGGCAAGGCCCTTTCGCCCCCGATCTCCTTCTTTCCCCTTTTCTTTCCTGCTTTCTCTTCTTTCTTTCCTTTTCTCTCCTCTTTCCCTTTCTTTCCTCTTTCCTTTCTTTCCTCTTTCCCTTTCTTTCCTCTTTCCCTTTCCCTTCTTCTCTTTCTCTTTTTTTTTTGGGGCGCGGGGGCAAAGCCCCCTGCCCCCCCTCTGGATCCGCGCCTGAGCAGATGATTAACTGTGATGTAGATGCTGGACATGGTGTGGTGACGGTCAGTCCCTAGATCTCATCACGCCTAGCCTAGCCTCAGCTCAGCTCCACGCACGCGCGCGCCGATAACACGAACGATACGGTCGCTATGCCCGTTCGCTGAAGTGAACTTCTTTTTCAGAAACTTAGGCGGCAGGTTACACTTTAGCGGAGTTTTCACTTTAGCAGCTTAACAGCCGCTGCTTCATTATGATAGCTAGACCAGGGACATGTCAAATGGGGCACAGTCAATGATAACACCTCCACAAACATCATCCATGATTTCCGTATAATAAAGGACAAGCGCGTATGAACACGTAGTTAGATAGATAGATAGCTAAAACGATTTTATTAAGATCTTCGTGTCTGGCAGTTAAAAACTGAAATGAACATGAATTACAATAACAATTTCCAAAGAACAATAAATTTTAGAACATTAACATAATAATATGAGATACCAATAGGTCACTACCGCAATGCACTCAAATGCAATCGAAAGGAAATGCCAACGAGCTTTCACACTCGCCCGCCGAGGGACACTGCACTCCAATAGCCAGAACGCGGACTGCATACACCAGCAGCCGCTAGGCTGAACAAGCTATAATGTTCGTCCAGCCCAGCAACGACTCGTGCACGCAATCCACACTCCGACCACCAAAACACAATGATCCTCGGCAGGCGAATTCGATCAGTCAATTGCCACAGTTAATGTTCTATATATACTCAGTTACTCAGTTCATAGTCCATATTCATTCAGCAATCTATGAAAATATGAGACAGGACTGTATCTAAGTCTGTTAGTTCTGCATCTTGGTTCAACTAGGTTCAACTTGGTTCAACACACACGCGTTGTTTCCTGAGGTAACGATCCATAGGGGATGTGGAAGTAGTAGAGAAAGTAGTAGCATCTCTGGATTTGGACAAACAGGGACGGAAGAAAAATGCCTCGCATCTATCCCTTTTGTAATTATTTTAGTATTTTCTATTTCATTAATTTTGTTTTTTGTTTTAGGCGTGGTTTTGTAAGTGTAATAATTTTTTTTAAAATTTTAATAATTGATAATAAATATTGTATGATTCCAATAGTGTTATTTTAAAAGATATATGTTTAATTTGATATTTCACATGTATGTTCAATTTTTAATGATAGCATTATTATATTTATGTTTTTACACTGTTATTGTATTAGGCAGGGCTTTCTTGAAAAGCAGGTCCACTGGCTTCCAGTGTTACTGAATGAAACTACCCTGTTGAAAGAAGTCATGAATAAATAAATAAATAAATCACAAGTGTGCTTCAAGACTGAGCGGAGAAAAGGTGGGTTAGCTGAAAAGATTGGATGAAAATCAAATTCTGATGCACTACATCTACATCATACGTAACTCCTACAGCATACCTTGGGTATGAGACGTTTGTTCATTGAATTCAATTCAAATAATATTATTTCCATAACTCAATCAAAACATGGGAAAATGCTTATTAATATCGAATGAAATTTGCAATGTAAAATAGAAAATGAAACTTATTTGTAATTTTACAATATTCAATGGAGGTAAGTAATCAAAGCATTTTAGGATACAAGATATATAAGCATATTAATATTATCATCAATTAAGTCGAATTTTAAAGGAAATTGAGAAATCCACTAAAAAGCAGAGCTTGTATTTGTGTGGATTACTAAAAAAAGAAAACATAAAGGAAAAAAGAAAGAAAGATAGAGAAAAATAACAAACTCTCCAATATGTTCATAGCCAAGTCACACCGCCAAGCAGACTCCAAATTGACTCTAGACCGACATATTTTTTGACATTGTGGGTAATGTCATTTGTTAGTAGTCAGTATAGTGCCGGCCTCGTTGATGCAACCAGGGAATCAGGTAATTTTAAATCACCATCAACAAATGATGAATAACAAAACAAATTCTATGTGCTGTGCTATTGTTGAGCAGGTATCACCACTCATAATTGATATCACCTCCCAATGCTCTAATCATTGCCCTGCACGAGTAAAACAGTCCTACGAGACCCGCTATCCCACTAAGCATGATGATAAACCAAAGATATGCCTTCTCCAACATTCTTATACTCCTCTTTCTCAGTTTTAAATAGAACAGACATGGGAAGATATAGTCCAGCCATGGTGCGGTAAGACTTCCAGAGACACCCATTAGCAGAGAGAAATGAGGAATGGCTACTGCCATCAGGAAGGACAGACCTACTAAGAGAACCCTGAAGATGATGGCCCAAATAGGTGGACAGCGTTCATCAATATCTGGATGACAACGCGGTAAGAACGACAGCTTCATAGAGTCGATACTACTCACGATGAGGAAAATCATCAGCGGGTAGGTCAGGATGGACTTGATGACGAAGAGACAACTGACTGCAGCTTGGAGCGGTCCTCGAGGCATGTTGTAGGTGATGAACTCCTGTGTGTCTTCCTCGAAGGTCAAGAACGAGAAGAGGGCGTAGGCGATGTTGAGGAACCCTGTGACGATGTAGGAGTAGTCGAGCATCACGTTAAAGCGCGAAGGTTCTCGCATACTGCCTTCCACTCCTGGCATCAAGAACTGTGCTCCGAAATTGAGAGCAATCATGGCGACGCTGATGGCGACGGGTTCGATGGAAAACGGCGGGATGCTCTCCATCTTCCATTGGATGCTACGACCGAAGCTGTACCACACCACGCTAGAGTACATTACGGCAAGTGCGATCAAAGCCACAAGGCTCAGCCACGATATCTTCGTGAGGTTCTTGAAGAGTACAGTCGGAAGGAGCACAACGACTGTTATAGCTGTCCAGGTAAACCGGTTTAAACCAGCTTGCGGGAAGGTATCTACTAGTAGAGCACCTG
Organism: Mesocentrotus franciscanus; assembly: GCA_037976565.1. NCBI lineage: Eukaryota > Metazoa > Echinodermata > Echinoidea > Camarodonta > Strongylocentrotidae > Mesocentrotus > Mesocentrotus franciscanus. The sequence continues at coordinate 32,735,517 of CP137676.1, read as the reverse complement.
ACAACTGAAGGTACAGCGCCGCCACTGCCACCATATCAATGATCTGTACGACGTTGATCACATGACCACCATGTTTGAAGCAAGCATCAGCGATGTCGGCGTATGTCTCTCGAACAACCGTCGGACGATCAGATGCAAGTGCAGCTTTTCTATCTTTGACGATTCTCGTTGACTCGTTGTCATCATCATCCTCGTCGTCATATTTACAGTAAACTAAGATCTGAAAAACAGAAATGCCAAACAATCATTAAAGGCCCTGTTTTCAGTTGTAATGCAGAAAATGAGAACATAAAGGGGGCAATCTGAACCAATGGCACTGCTCACGAGCAGCGGGATGTAGTTCAGAACCAATGGCACTGCTCAGGAGCAGCGGAATGTAGTTCAGAACCAATGGCACTGCTCAGGAGCAGCGGAATGTAGTTCAGAACCAATGGCACTGCTCAGGAGCAGCGGAATGTAGTTCAGAACCAATGGCACTGCTCAGGAGCAGCGGAATGTAGTTCAGAACCAATGGCACTGCTCAGGAGCAGCGGAATGTAGTTCAGAACCAATGGCACTGCTCAGGAGCAGCGGAATGTAGTTCAGAACCAATGGCACTGCTCTGGAGCAGCGGAATATAGTTCAAAACCAATGGCACTGCTCAGGAGCATCGGACTGTAGTTCAGAACCAATGGCACTGCTCAGGAGCATCGGAATGTAGTTCAGAACCATGCATGCTTTTAGGGACAAAGTTTATGCTTTCTAAGCGTGATATTCTGAATTTAGAAGTAAATGCCACTAAGCTAAATCAAGTAAAATGTTTCAAATATCTTGGAGTAAATGTAGATTGTGAACTTAAGTGGAATATTCATTTAGAGCAACTGAACAAAAAAATTGGGAAAATGATTAGTTTCTTGAGGAGATTGAGATATTTTATTAATGAGTCAAATCTGAAACTAATTTATACATCTGTAATTATGCCTCATTTTGACTATGCGGATACTGTTTGGCAATCTGCAAATGATAATCATTTTGATCAACTTCAGAAGCTTCAGAATCGGGCAGGAAGAATTATTCTACAGGTTAAACCAAATCAAATTCACGATACCTTGAATTGGGAAACTCTAAAATCTCGTCGTAGGAGACATATGTACTCGTTATTGTTTAAAACGTTTCATGAGCTAACTCCTAAATATATGACTGATAAATTTGTTTTTAACGAAAAGTTTTACGGGCTAAGATATAATGAAAATTTAATGCTTCCGAAACCAAGAACCAATCAGTGTAAACGTACATTCTTGTATCGTGGGTCCGTGTTATACAATGAACTACCTCTTAAGCTCCGTCAGTTAGGCACACTAAATTTGTTCAACAAACATGTTCAAAAACACTTTAATTATTCTGATATTTGAATTTCGCAATCTCATTGGCTTTTGCCCTGAACATAATGTAATAACAGACTTAATTAGATAATGTGTAGAATATTTTAAAACTAATTAAATCAATTGTTAGCAGGGTGGGTGATAAGGGTGGGGTCGTATTTGGTTACATTGGGGATGGGAGTGGATATTTGAATAGATTTTAATGATATTTGTTTTTTGTTTTATGGTTTAATTTAATTTAGTTTAGTACATGTACAGTGTATTTTAATAAAGCCTTACTATTTAGTAATATCATTACTTATTATATTATCATTATGTATATATTGGACTCCATGGAAGAACAGAGCCATTAGGTTAATGGCTCTGAAATGGACTATCCAACCGTTTTATCATTCTATCATTGTTATATTGTGTTATTGTTTTTTATGATGATTTTCGGAAATAAAACAAACAAAGAACCAATGGCACTGCTCAGGAGCAGTGGAATGTAGTTCAGACTAGGAGGGGACTGACTGTGAAATTAATGATTTTTTTTTTTCATTTTCATTGTACAGCACATAAACAGGGCGGGTGAACATTTAAAATGAAACGTGGCAAAGGGACACTTTTTATCCCATTCAATCCATATCAATGAATTACGACGAATCATCTGGAATTCTTGTTATCGCATTTATGTATGTAAAAATATTTATATTCCTGGTAAATTTCGGTTGGTAACGTGTTATACATGAAGACAGTACAGCCTTCAAAATGTGTCTATTTACATAACTTTTACTTTGAAATTGCGTCATGAAACAAACACTATGTGGGTTGGCCTAATGAATCATTTGGTCCCAGGCATTCCTCAACTTTAGGCGTATATGACAGCAATCACGTCTGATTGTGAAGCATGACGTCATCAGGACAAGAAGTCATTCGGGAATTCCTTTATCTCACCTTGCTGGTATAGTTACCGAGGATGAGTACAGCTACAATGGCGACGAGAGCTGCCACGCCCCCTTCCTTGACTGTGTATGGCAAGCTGAGGATGCCGATGCCTTGCATACAGTTACTCACATTCCAGCAAGCCTGCAAGGCGCTGCTCTTGTCCGTCTCTGCTCAGATACATAGATTAAAGGTATAGTTGAGTTTTGGTACAGAGGGCGCTATACAAAACAATTTTTGTGTGAGATAATGAAAAACTAAGTGTCAAATTTGAAAGACATACAATTTAAATGACAAAGTCATCTTTGTTTGATCAATATCGGTACAGAGACGGCTGCAACATTCATAAATATACCATTTCTAATATTTATGGGGCCCCATAAATATTCGATAATTTTGAACCAGCCGTTGAAAGACCAAAAAAAAAAGGTTATCATTTTCAAACAGATGTTTTTAAATAGTTGTTGATGATCCCTCTATTTAATCATTATTTTAACAAAACATAACATGCACAATAATTGTATTATTAAAATTGGTTGAAACCAACGAATTTTAGAGAGTGCCCTCATGTGGTTTAACGGCTCTTTTTAATTGTTAATAGGCTTGTTAATAAGTCGTTTGCAATTTTTGTATACCTTTCGAGCATGGTGCAGTTATAACTATTAGTTTGTAATATAATGGTGCAGGTTTTGGATACTAAAATTCAGTTTGACCAAAACTGAAAATAAATCGTTCGGTATAATTTTCAGGCGATTACAGGCTGAACGAGGAAGTGAAGAAACCCCTCCCCCTCCCTGATGAAAAGAAAAGTATAAGCAGACAATACACTACGGTTCCCAGCTACCACGGATTTTCGCAGTTTCAGACATTTGCCCCGACACGCTCCCCATTTTAATTTTTTTCAGTATTTTTGTTATACAATCCTGGATTCGCAATAAATATATGTAGCAATACAGGAAAATCGTCGCACGATAAGTTGAACGACGAAAATACAAAGTGAAGGCTTAATAAATTCACTTGAACGATTATAAACTTGAAAGGCAATTTAAGGGGGGGGGGGCGTAACTGAAAACAACTCTTTTTTTTAATAAAGGGGCAATAATACCCGGGATAAAAGATATTTTACCCGAATCTTCGTCCGTTTGACGAGGATGATCTGATTCCGTGCTCGCTCCTAACACACTTCCATTATATAGGGTGTGAGAAGCAGAGCCGCTCGGTATCTCAGCATCCGGGGTATCATCAGGTGACGTCAGATCATTCGTGTATCTAATGAGATAGAATAGAAGACAGAAGGATCCAATGGCCAAGTGGCGACATTATAAACACAAAAGTAAAATTACTTTCACATTCTCTTAACATGTTAAAACGAAATGTTGACATTTTCCATCCTTCTTTTCCCCATCTTTTACAGACGAATAGGCCTAGGTCTTCTCATATTCATGTTTTTTAAGACAATGTTCATTATAAGGTTTTAAGTTATTCTATCATTCATGGACATATTTCAACTATTTTCATGATTATTTTATTACGTTTTCTGTGTATTTCTTTTTATGACTTTAATTTTCTTGAATGAATGGCGGGATGAATGAAAATACACACTTGCGAGTAACAACTTGATCCTTAGGACAAAGCTCAATATCCTCTTCATTCCCAGGATGTCGAATTAGACCAGTCGAAGCAAGCCTGGTAAGCAGTTTAGATCTCACAGCTCGCAGGTTATCCATTATCAGAGGAGATGAGATTTGGTCACCATTCGACTAAAATCCTGGTCAGATATTAGGCCCTCTCTGTGATGAAAGTCATAATGATAATGAAATGAAATCGTTGTCAAAATGTATAATCGTCTTTTAAAATGTCATGTTACATGAACTGTATTTGCACTACGAGTACTTCATAGTACTTCTCTGGGACACCTGCGCGTCTATTCGGGGTGAGATGGACCGTAGGGTGCAACATGGGGTCATTGCCCCCCCCCCCTCCCCCATACAACGGCAAACCCCATTTAATATGAAATGTGTATATGTATATAAAACAAAGAAAGAAAAAAAAACACAAAGGCAAAAACGGCGTTAAAAATATTATTTAAAGGCACAAGAACTAGTAATCAAATGGGATTCAAACCATAAATGACATTATAAATCAATTGAAATTAGTTATTGATAAGAACAATTTAATATTTTCTTTTTAAAATGGCAAGTGAAGGACACTATTTTATTCATTGCTTAGGGATTACATAGAATGGGTCCAGCATATAGAATTGTAGATCTCGAGAATTCCGTATCCGGACACCTACCCCCTGGACATCCACCCCCGGATAACCACCCCCAGTCAACTACCCCCTAGGACAACTACCCCTTAGGGCAACCACCCTCTAGGACGACTCCCCCCGGGACAACTACCCCCTGGACAACTACCCCCAGACAACTACCCTAGGACAACTATTCCCTAGGACAACTACCCCCTAGGATAGTTGTCATAGAGGATGGTTGTCATAGGGGGTAATTGTCTGGGGTAGTTGTCCGGGGGTAGTTGTCCGGGGAGTAGTTGTCCTAGGGGGTAGTTGTCCGGGGATAGTTGTCCTAGGGGTTGTTGTCTGGTGGGTAGTTGTCCCGGGGGGTAGTCGTCCTAGAGGGTGGTTGTCCTAGGGTAGTTGTCCTAGGGGTAGTTGACTGGGGGTGGTTATCCGGGGGTGGATGTCCAGGGGGTAGGTGTCCTAGAACCTGAGAATTCATACTTAACATTTGGCAAATGAAAATCCTGTGATTGTGGTGTAACTGATGAGACTTTTTTATGAAGAAATTATTATATGAGGGTAATAAATCATGAACAAATGAATACATACAAATATCAACTTGATATTTGTTTGTATCAGGGTGGCCAACCTTTAAAGCTCGCGGGCCACAGCTAACTATTGGCATAACTTGCCCCCAGACGCTCACACTCATGCAATACGTGTACACACCTGCAATTTTGCAAACATATTTCTCGATTCACAACATTTGTATATTCAGGGGCGGATCTAGTTTTTTGCTAAGGGGTTGACCCAATGACGATGCAGAGCATCGTCCACGAGCCGCGTAGCGGCGAGGCGATTTTGGTTATTGCTATTTTGAACCCCCGTAAGTTATGTTTTCCTGGCATCTTCTAACACAATGGAGACCATAAAAAGCAGTGCATGATAACGTCTTTTTAAATCAAGTAACAGTTTAAAACACAGTAACTATATCTAGAGTTATCATGTGTTTTGTTAAGTTACCAGATGAGTTGAATATCTTCTCACAATATGCACAACACATTTTCACTTGGCAGCCCAGGGGGGTTAAACCCTAACCCCCGTAACGAGTCAATATGTTGTGAATGATGAAAACATATTATGGAAATAGAGATAGATGTGTGTTCATTTTTTACCCTATTTCATCGCTGCTATGCGGGCCGCATTTCATTTATGAGCTATTTTTATAATTACTTTTTTCAGTGCTCCGCGGGCCGCACCAGAAGAGCTCGCGGGCCGCAGGTTGGCCACCAACGGTTTATATCATTTATAGTTAATAGATTGAGTTTTATGAACAAAGGATATGTACTCGACCGTGGATCAGAATTGGTTATAATTCTTATTACACGTTTTTGTAAAACAAGGATTCGGTTTGAATGCATTTTTGCACAATTGCCCCATAATACATTACAATAATTAATATATGGCAAGATTATAGTTCGATACAACATTAAAAGCACGTTTGATAGAGTGATTTTCTTTAACCTGTTTATTGCACCAATAGGTTTACATAATTTACACGATATATTATTAATATGTTCTTTCCAAGTGAATTTGTCATCAATAATCACACCTAACATCTGGTTGAATGAACGATTGGAATTTTGAAGTTTTGAATATGTATTTCAATATCATGAGGACAAATATTTTTATCTTTTGGTTGGAAAATCTTACAACATGTCTTATCAATATTCAACTTCAATCTATTGGCAAGAAACAATTCATGTATCTTTTGAAATTCAACATTTAATTTAAAAACTAAATTGTTTGAATCATTGCCGAATAAAAAGAGGTTTGTATCATCTGCAAAAATTATTGGATATAATGTATTACTAACATGATGTAGATCGTTAACATAGAATTTAAAAAGCAACGGTCCGAGAACAGAACCCTGTGGCACTCCAATATTAACATTTTTAATTTGTAAAGAAACATTAATGGAAACTTATTGCACTCTGTCATAAAGATAACTTTTAAACCATTCCAGGGCTAACCCTCTACACCATGATATTGATTTTTTAAAACTAAAATAGAATGGCTAATACAATCAAGAGCCTTTGATAAAATTACAAAAGACCAATGGTAAGCTGTTTGTTTTTAAAGGCTTTTGCAATTGTATTAGTGAATTCAAGAAATGCCATGTAAGAGGAGTAGCCCTGTCTAAATCAAACTGTCCAGAATATACAATATTAGTGTTAGACAAGAAAGGCATCGGGTGGTTATAAACTAACTGTTCTAGTATCTTGGAAAAGTTATATAAGATTGATACTGGTCTGTAATTTGAAACTTACTGCTTGTCTCCATTTTTTGTATATAGGGATAACCTTTGCAATTTTGAGGCTACTAGAGAAAATTCCATTATTGAATGACAGGTTAAATATAGTACATAAAGGTTGTGCAATAAAGCATATACATCTTTATTTAAACTTTAATACTTATATTATCATGATAGAGATGAGATGAGATAAATGGTATTTTATTGCATCTTTCATGAATGGCAGTTTCACAACTGAATTGCACATGAATTACACGAATTGGAAATATATAAATTGTAAAAAACTTACAGAACATTAAGTTAAAAATTATTTAAACGTGTCACGTTACTACTGCCTAAATACCATAAACAATTAAAAAACAGTTAATGAACATAATTTCAAAAGAAAATGTATAAACATAATTATATGGCAACATATGGACTAAGACAAATTATACAACAGTTCTTCATATATTACAATATTGCATTTTGTGGGTATAGTGGTTAAATAATCAAGGATAGCGGCAAGAGCAGTGGTATGAACATTTAGTAGTATTTGAAATAATCATACAAATTTAAAAGTAAATAGCAATTCAATGTCATTAAAACATATTGGTACGATATACAAAAACTTTAAAATAATGTACACGAATCAAGAAATTAAAATGATAAATTATTACAATGGATATAAACATGAGCAAATTAACTTTTGTACAATAACATTAAAAGAATGTACACGAATCAAGAAATTAAAATGATAAATTATTACAATGGATATAAACATGAGCAAATTAACTTTTATTATCACGATAGCCATTGTCCAAATGCTTTTATAGAGCTATCCGGCATAGGTCTTTGAGGTTTATAACGTGTTGCCTTTCTTGGCACTTTAACTTTTGTAATAGGAGACCACAATAGTGAATTATGATCGGACATTCCAACAGGAGAGCAAATCTTAGGTTTGTTATAATGACAATATAATATTCGTAATAATTTTATCTAGAATGTTATCCCCTCTGGTGGGAGTTTCAACAACTTGGCGTAAAGTGTGATTCGTAAGTAATCCGTCAAGATTCATCTGATTAAAATCTCCAAGTATTACTAGACCTGCATCTGGGTGATTTTTTTGTGAAGTCATCTATGGTCGCTATCAGGTGATGAGTAAGCTGCGCTTCGAGATGAGCATCAGGCTTTGGATAATACACGACCGCGCAGAAGATGCAAGAGATGGATTTAGGCAGGCGAGGGGACGGAGTTCTAACCAGGTAACCTCGAGGTTGTCTGGAACCTAGAAAGCAGCGGGCGAAGGATTGAGGGCTTCTCTCGCGTAGATGGCTACTCCTCCACCGATGCGGCTGCTTCGCGACTTGGAGAAGATACAGTAACCTTGGATGGATAATTGTTCAGGAGAGCAATCGTTCCTGAACCATATCTCGGTCACGGCTGCAACATCAGGAGGACTAACATAGGAGAAGACGGCAGATAGTTCGTCAAATTTATTACAAGCTGAGCGCGCGTTGCACATGAAGAATGTAGGCAGGTTACTTTGTTTCGGCTTAGCATTAATAGGTGCTCTCTGGACTGTTGTCAAGCATCTCGGGAGACGAGCTTTGGTCGCCCGGTTGTAGACGCGGGTGCGATGTGGAGATATGAGGATGGGGCGCTGGAAGTGTTTTAACTTCCGCACTCCAGCTCTGCAACCACGATGAGTGGCGGGATGTTTCCTGATTTGGAGCTCTGAAATTGTTTGCCATGTTGGGTTAGAGAGTAGCGAACAAGCATTTGATGAGTTAAAACGAATATTCAAAAAATCTTCACAACTGTAATGATAGCTTTTGTTTTCCACTGTTTTAGTCCATAAAGATCGAGTCCGTTGGGCCTGGATTAGGCTCGACATCACCACAACAAAAGATGGGTATATTAAAGGTAGCACTTGAGTTAGATAAGTATTTTGTAGGTGCCTTGTAGTAATGTCTTACACGAATCTGTTTCTGAGTTTTTGCAATCGGTCTGACATAACCGCCATGTTGAAAATGAAGCTTAGAGACAAACGTTCACGCACACAAACACCTATACACAGTTTAAGAAGGAGGAGCACACAGACTGACAAATGCCCAGCATGGATTTTGCAAACGTCGTTCGTGTATCACCCAACTCATCCTTACTTTGACGACCTTGCCAAGGGACTAGACAGAGGTGAACAGCACGACATGATTCTGTTAGATTTCTCAAAGGCCTTCGACAAAGACCCTCACCATCGACTCCTATACAAACTGAAATTCTATGGCATCCATCAGTCTACACTGAGCTGGATACAAGACTTCCTCCACAACAGAACACAGAAAGTAGTTATCAGTGGATGAACCTCAGACACTGTCTCAGTCTCATTAGGGTACCGCAAGGTAGTGTCCTCGGCCCGCTCCTCTTTCTGCTTTACATCAACGACCTACCTGATAGTGTCTCTTCCGAATCAGCAACCAGATTGTTTGCAGATGACTGTCTCCTCTACCGCAAGATTTGCTCTCAAGATGATGAAAAAAACTGCAAGAGGATCTCAACTCCATGCAGCAGTGGGAATCAGACTGGCTGATGACATTTAATCCTCAGAAATGTCAGGCCATCTCAGTCACTAAAAAGAGGATCCCAATCAACAAGACATACTCAATCCATGGTCAATCACTGGAAAAGGTCAGCTCTGCCAAGTATCTTGGTATACACATACAGCAAAACATGAGCTGGAATCACCAAGAAGGCAAACTCCACCCGTGCTTTCTTGCAACGCAACGTGAGCTCCTGCCCAAGAAACATTAAGGTGCTATGCTACAAGGCTCTCAGAACTGTCCTGGAATACGGATGCGAAGTGTGGGACCCCTTCACCAAGGATAATATTCGGAAGCTGGAGATGGTGCAAAGGCGGTACACCAGGTTCACCATAGGAGACCACCGTCGCACAAGTAGTGTCTTCAACATGCTCCTTCGTCTGCAGTGGCCCACCCTTGAAGAAAGGGGAGCTTACTTCAAGGTGCTAATGATGTACCGTATACTCAACTCCTTGGTTGATTTACCAGCTGCAGAATACTTCAATGAGGTCTCAACTTCCCTTCGTGGCCATCAAATGAAGATGCATGTCCCATATGCTCGTACTTGCAAAACCTTCGTTCCTGATACCATCAGACTGTGGAACGTTCTCCATGCAAGTGTAATCGCCTGTACCTCAGTAGCCAGCTTTAAGACTGAGGTGCAGAAAACACAGTTGCGCTGTAATTGCGCCTGTTCTTTTTAACCGCACATAGATCAGATCTTCCTCAGCACTGTACACATATCTGCACAACTTTAAAAGTACGAAGATACACCGACAACATGGTGGCCTGTACTTCAACAGAAGAAAAAGAAGGAGAAGAAGAAGACTTTTTGCATATCTATCAGAGCATATTAAGTCTTTTACTACCTTCGCTACTTGGTATTGTTCAGTCAAAATCGTCCTCGCTTGGGTGGCACAGAGTAGGCCTACACGGTCAAAGCAATACGCGCCGATGCGTGTCCGTTGGCCTAGTGGCACGCATGTTCACGACTAGTTAACGACTAATTTGCTCACAATTTGCGCATTGGCTGCGCATACTTCCCGCGCAGTTTTCGCATGCCGTGCGCATAGTCTACGAATGCGTGTCCTGGTGGTTACGCATTGCGTGAACTACTCGTAAATTAGACGTGACCCTACGTGCGACTGCGTGCCACTAATTGGCACGCATTGGCACGCCATAGAGCGGGGCAGTGCGGGACCAAAATGCGTGCAAGTGTCAACGAGGCATCATGTACATACCCATGGTTGACAGCAAATTCAGATGATTTGACTTCTAAAATACACCTCAATACAAGTTACTATCACTCAAAAACGATACCTCCGAGGTGACTAAAGCAATTTACACAAGATCATAGGCAAATATCACAGCAATCAGATAACTTGTCGGTAAAAATCACGAAATTTGCAGAGAGACTACAAAACGATGTGGCTGCCGGTTAAGCGCTCATTTATTAAAAAAAACTTTTATTTACATCAAATTTACAAACCTCACTATTAACTTTATTTCTGATAGTTACATAAGCATTCTTTCTATAGGATGATGGGTTCTTTAGATATTTATGATACAGTATTTTTCTTTTTAATTGCTTAACTTTTTTAATCTATAATCAAACCAAGGTTTATCATTTCTCTTATACGCTTATTTTGTATTTCTCTATATGGAAAACATCAAGTTTCAAGTTTTTTTTTCACATTTCACAAAATAGAATTCACATAATTGAAAAATTAGAACATAATATGAAATATACTAAAAGTATCACATTATATAATCAATTCTTTGTAAAGACGTCGAAATTAATTGTATTGAATAGTAGGTTATACAGGGTGAAATGTGAGGAACCTATTAAAAAGCTCAGCTTGTAGATTATAGGTTCCCCTAAATAAAACTAACATTTGATTGAAGTGGTTGCAATGGTGAAGGACGTAACAATAATAATAGGTGGGCAAGAAGGCCTAAACATAAGATGATATACAAAGTGAAACAAGCAAAAATAGCAAAAACAGAAAACAAATTAATTTGTTACCAAAGAAATGTCACGTTATGCCTCGTTGACACTTGCCCGCATTTTGGTCCCGCACTGCTCTATGGCGTGCCAATGCGCCTCGTTGACACTTGCCCGCCCTGCTCTATGGCGTGCCAATGCGTGCCAATTAGTGGCACGCAGTCCGTATAGGGTCACGTCTAATTTACGTATAGTTCACGCAATGCCTAACCACCAGGACACGCATTGTCCCGTCATGTTTACGCCCAACTTAATCACTGTTCACGCATTGTCACGTCATATTTACGCCAAACTTAAGAACAATTCACTCATTGACATTCATTGCGACGATATGCTTCTAGTAGTCACTTTGTTTTCTTCTCTTTGATCAGGAGACTTGTTTCAACTCATTCACGTACTAGTTGGACAACATTTAAAATGTTAATACCCTAGAAGCTGTTTCAGGGCAAAGAGAGTGTTTGAATGTGGTATCTGCAGGGCTTATTGGTCTTTAGCATCATAAGAATCTTGAAAAAGAGCAGAAAAAGAGAGGGGTAGGAAAGGAAAAGCAAGGACGGTGTGGGTGAAAGAGTGGTTGTCAAGACGCCATGTGTATGGACATTTTGACCAGTTATTGACCGAAAACCAGAAATAACCCTTTCTAGGAAGAATTGAACGCCATATTGTTTCCGAAAGCTCTGACTCACATTATGTCAATAATTTCTTTGTAAAGAGACTCTATTTCCACCCTTATGAAATAAATTATTAATAATCGTGTCATTTTTTCACCGTGCAGTGTGAAAGTAGGACTAAAAACTTAAACAAGAGAGGTTGAAAAGGGTACATCTCACACTTGAATATATTCCCAGATTTTAGTTTCAATTAATTGTAATTATGGGGAAGGGGGATGAATAATTGACAACTTTACAAAAGCGACTTCGGAGAAAACCCCCGAGAAATACATTAATTGGGGAAAATCTGTTAAATCCCCAAACAAACATTTCAAAAACGTCAAATCATTTTACAAAGGTATCCTGCTCATCAACGCTGTAAAGGCAGTTAACCATATAATGTTCAAAGTACATGTATTTAATCAAAAAAACAGGTGTCGAAGTCAGAACCTGTTCACAAGCTAACAAATATATTGTCCTTTACAATTATACTTTATAATTATGTGTTTAACAATAATGAGAAATTTAAAGCCTCTCTAAAGCGTTGGGAGCCTCAAATTCCAAAAATTTGATCGCAAAATTTCACTTCAATTGTATAATGATGTGAACGAGGATGTCATAAAACATACACTTCTGCAAAGATTTACCCTTAAATGTATTTGAAGACCAATATTGATGAAAGGATAGACAGTTAGGGTTTTCTGTTGTACGCAGAAAACCCAAATTTTGTATTATTTCCTCAATATTCATCTTCATACACATTTTGTTTTGAAAATCTTTCCAGAAGTGTGTTTTAATTGAATGACATCCTCATTCATATTTTTACACCATTTAAGTGAAATTTTGTCATCAAGATCACGTGTTCCACATTCGTAGACTATGCGCGTGGCATGCGAAAACTGCGCGGGAAGTATGCGCAGCCAATGCGCAAATTAGTCGTTAACTAGTCGTGAACATGCGTGCCACTAGACCTACGGACACGCATCGGCACGCATCGGCGCGCACTGGTACGACTAGGTAGCGCATAGGTTGCGCATAGTTCACAAAGTGTTCACGAAAGTTGCCAAAAAAGGTTGTCGTGCCAAAATTTTGAACATTATGAAAATTCTGTCACGCATTTCACGCACGGTCCGCATCCTCCCGCATGTTACCACGAATACTTCCCGCATTGGCACGCAAGAGTATGTGTATATGCGCAAACTATGCGCAAACCAAAATGCGGGCAAGTGTCAACGGGGCATTAGTCACTTTAAAATATTGAGGTCATTGATCGAGGTCACTCGAGCGAGGCAGTAGACATGAACAACATGATAATATACAATAATATGTAGGCCGTATTGAGGCACGCAAACACATTCACCTGCGCCACGCCTCATCAGTTTACAGTAGCCGTTGCCAGACCGGACAAGCTACAGGGCTTGTCCGACCTAACAACAACCGATTTATGCAAACGAACCCAACATACATTATATGTATATATATATATATATATATCAACAAACAGGTTCATAACCACCACCACCCCCAGCCAACTACCCCCTAGGACAACTACCCCCTAGGACAACTACCCCCTAGGGCAACCACCCTCTAGGAACACTACCCCCGGGACAACTACCCCCTACGACAACCATCTTCTAGGACAACTACCCCCGTACAACTATCCTAGGGGGTAGTTGTCTGGGGTAGTGTCCGGGGTAGTTGTCCTAAGGGTAGTTGTCCGGGGTAGTTGTCCCGGGGTAGTCGTCCTAGAGGGTGGTTGCCATAGGGGGTAGTTGTCCTAGGGGGTAGTTGACTGGGGGTGGTTATCCGGGGTGGATGTCCAGGGGGTAGGTGTCCGGTTACGGTTGGGGTCAAGTGATAAAAAGACAAAGATGCTAAAGAATCTATAAATCTGTCAGAATCTGTAGAAACTGTCGATGTTAAAATCACCTATCAGTAAGCATTCATTGTGCTCATCTGATATTTTACACAGAGAGGAAGTAGGCCTAAGTCCCAGCAAAGGCTGCTATGACAAGAAAACATTAATAAAAAGACACGGATGCTTTGTCCCCCTCATCAATACTTTATTACAAAAGTTTAACAAACAATATCAAAGCTTCGCTTGAAGAATGTCAGATAGTAGGCCTACAAGTGGTAAACGTTGAGACATATCTACCCAGGTGTTTTGTCATGTGCTTTCGACCATAACACTGTGTAACTTTATATTTAAAAAAGTGTTTGTGATTAAGAAACGTGGGAGAAATACAGGTTAAGTCCTCAATTTGGATTGTGTTTTTTCTGCCAAATTCATGATGCATTTTGTTTAATGTGTAGACTTGTACGAATATGCACCTGCTGGAAACTGTCGTATACAGTGTATGCCAGCACACCTTTTATAAATCCTACACCAAATATCCTTCAAACAATATTATCATGTATACAAGCAGTATCATGATGCTATAAATGTGTACAGTAAAACTATGTTTCTGATATGATGCTCATGAATAAATATTTGTCAATTTCCGAGTTTGATCTCTCACAGCAAATAATTATAGAACGATGTAGCTTAAACAGAACCTCTGCAAAGCGCGGGCTTATCTGGAATGTGATGGTGCTACATCGTTTACAATTATTTGCTATGAGAGATCAAACTCGGAAATTGACAAATATTTATTCATGCAATGAGCAACATATCAGAAACATATAGTTTTACTGTACACATTTATAGCATCATGATACTGCTTGTATATGCGTGCCAATTAGTGGCACGCAGTCCGTATAGGGTCACGTCTAATTTACGTATAGTTCACGCAATGCGTAACCACCAGGACACGCATTGTCCCGTCATGTTTACGCCCAACTTAATCACTGTTCACGCATTGTCACGTCATATTTACGCCAAACTTAAAAACAATTCACTCATTGACATTCATTGTGACGATATGCTTCTAGTAGTCACTTTGTTTTCTTCTCTTTGATCAGGAGACTTGTTTCAACTCATTCACGTACTAGTTGGACAACATTTAAAATGTTAATACCCTAGAAGCTGTTTCAGGGCAAAGAGAGTGTTTGAATGTGGTATCTGCAGGGCTTATTGGTCTTGAGCAGCATAAGAATCTTGAAAAAGAGCAGAAAAAGAGAGGGGTAGGAAAGGAAAAGCAAGGACGGTGTGGGTGAGAGAGTGGTTGTCAAGACGCCATGTGTATGGACATTTTGACCAGTTATTGACCGAAAACCAGAAATAACCCTTTCTAGGAAGAATTGAACGCCATATTGTTTCCGAAAGCTCTGACTCACATTATGTCAATAATTTCTTTGTAAAGAGACTCTATTTCCACCCTTATGAAATAAATTATTAATAATCGTGTCATTTTTTTCACCGTGCAGTGTGAAAGTAGGACTAAAAACTTAAACAAGAGAGGTTGAAAAGGGTACATCTCACACTTGAATATATTCCCAGATTTTAGTTTCAATTAATTGTAATTATGGGGAAGGGGGATGAATAATTGACAACTTTACAAAAGCGACTTCGGAGAAGAAAAAACCCCGAGAAATACATTAATTGGGGAAAATCTGTTAAATCCCCAAACAAACATTTCAAAAACGTCAAATCATTTTACAAAGGTATCCTGCTCATCAACGCTGTAAAGGCAGTTAACCATATAATGTTAAAAGTACATGTATTTAATCAAAAATACAGGTGTCGAAGTCAGAACCTGTTCACAAGCTAACAAATATATTGTCCTTTACAATTATACTTTATAATTATGTGTTTAACAATAATGAGAAATTTAAAGCCTCTCTAAAGCGTTGGGAGCCTCAAATTCCAAAAATTTGATCGCAAAATTTCACTTCAATTGTATAATGATGTGAACGAGGATGTCATAAAACATACACTTCTGCAAAGATTTACCCCTTAAATGTATTTGAAGACCAATATTGATGAAAGGATAGACAGTTAGGGTTTTCTGTTGTACGCAGAAAACCCAAATTTTGTATTATTTCCTCAATATTCATCTTCATACACATTTTGTTTTGAAAATCTTTCCAGAAGTGTGTTTTAATTGAATGACATCCTCATTCATATTTTTACACCATTTAAGTGAAATTTTGTCATCAAGATCACGTGTTCCACATTCGTAGACTATGCGCGTGGCATGCGAAAACTGCGCGGGAAGTATGCGCAGCCAATGCGCAAATTAGTCGTTAACTAGTCGTGAACATGCGTGCCACTAGACCTACGGACACGCATCGGCACGCATCGGCGCGCACTGGTACGACTAGGTAGCGCATAGGTTGCGCATAGTTCACGAAGTGTTCACGAAAGTTGCCAAAAAAGGTTGTCGTGCCAAAATTTTGAACATTATGAAAATTCTGTCACGCATTTCACGCACGGTCCGCATCCTCCCGCATGTTACCACGAATACTTCCCGCATTGGCACGCAAGAGTATGTGTATATGCGCAAACTATGCGCAAACCAAAATGCGGGCAAGTGTCAACGGGGCATTAGTCACTTTAAAATATTGAGGTCATTGATCGAGGTCACTCGAGCGAGACAGTAGACATGAACAACATGATAATATACAATAATATGTAGGCCGTATTGAGGCACGCAAACACATTCACCTGCGCCACGCCTCATCAGTTTACAGTAGCCGTTGCCAGACCGGACAAGCTACATGGCTTGTCCGACCTAACAACAACCGATTTATGCAAACGAACCCAACATACATTATATGTATATATATATATATATATATCAACAAACAGGTTCATAACCACCACCACCCCAGCCAACTACCCCCTAGGACAACTACCCCCTAGGACAACTACCCCCTAGGGCAACCACCCTCTAGGAACACTACCCCCGGGACAACTACCCCCTACGACAACCATCTTCTAGGACAACTACCCCCGTACAACTATCCTAGGGGGTAGTTGTCTGGGGGTAGTTGTCCAGGGGTAGTTGTCCTAAGGGGTAGTTGTCCGGGGGTAGTTGTCCCGGGGGGTAGTCGTCCTAGAGGGTGGTTGCCATAGGGGGTAGTTGTCCTAAGGGGTAGTTGACTTGGGGTGGTTATCCGGGGGTGGATGTCCAGGGGGTAGGTGTCCGGTTACGGTTGGGGTCAAGTGATAAAAGACAAAGATGCTAAAGAATCTATAAATCTGTCAGAATATGTAGAAACTGTCGATGTTAAAATCACCTATCAGTAAGCATTCATTGTGCTCATCTGATATTTTACATAGAGAGGGTTCCAAATAATTTACAAAATCTATGACAGACTGATTCGGAGGTCTATATATTATAATGGCAAGAATAATGCTTCTATATTCACAGTAAATTTTTAAGGTTTCTATACAATTATTAAAAACATCTACATCCACACGTCTTCTATATCTAATCTAATTTTTAATAAAAACAACCAACTCCACCACCCAAGGGCGGCGATCCGGTCGGAGGGAGGGGGGAGGGGACACGTCCCCCTCATTTTTTAAGGGGATCATTCCCCGGAAAATTTGAAAAAGTGCAAAATAATGTATAGCAAATACTGACTAAAGACTGCAACACAGCGTTTAGACAAATAAAAATGCAAAATCTTCTCACTCAGGAGCTACGCTCCCTCGCATAATATCCTTCAAAATGTACAAGTAAATATTGTACAAAAGTGAAGTGTGAAAAATGTATATTGCTTGTTTTTATACTATAGTTTTGCTAAGGAATGTAATTTTTTAATACAACAAAACTTCAAAATCCTGTGAGGGGGTAGTCACTTAAGTCATCTTCACCCCTCTCGTTCACTATGCTCCCTCGCACTGGTGTACTGATGGGTGGAGGGGGCTTGGGGGCAGATGCCCCCCAAATAAAATTCAAACGTGTTTAATTTCTAATTCGATACCAGTGATTTACAACTTGTTGCTGAAATGGCATGATTTTTCCCGGGACCCCACCAGGGCCTAAGGCGGGCCCCTGAATGCTCATCTGACCGTAATTAAATGCCTAAAACCCTGAGCTTCCGGGGGCTCTGCCCCCTGGAACCCCACCAAGGGCCCTAAGGCGGCCCCTGGATGCTCATCTGATCGTAATTTAATGCCTAAAACCCCTGAGCTTCTGGGAGCTCTGCCCCCTGGACCCCACTCCAATTAGTGACCTGCATGCCAGTGTCACAAAATAAGGTATCAAAATATGCTACACCAGGGGCCCTAAGGCGGGGCCCCTGGTTTCATGGGCTTCATGGGGCTTTTGACCCCGCCGGGGCTTTGCCCCTGGACGCCACGCCAATCTACGCTCCACTTGCTTCGCGCGCTTTGCTCTACCTGATCGTAAATACTTTAGCCCCCCCCCCCCATTTTGAAAAATATTCCGTGGGGCCTGCATGTAACATGAATGAGTGGTGGTGATGTGGATTTTTTTCTGCCCCCCAAAAAACGTTTTTGCTCATTACGCCACTGCTCCCTCGTCCCTCGCATTTCGACCCCCGGTCATGAAAAGAAATCGCCGCACCTGCCACCACCACGTCTATCTCTTCTTCCATTACCTACACTTACATACCCATCTATCGTTAAAGATTCATTACCACTCAACCAGATTTCGGACAGAGCCATTATGGACACAGGGTTACTAAAAGAAGAAAGAACTATTTCAATATTATCTAGGTTTTTCTTAAAGAGAAGGTTCATTGATTTAAAAAACTAACTTTATTGTCATTATTGCAAAGGTGAAAATTCAATGCTTGGAAACACTCGAAGTAATGATTATTATCAATTACAAAACGCTTAAATACAACCCCGGTATAGCACCTGAAAAGCTCTCCGATCGCTGCTGAGATGTGTGACGTCACATGTTGAACATGATTTGCACAAGCAGACGATGTCCCATGACATCTCACACATTTTCAGTGCCTGTTTTGTCATCTTCTCTTCAGTTATTTCTCTTACTTCACTACCGTCAGGCTAAATGTTTAATCTATTGCCTCATTCTAAACCCCGCGCATGGTAAAATTTTGATGAAAAACGCAGCGATAAAAAAATAAAGGAACCCGTCGCTTGTAAACAAAATAAGATGCCATTGTTTTTTCAGCTGCATACACCGCGGTATAATTGGCGTTTCAAGAGGAACAAATGCCGTCCATGCTATCATTCCGTTTTTTTAATTGATTGTTCATTAACCCCTATCCTGTGTTTTACAAAATAAAGAATTTAGTTTTCAGAATCGGTTTCATATCCCTTTTGAATGGTGTAAAATTCCATCACATTTATATACACTAAACTCATTTGAGAAATAATAGCATTGCAATTATGTTTATTCTTTATGGGATGTCGTCTGCTTGGGCAGGATTGGTTCATTTGTGACGGCATTAAAACATCGTTATTTTTCTGGCGAATCTCTCGCATATCCCAGATGCTATGGAGTTGGTTTTATTTGTGTTTTTATAAATCACCCGATATGTAGTTGACCTAAAACTTGTACGATGGTCATCTATTAGCTTACCGGTGCCAGGTAAAAATGTCAGGGGTAAAAATGTCAGAGGTAAAAATGTCAGAGGTAAAAATGTCAGAGGAAAAATTGTCAGAGGTAAAAATGTCAGAGGTAAAAATGTCAGAGGTAAAAATGTCAGAGGAAAAAATGTCAGAGGTAAAATGTCAGAGGTAAAAATGTCAGAGGTAAAAATGTCAGAGGTAAAAATGTCAGAGGTAAAAATGTCAGAGGTAAAAATGTCAGAGGTAAAAATGTCAGAGGTAAAAATGTCAGAGGTAAAAATGTCAGAGAAAAAAATGTCAGAGGAAAAAATGTCAGAGGTGAAAATGCCAGCGATACAAAAAAATGTCAGAGATACAAAAAAAATGTCAGGTACAACAAAAAATGTAGGGGTAAAAACTGGTGCCGTCATAATATCTCAGCACTTTATCACACAAAATGTCGAGACGTAAGCTACTGGGCTAGTCTATTATATTTTATAAATGACTGTGTATTGTACTTCGTTCATGTCCTGAGGATAATACAATGTGGAAAATAAATTTGAAACTTATATTTCGTGATCAGGTTTGCATATATTAATTTCTATCATTTTCGATATTTTAAATTGGTTGATGTTTTAATGTTTATTTGGTTTTGAGGAAGTAGGCCTAAGTCCCAGCAAAGACTGCTATGACAAGAAAACATTAATAAAAAGACACGGATGCTTTGTCCCCCTCATCAATACTTTATTACAAAAGTTTAACAAACAATATCAAAGCTTCGCTTGAAGAATGTCAGATAGTAGGCCTACAAGTGGTAAACGTTGAGACATATCTACCCAGGTGTTTTGTCATGTGCTTTCGACCATAACACTGTGTAACTTTATATTTAAAAAATGTTTGTGATTAAGAAACGTGGGAGAAATACAGGTTAAGTCCTCAATTTGAATTGTGTTTTTTCTGCCAAATTCATGATGCATTTTGTTTAATGTGTAGACTTGTACGAATATGCACCTGCTGGAAACTGTCGTATACAGTGTATGCCAGCACACCTTTATAAATCCTGCACCAAATATCCTTCAAACAATATTATCATGTATACAAGCAGTATCATGATGCTATAAATGTGTACAGTAAAACTATGTTTCTGATATGTTGCTCATGAATAAATATTTGTCAATTTCGAGTTTGATCTCTCACAGCAAATAATTATAGAACGATGTAGCTTAAACAGAACCTCTGCAAAGCGCGGGCTTATCTGGAATGTGATGGTGCTACATCGTTTACAATTATTTGCTATGAGAGATCAAACTCGGAAATTGACAAATATTTATTCATGCAATGAGCAACATATCAGAAACATATAGTCCCCTAATACCGTAATAACTTAATTTATGTAACAATATTGAGTGATCAATTGAATCAAATGCATTACTTAGGTCGAGAAAAACACCAACTGTATATCATATCAGTAACATGACCGCTAAGGTTGTGTGGAATAATCTCACTACTGAAATACAATCAATCAATTCGTTAACAGATGCAACAGAAAATTGAAGAAACTTGTATAAAGAACTGAATAAATCTTAATCATGTTTTATTTTTATTTTTGTATACTGCATTGTGTATTTTGTGTAGGGTTTGTATAGGTGTTTGTTTGTGTGTCCTTTTTGTTTTTTTACGTTTAACTTATGATATTTATTATAAAGTTACAGATTACACCTATTCTTATTGTGAATACAAACTTATGTCAAACATGTCTTGCAATATACTTCATTTATTCTTTGTTCGGTTGGCCGTCTCGACAAAACCCCCTATTGGTATTTTATGGCCATCCTAATTCCTATAATACCGTTTTTTATCATTTGTACTGTATTATACTGTATATATATATATATATATATATTCTTTTAAACTCGTACATGTATGTATATATATTTCATGTATTTACCTTTGTATTTTTAATGGATTTGCTGGAATTGAAATAAACGAATTGAATTGGAAAAAGAATCAAGTCGAGGGCTAATATTAATACCCTTTAGTATCTCCCATAAACAAAACATGTTTGAATTAAGTAAAACGTCATTGTAATTTCTACACATTTAAAAAATGGACAAGACTAAAATGAGTTAACCTGATTTTTCGAAAGTCTGTGCCATCGTGTTCATTGTAACATATTTTGTTGTCAGAATAAAGACGGTCATAAAAGTGATAACTTAAATGAATTTTTTTGGTGTTAAACTGTTAAAAAAATACCGATTGCACAGCTTCTCAATTATAATACTTTCAAGATGAATGCACAAATCACCAGATGCAAGTATTCTAAAGATCCTTTGATCATTATTGGCAAGTGAATTATTGGCACGTGCGTTATTGGCACGTGCAGCGAAAAAATGGAAATCTATTGAAATTGTGCATTGTGCCAGGAGTGATGTTTCGAGCACCCATCAATATTCTCATTCAATCTTTGAAGTCCCTAGAGAGACTATGCGACATTTAGCTAAAAATGTAATCAATGAAGAAGACTTCTTTTGAATTGACTGATCGGTCGAAATCTTTCGCATATTTTCGATCGAGAGACCGATTTCATATTTCTTTTAGAAATCCATTTGATGAAATCGAAAGTGAACATTAATGAATTAGTTTCAACAAATTTCAATTTGAAATATTTGGTACGGTGATCCAAGTTTTTTCCTGCAACAATCGCTCCGGGTTTTATTTCGTCAAAAGTATAGGGCAGGGCTCCTCAAAGTCCGGACCGCCCGGGACAGAGCAGCAAATTTCCTCATTTTAAGGGAAATACTGAAAAAGTGAAAATTTTCTCTCTTTTATCATTTGTTTTACTTAAAAAACAGTGGCGGATCCAGGTGAGAGCCGAATTGCCCCCCCCCCCTCCCCCAATGCGTGGGACTATTCTGCGAACTCTTTCACAGAGTTATGCACCAGAGAGGTGCTTTCAAGCTGTGATTTTATCATTCAAAAATTTCTCTTGGAAAGCTGGAGTTTCGAAATTAGGTAGTTTATACGTTCTTCTTTCTAATGAGCTCAATAAAACGTGCAATATTGTTAGTGATCACTATATTATTTAAGCAAGACAATGAGCCCTTTGACATAGAAAATGGACCTTATTCAGTGTTATGGAAGGTGTAGGTGCCCGCGGTGCATAATTTGTTATCTACAATTCATATAGCATGTGTTTTAGTATTCTAGTCGGTAAAATACATGATTTTTCACGCATTTCCTTTTGGGTCGCGAAAGGGCACTCGGGGTCCTCTCAGGTTACCCGAATATCAACTTTAAACTTCAAATTTTGCGAGTGAGCGAAATGAGCGAGCAAAATTTACATTTAATATACAACAAAGGGTTGTCTTGGGAACCTCTTCTATCTTTACGGATGGGGTCCAGGAGGCGTAGCCCCCATGAGCTCTCGAGTTTTAGCAATTCAGAACCTTCAAGATAACCGTCTTGAGCGATAAAAACTCTAATCCATCCCTTGAAATTTTGATTTATCTTCCCTATTGCTAAATTTCGTTTGAAATCATTTCTCTCTCTCACACAAATTCTCTTCTAAGTACAGTTTATAACAATGTAGGTTAAGCTTTTACCCAACCTTAACATTTAGTAAGCAAGTTTTCGTCCACTCGAGCGAGACAATGATATTCATTAAGACTGGGAGCAGTGATTTAGCACAATGCAAAAAAGCTTTGGATCCAAAGAACATGATTTAACATCTGTAAATAGCTTAGGGACAATTATGAAGCGTTATATAAATCCAGATTTATTATTATTATGTAGGCCGAATCTTGATTTTGATTGATGAATTGGCAAGGTCATTTTGTCCATGCAGTGAATGTTAGGATATTATTAGTGTCGTGTTGGTAGAGACTGGTACTATACCATCCGTACGTAATCGGCTCGTCATGAAAGAGGCAGAGCGGATTTAATTGATGTCAAAATGCCCAAAGCAAACAAAAAATAAAACTAATAGTTCACAATGACCATTCTCATTAAATTATCATCATGCTGTTTTTTTTCTTTAAAAACCCCATAAAACACAGATCTACGTGTATATCTACCCTTCGCTACACACACACAAACACACACACATACGCACGCACATACGCACGCACAATACACTCACAAACTCGTACACAAAGATCGTATGAACACATTCTATTTAAATTTCACCTTAAGATTTTTCTTTTGAGGCAGCCATCCTAGTCCAGCTTCGCTTGTAATGGCGGTCTCCTGCACTTTTCCACGGATAGTTAGGATAATACTTTAAATTTATAATAGTATATAATAAGTTCGTTATTATGATGAATATGTGTATCACATTTTGACATGAAGTTATTGTTTGCATATTTGTATTTCTACCTTACCTTTATATATTATTTGTTATTCAGTTATTGTAATTGGGAAATGCAGAAATAAAATAAAAATAAAAATAAAAAGATGTATTCATATTTCCTGGTAATACATGATAATGTCATATTGGCATTGCATCTTTTATGGCCCTATACGGTTTGTACCATACGCATGCATGTATACAGTACCTGTACTTCTTTGTAATGCCCTTGGAAATTGGTCAATTTGCATACAAGCCTTCACCAATTAATATGTGCTCCTCCCCAGGGGCGGATCCAGCCGCTGGCAAGGGGGGGCCCAAAAGGGCCCACTTCGTGCAAAAATTTGAAAATCAAGCCAGCAGATTTTTCGCTCAGAGGGAGGGGGTAGTGAGGACATTTTTTTTGGGCACCCGAAAATTCGAAAATTCGAATCGTGTCGGTCGATTTTTCGCTCAGTGGGGGTAGTGAGTGAGCACTCTTTTTTTGCTCAACGGGGGATTTTTCTTCAACTTCCACCCCCCACCCTTAATGGGCGCCAGGGGAGGGGGCCCATCTTCTTCTCTTTTTTTTACCAAAAAGGGTGTTTTTACCTGTTTTGGTTTCTAGGGAAGGGGCCGGGCCCCCGGGCCCCCCTGGATCCGCCACTGATTGTACAAGCAGAGGACCACCTTTGAAACTATCCAAAGACTGCAACCAATTATTGCTCTATTTGCAAATCATTTTATTTTTGTGTCTTCCGCCTGTGCGTCAGAGTCTGTGACTTTCTTATTCGCATTAAAAAACCTGGTTAGTATTTGTATGTCTTCGACTTGTGCGTTTGAGCCTGTGACTTTCTTATAGTAGGAGACCAGCCTGTAGGTCCCGTGACCAAACTCTGGGAACAAAGGTTTGAAAGTGTTTTTGTGTTCCCTGATGAATATCGAACAATTTTGACTTGGGCTGCCCCCTTGAAAAAAATGTCAGGCATTTCCGTGAGGGTCAACAAATGTCAAACAGGGGTCAAAATTTAACGATATTCCAATCGTGTCGATATGCATATCAAATTACTCGTCTAGTCATGAGGATTAAAAAAATGTATAGTTTGATATACCTCCGACCTTAAATGAGGGTACTAGATTCAAAAACGCTGAAAGGTCAACGCACTTTTGCATGGTGGTCTAATTCACCAACGGTCGATGTCTGAACTCTGAAATTATGCAGACTGCACGTTCAACTGTACTCTATAGGCCCTGTACTATAGCTGCTCCTGTCACAGCCTGAGACTGACAAAGTTAGGCTAGGATCAATTTGGCTTTAGAAAATTGCTTTAAATGTCGAAATAGAGCCTGGGCCTGTCCTAGCATTGCTATCAAAGAGAGCCGAAGCACTTTCAAAGATGCAAAGTGCAAAGATGGTATATGATTTTATACATCCGCTTAAATATTCAAAAACGAAAACACAAACCATTATATGTTTATTTTGACATAAAATTATATGCCTACGTTACAATGAAATATTGGGAGCTAATGCACGAATGCAATAGAAGTGCCAGAATAACTGATTGATTATAACATAGCTCATAACATAACAATGAATATTTTCGTTTTTATTAAAGGACAATGGGGAGCAATTTCAATGCAAATAGCTTGGATGGCTTCTTTTCACGCGCTGTCGAGCATTCTATAAAAATAAAAATTTTGGGTTTCCGAAAATTGAAAAAAAAATTCAACCACCACCCACCACCCCCTGAGCGCCAGGAGGGCCCATCTTCTTTTTCTTTTTACAAAAAGGGTGTTTTTACCTGGTTTTTTCCTAGGGAGGGGCGGGTCCCCGGTCCCCCCTGGATCCGCCACTGCTCCTCCCAGTTAAAAAATAAAGAAGGGATGTGGAAGGGAACGTAAAGCCCATCGCACACGACACGAGCTGACTACGGTCCAAATTTTGGAAGAATTTGCAGTAGCATTTGATGTGAATATCCAATTTTTTTGTTGTTGGTTTAAACTCAACTTAATGATTAAGGATCTGAATAGTCATAGGACCTACACAAAAAAAATTTCAATGGATTGATTGATTGATTGATTTTTATTCGACAAGCTTCCAACATATACAATAATAACAGATCAGAAATAAGTCAGCTTGAACAGGATAACCCACGAAAGCTCGAGAGCTTATTTCCAGTGGGGTCCCCTACAGACATATACAAAATTAATAAGTGAAAATAGTAATATTTACAGACAGATAAGAACCATAAAAATAATTACTTATTAAAGATAATGATAATAACAACATTAAACTGATGATGGAAATGATAAAGAGTACAAGAAGAAAAAGAAGAAGGAGAAGAAGAAAAAGAGGAGGAGGAAGAAGAGGAAAATAATGATGAATTTGTAGAATTTCTATAACGTACAAAAACATAAGTATATACAAAATGAAAAAGTATGAACCGGCAGAAGAATACAAATTTCAATCATATAACATGTCATTCACTTCTCTTCTCTGACTCTCAAGTATTAGGTATTCCTTTAATTTCCTCTTAAAATGAGCATAGTTTTCTATTTCCTTTACACCATTGGGAAGGGAATTCCAATGTTTTATGGCATTGTAATAAAACGAATTTCCAATACTACCTACTCTTTCTGGTAAGTTAAAGTTGAATCGGCTATTTCTTGTATTATAATCATGAACGTCAGTAACAAGATCGAAGTTGGATCGAATATAATGATTCGACCTAGTATGATAAATTTTATGCACGTGATGCAATACGAGTTGTTTTGATCTTTGGTCGACTTCAAGAAAACCAGCTTTAGAAAGTTCGCAGTAGCCAACATGAGTTCTTGGACCAGAACAGTTGATAAATCTCACCATTTTGTTCTGTATAATCTTCAACTTATTTTGATCTGATTTGTTTATGTTACTATACCATGCAGGGTTAGCATAGTCAAATAAACATTGAATAAGAGCAAAACAGAGTGTACGTCTTGCTTTTAAATCCATACAACTTTGATATCTGTACAAAAATTTCAGACGAGAATTTGCTTTTTTTACAACTGATTCTACTAAAGATGAAAATGAAATTGCGCTAGCTAACTCAATGCCTAAATACTTCACAGACTCTTTCCTCTTGATTACTTGATTATTGTGTGTCACTTTGAATTCAAATGACTTTTTAGAACTACTCTTAGAACAAAACAAAACGCTTTCTGTTTTTCCCAAGTGTAAAGAAAGCTTATTATCAGTCATCCAATCGACACACGTAGACAGCTGTTCACTGAGCTTTTCCTCAATATATTTAGGATCAGGATTTGAACAGAGTAGTACGCTGTCATCTGCGTACAATAATAGTTTTAAGTCTTTTATACAAATACACATATCATTTATATAACTTGAAAATAGAATTGGGCCTAAAATGCTTCCCTGAGGAACACCGCATGTTATAGGCATTAGTTTGGAACGAATATCATGAATGGCCACTACTTGGTGTCGATTAGATAAGTAGGATCTTAACCACTCTAAACTTGCCTTATTAAAACCCATTAGTTGTAACTTATTTAATAAGACGCAATGATTAACTGTATCAAAAGCTTTTTGCAGATCAAGGAGCACCATACCAACAAAGCGCCCTTGGGAAGTTTCTGTCCTCAAATAATCAGTCAAATGAATTAGACATGTTTCAGTCGAATAATCATGTCGAAAACCAGATTGAAATTCATAAATTATATCATTTTCTTTGAAGTATCTTTCAATTTGAACACAGACCGATTTTTCTAGAATCTTTGATGCTACACTTAAAACACTAATAGGTCTGTAGTTGCTAACATCAGTTTTATCTTTCTTTTTATAAAGTGGAGTCACTTTTGCTATTTTCATATCCTCTGGAAAAGTACTCGTCAAGATAGATAGGTTCATTAAGTAACTTAGAGGCTTAAATAAAACCTTCGCACCATCTTTTAGAAATTTAGCTGGAATCATGTCTAACCCAGTACTTTTGATACATTCAACTTACGTAACTCTTTGAAAACAAATTGTTCACTGATTGGTAATAACTCGAAGCTGTTTTCACGTATACCTTTTCTTTCGTAAAACTCACGAATACAATCATTGTCTGCGCTGAAAAAGTCTTTGGAAGGGGGGAGTTTGTCTACTAATTTGGCAGCCACATTTGTGAAATGAGAATTGAATACATCAGCGATGGCCATCTTATCATGACATAATTCCCCATCAATTGTAATGACAGATTCTTGTTCTTTTCGCTTCTTATTTTTAATCCTAAGCTTTTAAGATTCTGCCAAAGCCTTTTCGAATCTTGTTTATTTTCTTCTATCTTGTTTTGTAAGTAATCGAGTTTAGCCTTTTTCACCTCTCTTTGGACCATATTTCTTAATACTCTGTATCTTTTATAGAGCGTCTCATCTTTTGCTCTTTTCCTAAATTTTTGTATACTATATTTCTCTCTTGAATTAGGGAAAGAATATCTTTAGTCACCCAAGTTTCTGATCTTTGTTTTATTCTAATCCGTTTCAGTGGCGCTATCATATTCAAATTTGAGATAAAAACATGTTGAAATATTGACCATGCCTCATTTACATATGTACAGTCAGTTATTCCTGACCAATCAACAACAGATAGTTGAAGATTGAAAGTCTCTTCTGTATATTTTTTCATGGATCTGATATCATTAGTCCTGTGATGACCTATAGCCAGTCTAATATTTTTCCGTGTACAGAAAGTAAAAGAATGGTCGCTAATACCTAGATCAATGACACCACTTTGACTTATTTTGTTTTCTTTGCTACAACCAACATGATCCAGTAGAGAAGAACATGTAGGTGTAACGCGTGTTGCCTCTTTAATGAGTTGACTAAACCCGTGAAAACTCAACAAGTCAATATATATCTTAGCCAGTGGCGATTTGTGAAGAAGACAAATATTCATGTCTCCTAAAAAATTATTTCGTCATCCTTCTTTAATGTATCAAGAATATTGGACAATTTCTCGATAAACAAATTGTTTTTCGGTGGTCGATACAGAACGCCAACAACAATTGGTTTTGATCTTGGTATAAGCAAATTTATCCACAGGGATTCCGTATCTCCAGTACTTATAGCATCCATAATATTAAATGCAATATCATTTCTGATATAGAAACATACACCACCTCCAGAGCCAGAGGATCGATCATGGCGTATGATTTTATATCCGTCTATTTCAATTTCTTCATCATTTATGGAATTGTTTAACCATGTTTCAGTGAAAGCAATAACAGACAACCTTTTTCTTTTAAAAGATTTCTAAGTTCCGATATCTTGTTTAGGATAGACCTCACATTAAGGTGTAAAAAATGAAGACCTTTAACTTTAAACTTTTCTTCAAATTCTTGATAAAGAGAAGTGTTTTCATCTATGAGGTTTGGCTGAATTATTCTTGCTATCGCTTGCTTTTCAGGTGTAACGCGCGTTACATTAAAATAGTTTTCTTTTAGTCTATCCTCATTTTGGCTTTCTTTCTCTAGACAATCGTCAGTAAATAATGAATCACAAAAAGATGGCAGACAACATGTTAAACAATTCCACTTCTCATCAGGGCATTCATAATATAACCTGCGGTACTCTGAAAAACTGATAGCTTGACAATTAGTGTGAAACCATTTTTTACAATCAGAACACAGAAGGCCGTGTTGATTAAATTTGACTGGCTTATCACAATTCCCACAAGGGAACTTATATTTCCGACCGTCAACTTTCAATTTCGGATCATCACTTGATTTTGTCAAACTTTCACTTAATTCAAAACCCTTCTTACAAATTGAAGATATTTCTCCCAGTCTTTCAAGTCCACCTTGGATGGTTTGAAGGCTGGTTTTAGTCGTGACCTCTGATCGACTGCGCTGATGTCAAGCTTCAAGATGTCAAGAGCGGTTGTCTATGTTTTGAAGCCGATTCGGCTTTAATTCTGACTAGAAAACTTATATGCACTAAGATTACGGTTGTTAGATTTCATATCATAATTTAGAATTGAAGAAGATTATGTGTGTCTAGATTTCCTTATCTAGTATAGTTGCCATTTATTCTAAACATTCGGGTCGCAGGAAGATCATAAAGTGTGCGGTGGGCAAAAGAGAGGAGGAGGAGGCGGAGAAAAGGAGGGTGGAGAGGATGATAAGAAGGAGGAGATTAATTTAGGAGAAGCTTGAGGGGGATGAAGTGAAGAGGAGGAGGAGAAGAAGGAGGAGAAGCTTGAGGGGATGAAGTGAGGAGGAGGAGGAGAAGGAGGAGGAGAAGCGTGAGGGGGAAGTGAGGAGGAGGATGAGAAGAAGGAGAAGAAGCGTGAGGGGGTGAGGTGAGGAGGAGGATGAGAAAAAGGAGAAGAAACGTGAGGGAGGTGGGCTGAGGAGGAGGAGGACTGTGCGTAATTATGATACAACTTCATGGCGCTTATGAAACAAAAGAAAAAACGGAATGTCTCAATCTTAAATACTTACAAATCAACTTCTATCAGCAGAAATGGATGAAAATCAGAGTTCAGGCTTGATGGATTTCTCCCAGCAAAGATGCGCTATGACGAATTACAAACTGGTTCACAAAATCGTGGATCCTTCCCCCGTCTCTAAAAACACCCTACTTAATGTTCTCAACAACATCAAAATACAGGAAAAGAGCATCCATACACCGCTATACACCTTACTAGGGACGTTGTAAACACACTATTATCATTTCCCTGAATCACATCAACAATATTGTTTACACTCAACCGTTTTGTATCCATTAAGCCGTATCGAAAAATTCTTGTTGATAGCTTCAGCGGTTCACGTCTGCGCGCGCGCGCGCTGCATATAATATTGCTCAATCTCAAATTAACACCGAATCCCTGTTGTTCATGATAATCTTCATTTGCATGATGAACTCAGCATTCGAACTTCGGGACTTGTACTACATAAATCAAAGAGAAAACGCCGTGACAAATAGGGCGCTAACTATGAAGATCAAACACGTTAATTATAACTGTTTAACATGTGTTGCCTAATTGATGAAGACGTCAATATCACAGAAAGGTGATTGGAAGGGGCATTAATTGTATCAAAACGAGGAAAGGTTTAATTGGGGAATATATGCTACACTATAATGTTTAATGTCTGTTGACAAGGGTGGGTAATATGGGTGAAGAAGGAGAGGGAAAGAGAGTGTGGGGGAGCATATGTGTGTGCGTGTGTGCGTGTGGGTGGGTGTGCGTGTGTGAGCGAGTGTGACATGCGCGTGTGGGTGCGGGCGTGCGAAAGAAGGATAGAGCAGATACAAGGATAGAGTGAGACAGTGTGTGTGTGTGTGTGTGTGTGCGTGTGTGTGTGTGTAAGAGAGAGAGAAAGAGAAAATATATAGAGTGAGAGAAGGGTCATAAGGAGAGATAATTCTAGTCACATAGTGCAAGTCTATACGTCTTATATCTTTTATATTTCATATTTTTATCCCTCAATCCATTATTTTCAGTTATCCTCCACACAAACAAAACACATTTAATGTAGACAAGTATAGGAGGCAGTAAATAAGAATCAAACGAAGAAGAAAATGGGAAAATAAGAAAATGAAGGACAAGAAGAACAACAGCAATGATCAAGAGAAAAGGGAAGAAGAAGGAGATAAAGAAGGACACGAAGAAATAGAAGTGGCAAGTAATAGAAAAAGATGGAGAAGAAAAAAAGACGAGACAAGAAGAAGATAGAAAAGAACATACATAGGCAAAAAAGAAAACGGGAAAAAATAAGAAGAAAGGGAAGAAGGGAGAAAAAGAAAAAAGAAGAAGGGAAGAAGAGAATGACAGGGGGTTAGGT
Organism: Mesocentrotus franciscanus; assembly: GCA_037976565.1. Classification (NCBI taxonomy): domain Eukaryota; kingdom Metazoa; phylum Echinodermata; class Echinoidea; order Camarodonta; family Strongylocentrotidae; genus Mesocentrotus; species Mesocentrotus franciscanus. The sequence goes on along the minus strand of CP137676.1, from coordinate 32,703,887 downwards.
TATGATGATGGAAATACAAAGGCCAGGCGGTTATGAGAATAAACCCCTAAAATAACACGAGGGAAAGAAAATACGATAATAGCTGGACCAGGGCGGAATAATAGCGAGGACTGACTCCAGAGTCACGAACGAAAATACCTAATGGCACAGCAGGATTGGGAAATGTACTAATGGCGGTGTTTTAGCAATGACCTGTGTACGTGATACGGCATTGGTAAGGATAGCTGGTAGGATGAAAGAACGTCCATGTTTGGGGGTTTATAAAAAAATGTATGAATGTCCAAAGGAAACGATCCCTGATCAATATAGCAATGACATTTGACGACTTTGGAAAATGAGCTGGAAAGCTAAGGCTTCGTGGTTTGTTTATCTTCATGTTAGATTTGGCCCTCCGAGTTTAACTATTTTTTTAAAATTACGCTGATCGATGCTCATAATGTCATACAACATAACGATCGATCGAAGATCTAATCAAGATAAGGTAGCATATTTATATAATATGGACTGGCCTTGAGGGAGATACAACATATATTTCCCAAACTAGACTCATATTGCCCCGAGTCAAAGACGAGGGCAATATGGGTCTTGTGAGGACAATATATGTTGTATCTCCCGAAAGTTAAGCCAGTCAATATTGTTATTGTTATCCAAATCAGACATCTAGAGCAAATACATAAATCAACCATGACAATCTCATCAAACTTTGTCAAACCAGCACTGTGCATCCAGTGCTTGACGAAATTTCGATACACTGCAAACAGTGTGCCTTTGGTGTGATTATTATTACGTCACGATAGAGTGCGCGCAAAGTGCGCGGTTCTCGTACGCATAATAGATGCGCAATGAAAATGACAAAATACGGCGCGGTGATCTATGGTCTTATATTTACTGCTTAGCTCTTTTAGGATTACAACAAGTGGAATATGATTTTGTAAAACCGCTGCTCAGATGTCTGATACGGGTAATAATAAGATATAGACCATGGGATGGACGTGAAAAATGCGGCTATTTTTCCATTTTTATTAGTGGTCACCTCCTGGAACCACACAAACACACTCTCGTTAGGAGTATTCAAAGGCGCTGAAACCAATTATGAATGATGGCATTTCCATAGGTTAGTGTGTTATTGTTATTTATGTTCCAACATTGTCATTTTATTGGCATGTTTTCTTATGTTCCGGGTATTTGAATAAAAATAAAATAAAAATGTGTCAATCAGCAGTATCATTTTGTATTATTTTCCCTCAGCAATTAAATTCAATATGTTTCAAGTTTCAAGTTTCAAGTTTATTTATTTCCACTTTATCGAAAATAACATAATTGAATATAATGAACATGGTAATAATTATAGCTAAACATACAATATAGAAACATAATGTACATGGTAATAGTTAAAACAAAAAGATGCAATCATAAGTATGATAAATACATTGTAAAAAAAAAAGCTAAATAAAGTGGGGGATCTACTGAAAAGCAAAGCTTGTATTATGTAGGTCCCAGTTAATAGGTTTGTATATAAATTAGGGTATCTGGATAAACATAGGATATTTACAAAATCATGTGATTATACGAGAGTTATCTTTAAGTGACATATTTAATACTAAACATAGCGTAAACAATGAAGAAAAAAGGGGAGAGTTCAGTGCTTTCCTCAGCATAACCAAATATATATAAATTAAATAAAAGGATCAGTGCTTACTTTACCACTATTTGTGTGGAAAGAAAGAATAATTGTAAGGAAACCAAAAAGAGAACAGGTACGTAAGAAAAGATGATTAACGAGAATGGAAAGTAAGAAAAAAGAAACGGAGGAAGAAGGACAAAGCAAACAAGAACAAACACAAAAAAAACAAGGGATAGAAAGACAAGTGGGAATGTTGTGAACAAGCGGGAAAGAAAAGAGAGAGAGCAAGAGGGAGGGGCAGAGATATCATCGCAACCAGATGCATTGCATATTTCCTGCGATCAAGGGGGCACTGCACTCATATAATTCAATCATTAGTGAGCTAAGAAGAGACAGTGGTATGTTACTTCCCCTCAATTCCCCTCAATTGCATTCTTTCATACGATACCTCCACATTACCTTTCTTTACCTGGTGATGCTACAGCACGTCTGACATGGCCTATGTTGATATTGTATGGTTTATTGTAAACAGGTGGTCAGATCTGATGAAGCTACATACCACTCTCTCTTGTTAGCTCACTAATGATTGACAGATGATGTCACTAGATGAATGAGATCTGGAGCTTTTTTAAGGGTGGGGCTTAGCAGGTCTGATAAAACTATTTAAAAAATATTTAACAATCTATGAAATATATTCACGAAACCAATGTACTTGCTTGTTCTTTTTGTTAGTTTTTCTTTATTTGACATTTTAAAAATATTTTAGTAAGTTATTTGATTGTGTATCTAGTTATTTATTTATTTAACTCTAATAAACGCCTGATCTGCAAGACTACGTAAAAAATAGTTTTATTAAATTTTTTATTTATTTCAATTTTGATTATTTCAATTTAAAAGGACTTAAATTTCTATTCTAGGAAGAAGACAACTTTAGACTGATTTGCAGTTTGCTCGACATTTATTCCGCTCCGAAACTAGGAGTCCTTTTCCTCAAAACATGTAAAGTAGGAAAGTCAAAGTAAAACAAGTAACATGCATAAAAGCAATAACAAAATCTTATAACCACAATAAAGAGGGTCCACCATAAACAATTCGACAATAATGTATAAACGTGATATGATTCAACAATCTTAAGGGTACATGTACCATGAGTGAAACTCAAAATTGTAGGGATCTCCGGTCACGTGATCAGCGGAGGGATAGTAACTCCTTCCGATCACCCCAGGTCCCTGGGGTTTACGTGACCTGCCGGTAGGATAGTATCTCCTACGGATGATCCCCACAACTTTTCAATACTCACAAAATCATCAATGCATAAATAACATAGTTATGGAAACACTATATTTGTGGGATCTCGAGTCACGCGATCAGCGGAAGGATAGTAATTCCTCCGATCACCCCAGGTCCCTGGGGTTTACGTGACCTGCCGGTAGGATAGTATCTCCTACGGATGATCCCCACAACTTTTCAATACTCACAAAATCATCAATGCATAAATAACATAGTTATGGAAACACTATATTTGTGGGATCTCGAGTCACGCGATCAGCGGAAGGATAGTAATTCCTCCGATCACCCCAGGTCCCTGGGGTTTACGTGACCTGCCGGTAGGATAGTATCTCCTACGGATGATCCCCACAACTTTTCAATACTCACAAAATCATCAATGCATAAATAACATAGTTATGGAAACACTATATTTGTGGGGTCTCGAGTCACGCGATCAGCGGAAGGGTAGTAACTCCTCCGATCACCCCAGATACCTGGGGTTTACGTGACCCACCGACAGGATAGTATCTCCTGCAGTATCCCCAATGTTATCCCGGTGCTACTATACCAGCGCATATATAAGAAGTGGTGATAATCGGAACCAACCATGGAATAATCACGAGTAAAGAAATCCTCCCCAGTCAACCCCGTGTTACCATGATATTAAATACATACAATTCGTTATATCACTCAAAACAACATTGTACTTCCAATTTGTTAATCCTCAATCAACTTTAAGTAGTTTACTTCTTCAACTCTACTTAAACTAAAGAGGGGTGGGTGGGCCGGGGAAAAAGGACTTCTCCGAGCGGAGATAAAGTCGAAAGTGAGAAAATCTTGCACACGGCGTTCCCACGCTTACTGCGCGCATAACTCCACCGTTGTAGATTCACTGGCTGTGCGCATTTTCGGTTTCTTTACAGAGGTAAATTTCACATGTCGCTGTCCCACAAAGGCACCGCTTAAACAGCTGTAAAAGGCGCGCGCTATTTCTGGCCTATGCCAGCAATTGTTTTGTCTATCCTTGACTCTCCCAGAATGACTCTGATCATTTATTATGATCACGTTATTCCTTAAATTCCATTCTAAACGACTGATGTGGAAGACTAGTCAACGCACCCTTTCGAGAAAAGCCCCCGCTTATCCCGAAAGGGTGCGTTAAGGCGGTACTCCGTTCTCAACGCACCCTTTCGGCACAACCGGGGGGGGGGGCTTTGGACGAATGGTCGCGTTCAAGTTAACGCGTATGGCGGGCGGAACGAGCCATATTCAATGCAACTATACAACTATACATCCATCGAATGGATGTATAGTTTTATCCAATCAGAACGCAGGAAACTGTACCACTATACAACCATACAACTATAGCGGGCGGAACGTGCCATAAAGATGACAACTATACAACCATACATCCATCGAATGGATGTATAGTTTTATCCAATCAGAACGCAGGAAACTGTACCACTGTACAACTATACAACTATACGACTATACGGCTATGCATCCATCGGACGCATGAATAGTTTCCACCGTGCGGGCCGAAGTGCCATAAATGTCACAACCATACAACCATACAACCATACAACCATACAACCATACGACTATACAGCCCTCGAATGGACGTATAGTTTTAACCAATCAGAACGCAGGAAACTGTACGTGTTTACACAAGTGTACAGTTGTAAACAAGTACAGTCTAATAGTAAACAAGTCTTTGGCTGGGATGAGCACATGTTATGCTAGAATGCACATTTGCTGCTCAGTGAGAAACTATTGCACGTGCAGGGGTTTCTCTGCCTGCGCACAGAGAAACTACTGCTCGTGCGGTAGTTAAAACCACTGATCAGGGGTTTCTCTGCTTGCGCGGAGAGAAACTACTACTCGTGCAGTAGTTAAAACTACTGATCAGTGGTTTTAACTACTGCACGTACGAGTAGTAGTTTCTCTCCGCGCAAGCAGAGAAACCCCTGATCAGTGGTTTTAACTACTGCACGAGTAGTAGTTTCTCTCCGCGCAAGCAGAGAAACCCCTGATCAGTGGTTTTAACTACTGATCAGTGGTTTTAACTACTGCACGAGTAGTAGTTTCTCTCCGCGCAAGCAGAGAAACCCCTGATCAGTGGTTTTAACTACTGATCAGTGGTTTTAACTACTGCTAGAGTAGTAGTTTCTCTCTGCGCAAGCAGAGAAACCCCTGATCAGTGGTTTTAACTACTGATCAGTGGTTTTAACTACTGCACGAGTAGTAGTTTCTCTCCGCGCAAGCAGAGAAACCCCTGATCAGTGGTTTTAACTACTGATCAGTGGTTTTAACTACTGCACGAGTAGTAGTTTCTCTCTGCGCAAGCAGAGAAACCCCTGATCAGTGGTTTTAACTACTGCACGAGTAGTAGTTTCTCTCCGCGCAAGCAGAGAAACCCTGATCAGTGGTTTTAACTACTGATCAGTGGTTTTAACTACTGCACGAGTAGTAGTTTCTCTCTGCAAGCAGAGAAACCCCTGATCAGTGGTTTTAACTACTGCACGAGTAGTAGTTTCTCTCCGCGCAAGCAGAGAAACCCTGATCAGTGGTTTTAACTACTGATCAGTGGTTTTAACTACTGCACGAGTAGTAGTTTCTCTCTGCGCAAGCAGAGAAACCCCTGATCAGTGGTTTTAACTACTGCACGAGTAGTAGTTTCTCTCCGCGCAAGCAGAGAAACCCCTGATCAGTGGTTTTAACTACTGATCAGTGGTTTTAACTACTGCACGAGTAGTAGTTTCTCTCCGCGCAAGCAGAGAAACCCCTGATCAGTGGTTTTAACTACTGATCAGTGGTTTTAACTACTGCACGAGTAGTAGTTTCTCTCTGCGCAAGCAGAGAAACCCCTGATCAGTGGTTTTAACTACTGATCAGTGGTTTTAACTACTGCACGAGTAGTAGTTTCTCTCCGCGCAAGCAGAGAAACCCCTGATCAGTGGTTTTAACTACTGCACGAGTAGTAGTTTCTCTCTGCGCAAGCAGAGAAACCCCTGATCAGTGGTTTTAACTACTGCACGAGTAGTAGTTTCTCTCTGCGCAAGCAGAGAAACCCCTGATCAGTGGTTTTAACTATACTGATCAGTGGTTTTAACTACTGCACGAGTAGTAGTTTCTCTCCGCGCAAGCAGAGAAACCCCTGATCAGTGGTTTTAACTACTGATCAGTGGTTTTAACTACTGCACGAGTAGTAGTTTCTCTCTGCGCAAGCAGAGAAACCCCTGATCAGTGGTTTTAACTATACTGATCAGTGGTTTTAACTACTGCACGAGTAGTAGTTTCTCTCTGCGCAAGCAGAGAAACCCCTGATCAGTGGTTTTAACTACTGCACGAGTAGTAGTTTCTCTCCGCGCAAGCAGAGAAACACCTGATCAGTGGTTTTAACTACTGATCAGTGGTTTTAACTACTGCACGAGTAGTAGTTTCTCTCCGCGCAAGCAGAGAAACCCCTGATCAGTGGTTTTAACTACCGCACGAGCAGTAGTTTCTCTGTGCGCAGGCAGAGAAACCCCTGCACGTGCAATAGTTTCTCACTGAGCAGCAAATGTGCATTCTAGCATAACATGTGCTCATCCCAGCCAAAGACGCCCGGCCGTACTTGTTTACTATTAGACTGTACTTGTTTACAACTGTACACTTGTGTAAACACGTACAGTTTCCAGCGTTTTGATTGGTTAAAACTATACGTCCATTCGATGGCTGTATAGTCGTATGGTTGTGACCGAATTATGGCACTTCGGCCCGCACGGTGGAAACTATTCATGCGTCCGATGGATGCATAGCCGTATAGTCGTATGGTTGTATGGTTGTATAGTGGTACAGTTTCCTGCGTTCTGATTGGATAAAACTATACATCCATTCGATGGATGTATAGTTGTATAGTTGCATTGAATATGGCTCGTTCCGCCCGCCGTACCCGACGTGGGCTACTACGAGTTACTGGAGCGTGGAGACGTTGCGCAGCTCACGTCCGTTCCCTTCGCGGAAGTGCTTTCGATTTTTCACGACGGGGCTTTCGTCGGTCACGTGACCAATTTTTGAGATCAGGTGACTAAGTCAGGTACTAAATTCACAGTGCGCGAAAATCTGATACGAAGAATAACATAAGGATGAGAGAAAGAGATAGAATGATAAAAATAAAGAATAACATAAGAGAAGGTGATAGAAGGAAGAAACAAAGAATAACATAAGGAAAGACAGAAAGAGAAAGTGATAGAATGATAAAAATAAAGAATAACATAAGAGAAGGTGATAGAAGGAAGAAACAAAGAAAAACATAAGGAAAGACAGAAAGAGAAAGTGATAGAATGATAAAAAATAAAGAATAACATAAGAGAAGGTGTTAAAAGGAAGAAACAAAGAATAACATAAGGAAAGAGAAAGTGATAGAATGATAAAAAATACAGAATAACATAAGAGAAGGTGATAGAAGGAAGAAACAAAGAATAACATAAGGAAAGACAGAAGGAGAAAGTGATAGAATGATAAAAACATAGAATAACATTAGAGAAGGTGATAGAAGGAAGAAACAAAGAATAACATAAGGAAAGACAGAAAGAGAAAGTGATAGAATGATAAAAATAAAGAATAACATAAGAGAAGGTGATAGAAGGAAGAAACAAAGAATAACATAAGAGAAGGTGATAGAAGGAAGAAACAAAGAATAACATAAGGAAAGACAGAAAGAGAAAGTGATAGAATGATAAAAAAATAAAGGATAACATATTAAGAGAAAGTGATAGAAGGAAGAAACAAAGAAAAACATAAGGAAAGACAGAAAGAGAAAGTGATAGAATGATAAAAATAAAGAATAACATAAGAGAAAGTGATAGAAGGAAGAAACAAAGAAAAACATAAGGAAAGACAGAAAGAGAAAGTGATAGAATGTTAAAAACATAGAATAACATTAGAGAAGGTGATAGAAGGAAGAAACAAAGAATAACATAAGGAAAGAGAATGTGATAGAATGATAAAAACAAAGACTAACATAAGAGAAAGTGATAGAAGGAAGAAACAAAGAAAAACATAAGGAAATTAAGACAGAAAGAAAAAATGATAGAATGATAACAACAGGGATACCGAGGAAACTGCACCCACGTTGCCGTTTTCACGACGACGGGGATTCACGGAAATTGCCCCCGACTCCCGTCGTGTGATTTGGAAGGGAACGTGGGCCCAGAAGCTCGCACATGCGCAGTTGATAAATATGACGTCACGCGTCGTAGCCCACGTCGGGTGCCTAAATCGAAAGCTCGCTATTATGATAGCTAGACCAGGGACATGTCAAATGGGGCACAGTCAATGATAACACCTCCACAAACATCATCCATGATTTCCGTATAATAAAGGACAAGCGCGTATGAACACGTAGTTAGATAGATAGATAGCTAAAACGATTTTATTAAGATCTTCGTGTCTGGCAGTTAAAAACTGAAATGAACATGAATTACAATAACAATTTCCAAAGAACAATAAATTTTAGAACATTAACATAATAATATGAGATACCAATAGGTCACTTCCGCAATGCACTCAAATGCAATCGAAAGGAAATGCCAACGAGCTTTCACACTCGCCCGCCGAGGGACACTGCACTCAATAGCCAGAACGCGGACTGCATACACCAGCAGCCGCTAGGCTGAACAAGCTATAATGTTCGTCCAGCCCAGCAACGACTCGTGCACGCAATCCGCACTCCGACCACCAAAACACAATGATCCTCGGCAGGCGAATTCGATCAGTCAATTGCCACAGTTAATGTTCTATATATACTCAGTTACTCAGTTCATAGTCCATATTCATTCAGCAATCTATGAAAATATGAGACAGGACTGTATCTAAGGCTGTTAGTTCTGCATCTTGGTTCAACTAGGTTCAACTTGGTTCAACACACACGCGTTGTTTCCTGAGGTAACGATCCATAGGGGATGTGGAAGTAGTAGAGAAAGTAGTAGCATCTCTGGATTTGGACAAACAGGGACGGAAGAAAAATGCCTCGCATCTATCCCTTTTGTAATTATTTTAGTATTTTCTATTTCATTAATTTTGTTTTTGTTTTAGGCGTGGTTTTGTAAGTTTAATAATTTTTGTTTTAATTTTTAATAATTGATAATAAATATTGTATGATTCAAATAGTGTTATTTTAAAAGATATATGTTTAATTTGATATTTCACATGTATGTTCAATTTTTAATGATTGCATTATTATATTTATGTTTTTACACTGTTATTGTATTAGGCAGGGCTTTCTTGAAAAGCAGGTCCACTGGCTTCCAGTGTTACTGAATGAAACTACCCTGTTGAAAGAAGTCATGAATAAATAAATAAATAAATCACAAGTGTGCTTCAAGACTGAGCGGAGAAAAGGTGGGTTAGCTGAAAAGATTGGATGAAAATCAAATTCTGATGCACTACATCTACATCATACGTAACTCCTACAGCATACCTTGGGTATGAGACGTTTGTTCATTGAATTCAATTCAAATAATATTATTTCCATAACTCAATCAAAACATGGGAAAATGCTTATTAATATCGAATGAAATTTGCAATGTAAAATAGAAAATGAAACTTATTTGTAATTTTACAATATTCAATGGAGGTAAGTAATCAAAGCATTTTAGGATACAAGATATATAAGCATATTAATATTATCATCAATTAAGTCGAATTTTAAAGGAAATTGAGAAATCCACTAAAAAGCAGAGCTTGTATTTGTGTGGATTACTAAAAAAAGAAAACATAAAGGAAAAAAGAAAGAAAGATAGAGAAAAATAACAAACTCTCCAATATGTTCATAGCCAAGTCACACCGCCAAGCAGACTCCAAATTGACTCTAGACCGACATATTTTTTGACATTGTGGGTAATGTCATTTGGAGTTGATGCAACCAGGGAATCAGGTAATTTTAAATCACCATCAACAAATGATGAATAACAAAACAAATTCTATGTGCTGTGCTATTGTTGAGCAGGTATCACCACTCATAATTGATATCACCTCCCAATGCTCTAATCATTGCCCTGCACGAGTAAAACAGTCCTACGAGACCCGCTATCCCACTAAGCATGATGATAAACCAAAGATATGCCTTCTCCAACATTCTTATACTCCTCTTTCTCAGTTTTAAATAGAACAGACATGGGAAGATATAGTCCAGCCATGGTGCGGTAAGACTTCCAGAGACACCCATTAGCAGAGAGAAATGAGGAATGGCTACTGCCATCAGGAAGGACAGACCTACTAAGAGAACCCTGAAGATGATGGCCCAAATAGGTGGACAGCGTTCATCAATATCTGGATGACAACGCGGTAAGAACGACAGCTTCATAGAGTCGATACTACTCACGATGAGGAAAATCATCAGCGGGTAGGTCAGGATGGACTTGATGACGAAGAGACAACTGACTGCAGCTTGGAGCGGTCCTCGAGGCATGTTGTAGGTGATGAACTCCTGTGTGTCTTCCTCGAAGGTCAAGAACGAGAAGAGGGCGTAGGCGATGTTGAGGAACCCTGTGACGATGTAGGAGTAGTCGAGCATCACGTTAAAGCGCGAAGGTTCTCGCATACTGCCTTCCACTCCTGGCATCAAGAACTGTGCTCCGAAATTGAGAGCAATCATGGCGACGCTGATGGCGACGGGTTCGATGGAAAACGGCGGGATGCTCTCCATCTTCCATTGGATGCTACGACCGAAGCTGTACCACACCACGCTAGAGTACATTACGGCAAGTGCGATCAAAGCCACAAGGCTCAGCCACGATATCTTCGTGAGGTTCTTGAAGAGTACAGTCGGAAGGAGCACAACGACTGTTATAGCTGTCCAGGTAAACCGGTTTAAACCAGCTTGCGGGAAGGTATCTACTAGTAGAGCACCTGACAACTGAAGGTACAGCGCCGCCACTGCCACCATATCAATGATCTGTACGACGTTGATCACATGACCACCATGTTTGAAGCAAGCATCAGCGATGTCGGCGTATGTCTCTCGAACAACCGTCGGACGATCAGATGCAAGTGCAGCTTTTCTATCTTTGACGATTCTCGTTGACTCGTTGTCATCATCATCCTCGTCGTCATATTTACAGTAAACTAAGATCTGAAAACAGAAATGCCAAACAATCATTAAAGGCCCTGTTTTCAGTTGTAATGCAGAAAATGAGAACATAAAGGGGGCAATCTGAACCAATGGCACTGCTCACGAGCAGCGGGATGTAGTTCAGAACCAATGGCACTGCTCAGGAGCAGCGGAATGTAGTTCAGAACCAATGGCACTGCTCAGGAGCAGCGGAATGTAGTTCAGAACCAATGGCACTGCTCAGGAGCAGCGGAATGTAGTTCAGAACCAATGGCACTGCTCAGGAGCAGCGGAATGTAGTTCAGAACCAATGGCACTGCTCAGGAGCAGCGGAATGTAGTTCAGAACCAATGGCACTGCTCAGGAGCAGCGGAATGTAGTTCAGAACCAATGGCACTGCTCTGGAGCAGCGGAATGTAGTTCAGAACCAATGGCACTGCTCTGGAGCAGCGGAATATAGTTCAAAACCAATGGCACTGCTCAGGAGCATCGGACTGTAGTTCAGAACCAATGGCACTGCTCAGGAGCATCGGAATGTAGTTCAGAACCATGCATGCTTTTAGGGACAAAGTTTATGCTTTCTAAGCGTGATATTCTGAATTTAGAAGTAAATGCCACTAAGCTAAATCAAGTAAAATGTTTCAAATATCTTGGAGTAAATGTAGATTGTGAACTTAAGTGGAATATTCATTTAGAGCAACTGAACAAAAAATTGGGAAAATGATTAGTTTCTTGAGGAGATTGAGATATTTTATTAATGAGTCAAATCTGAAACTAATTTATACATCTGTAATTATGCCTCATTTTGACTATGCGGATACTGTTTGGCAATCTGCAAATGATAATCATTTTGATCAACTTCAGAAGCTTCAGAATCGGGCAGGAAGAATTATTCTACAGGTTAAACCAAATCAAATTCACGATACCTTGAATTGGGAAACTCTAAAATCTCGTCGTAGGAGACATATGTACTCGTTATTGTTTAAAACGTTTCATGAGCTAACTCCTAAATATATGACTGATAAATTTGTTTTTAACGAAAAGTTTTACGGGCTAAGATATAATGAAAATTTAATGCTTCCGAAACCAAGAACCAATCAGTGTAAACGTACATTCTTGTATCGTGGGTCCGTGTTATACAATGAACTACCTCTTAAGCTCCGTCAGTTAGGCACACTAAATTTGTTCAACAAACATGTTCAAAAACACTTTAATTATTCTGATATTTGAATTTCGCAATCTCATTGGCTTTTGCCCTGAACATAATGTAATAACAGACTTAATTAGATAATGTGTAGAATATTTTAAAACTAATTAAATCAATTGTTAGCAGGGTGGGTGATAAGGGTGGGGTCGTATTTGGTTACATTGGGGATGGGAGTGGATATTTGAATAGATTTTAATGATATTTGTTTTTTGTTTTATGGTTTAATTTAATTTAGTTTAGTACATGTACAGTGTATTTTAATAAAGCCTTACTATTTAGTAATATCATTACTTATTATATTATCATTATGTATATATTGGACTCCATGGAAGAACAGAGCCATTAGGTTAATGGCTCTGAAATGGACTATCCAACCGTTTTATCATTCTGTCATTGTTATATAAGTCTTTGATTTTGTTATATTGTGTTGTTTTTATGATGATTTTCGGAAATAAAACAAACAAAGAACCAATGGCACTGCTCAGAAGCAGCGGAATGTAGTTCAGACTAGGAGGGGACTGACTGTGAAATTAATGATTTTGTTTTTTTCATTTTCATTGTACAGCACATAAACAGGGCGGGTGAACATTTAAAATGAAACGTGGCAAAGGGACACTTTTTATCCCATTCAATCCATATCAATGAATTACGACGAATCATCTGGAATTCTTGTTATCGCATTTATGTATGTAAAAAATATTTATATTCCTGGTAAATTTCGGTTGGTAACGTGTTATACATGAAGACAGTACAGCCTTCAAAATGTGTCTATTTACATAACTTTTACTTTGAAATTGCGTCATGAAACAAACACTATGTGGGTTGGCCTAATGAATCATTTGGTCCCAGGCATTCCTCAACTTTAGGCGTATATGACAGCAATCACGTCTGATTGTGAAGCATGACGTCATCAGGACAAGAAGTCATTCGGGAATTCCTTTATCTCACCTTGCTGGTATAGTTACCGAGGATGAGTACAGCTACAATGGCGACGAGAGCTGCCACGCCCCCTTCCTTGACTGTGTATGGCAAGCTGAGGATGCCGATGCCTTGCATACAGTTACTCACATTCCAGCAAGCCTGCAAGGCGCTGCTCTTGTCCGTCTCTGCTCAGATACATATATAGATTAAAGGTATAGTTGAGTTTTGGTACAGAGGGCGCTATACAAAACAATTTTTGTGTGAGATAATGAAAAACTAAGTGTCAAATTTGAAAGACATACAATTTAAATGACAAAGTCATCTTTGTTTGATCAATATCGGTACAGAGACGGCTGCAACATTCATAAATATACCATTTCTAATATTTATGGGGCCCCATAAATATTCGATAATTTTGAACCAGCCGTTGAAAGACCAAAAAAAAAAGGTTATCATTTTCAAACAGATGTTTTTAAATAGTTGTTGATGATCCCTCTATTTAATCATTATTTTAACAAAACATAACATGCACAATAATTGTATTATTAAAATTGGTTGAAACCAACGAATTTTTAGAGAGTGCCCTCATGTGGTTTAACGGCTCTTTTAATTGTTAATAGGCTTGTTAATAAGTCGTTTGCAATTTTTGTATACCTTTCGAGCATGGTGCAGTTATAACTATTATGGGGCGTTGCAAGAAAGTTGCAATCAATTGCAAATCTCCAAAATCAAGCGCAAGTCTTGCGATTAATTGCAAATTTGCAATTGATCGCAACTCAACTTTCTTGCATCGCCCCATTAGTAAGAGAGAGAGAGAGAGAGAGAGGGAGAATAAAAGCTAGATCTAGTTAACTTCATTGAATTGTCAAAAACTTAAATCCTAACAAAATCCAAGGAAATTTAGGAGACTATTTGGGCGTTGCAAAAAAGTTGAGTTGCAATCGATTGCAAATATCAGTTGCAAATTTTGCAAATTGCAATCAATCGCAACTTGCAATCAATTGCAACTTTCTTGCAACGCCCCATAAGTTTGTAATGTAATGGTGCAGGTTTTGGATACTAAAATTCAGTTTGACCAAAACTGAAAATGAATCGTTCGGTATAATTTTCAGGCGATGATAGGCTGAACGAGGAAGTGAAGAAACCCCCTCCCCCCCTCCCCTGATGAAAAGAAAAGTATAAGCAGACAATACACTACGGTTCCCAGCTACCACGTATTTTCGCAGTTTCAGACATTTGCCCCGACACGCTCCCCATTTTATTTTTTTTTAGTATTTTTGTTATACAATCCTGGATTCGCAATAAATATATGTAGCAATACAGGAAAATCGTCGCACGATAAGTTGAACGACGAAAATACAAAGTGAAGGCTTAATAAATTCACTTGAACGATTATAAACTTGAAAGGCAATTTAAGGGGGGGGGGGCGTAACTGAAAACAACTCTTTTTTTTAATAAAGGGGCAATAATACCCGGGATAAAAGATATTTTACCCGAATCTTCGTCCGTTTGACGAGGATGATCTGATTCCGTGCTCGCTCCTAACACACTTCCATTATATAGGGTGTGAGAAGCAGAGCCGCTCGGTATCTCAGCATCCGGGGTATCATCAGGTGACGTCAGATCATTCGTGTATCTAATGAGATAGAATAGAAGACAGAAGGATCCAATGGCCAAGTGGCGACATTATAAACACAAAAGTAAAATTACTTTCACATTCTCTTAACATGTTAAAACGAAATGTTGACATTTTCCATCCTTCTTTTCCCCATCTTTTACAGACGAATAGGCCTAGGTCTTCTCATATTCATGTTTTTTAAAGACATTGTTCATTATAAGGTTTTAAGTTATTCTATCATTCATGGACATATTTCAACTATTTTCATGATTATTTTATTACGTTTTCTGTGTATTTCTTTTTATGACTTTAATTTTCTTGAATGAATGGCGGGATGAATGAAAATACACACTTGCGAGTAACAACTTGATCCTTAGGACAAAGCTCAATATCCTCTTCATTCCCAGGATGTCGAATTAGACCAGTCGAAGCAAGCCTGGTAAGCAGTTTAGATCTCACAGCTCGCAGGTTATCCATTATCAGAGGAGATGAGATTTGGTCACCATTCGACTAAAATCCTGGTCAGATATTAGGCCCTCTCTGTGATGAAAGTCATAATGATAATGAAATGAAATCGTTGTCAAAATGTATAATCGTCTTTTAAAATGTCATGTTACATGAACTGTATTTGCACTACGAGTACTTCATAGTACTTCTCTGGGACACCTGCGCGTCTATTCGGGGTGAGATGGACCGTAGGGTGCAACATGGGGTCATTGCCCCCCTCCCCATACAACAATCAGCCTAAGGTAGTTTTCAATTCAATTAAATTCATTTTATTTTCACATTGGAATTAAAAGAACAATCACAATGACAATAACATACATTAAAAGAAAAAATAACAAGTATAAAACACAAACAAATTCAAATATGGTGGGATTTGCAAAGGCCACAGGCCTATCAACGGCAAACCCCAGTTAATATGAAATGTGTATATGTATATAAAACAAAGAAAGAAAAAAAAACACAAAGGCAAAAACGGCGTTAAAAATATTATTTAAAGGCACAAGAACTAGTAATCAAATGGGATTCAAACCATAAATGACATTATAAATCAATTGAAATTAGTTATTGATAAGAACAATTTAATATTTTCTTTTTAAAATGGCAAGTGAAGGACACTATTTTATTCATTGCTTAGGGATTACATAGAATGGGTCCAGCATATAGAATTGTAGATCTCGAGAATTCCGTATCCGGACACCTACCCCCTGGACATCCACCCCCGGATAACCACCCCCAGTCAACTACCCCCTAGGACAACTACCCCTTAGGGCAACCACCCTCTAGGACGACTCCCCCCGGGACAACTACCCCCTGGACAACTACCCCCAGACAACTACCCCCTAGGACAACTATTCCCTAGGACAACTACCCCCTAGGATAGTTGTCATAGAGGATGGTTGTCATAGGGGGTAATTGTCTGGGGTAGTACGGGGTAGTTGGCCGGGGAGTAGTTGTCCTAGGGGGTAGTTGTCCGGGGATAGTTGTCCTAGGGGTTGTTGTCTGGTGGGTAGTTGTCCCGGGGGGTAGTCGTCCTAGAGGGTGGTTGTCCTAGGGGTAGTTGTCCTAGGGGGTAGTTGACTGGGGGTGGTTATCCGGGGGTGGATGTCCAGGGGGTAGGTGTCCTAGAACCTGAGAATTCATACTTAACATTTGGCAAATGAAAATCCTGTGATTGTGGTGTAACTGATGAGACTTTTTTATGAAGAAATTATTATATGAGGGTAATAAATCATGAACAAATGAATACATACAAATATCAACTTGATATTTGTTTGTATCAGGGGTGGCCAACCTTTTAAAGCTCGCGGGCCACAGCTAACTATTGGCATAACTTGCCCCCAGACGCTCACACTCATGCAATACGTGTACACACCTGCAATTTTGCAAACATATTTCTCGATTCACAACATTTGTATATTCAGGGGCGGATCTAGTTTTTTGCTAAGGGGTTGACTAATGACGATGCAGAGCATCGTCCACGAGCCGCGTAGCGGCGAGGCGATTTTGGTTATTGCTATTTTGAACCCCCGTAAGTTATGTTTTCCTGGCATCTTCTAACACAATGGAGACCATAAAAAGCAGTGCATGATAACGTCTTTTTAAATCAAGTAACAGTTTAAAACACAGTAACTATATCTAGAGTTATCATGTGTTTTGTTAAGTTACCAGATGAGTTGAATATCTTCTCACAATATGCACAACACATTTTCACTTGGCAGCCCAAGGGGGGTAAACCCTAACCCCCGTAACGAGTCAATATGTTGTGAATGATGAAAACATATTATGGAAATAGAGATAGATGTGTGTTCATTTTTTACCCTATTTCATCGCTGCTATGCGGGCCGCATTTCATTTATGAGCTATTTTTATAATTACTTTTTTCAGTGCTCCGCGGGCCGCACCAGAAGAGCTCGCGGGCCGCAGGTTGGCCACCAACGGTTTATATCATTTATAGTTAATAGATTGAGTTTTATGAACAAAGGATATGTACTCGACCGTGGATCAGAATTGGTTATAATTCTTATTACACGTTTTTGTAAAACAAGGATTCGGTTTGAATGCATTTTTGCACAATTGCCCCATAATACATTACAATAATTAATATATGGCAAGATTATAGTTCGATACAACATTAAAAGCACGTTTGATAGAGTGATTTTCTTTAACCTGTTTATTGCACCAATAGGTTTACATAATTTACACGATATATTATTAATATGTTCTTTCCAAGTGAATTTGTCATCAATAATCACACCTAACATCTGGTTGAATGAACGATTGGAATTTTGAAGTTTTGAATATGTATTTCAATATCATGAGGACAAATATTTTTATCTTTTGGTTGGAAAATCTTACAACATGTCTTATCAATATTCAACTTCAATCTATTGGCAAGAAACAATTCATGTATCTTTTGAAATTCAACATTTAATTTAAAAACTAAATTGTTTGAATCATTGCCGAATAAAAAGAGGTTTGTATCATCTGCAAAAATTATTGGATATAATGTATTACTAACATGATGTAGATCGTTAACATAGAATTTAAAAAGCAACGGTCCGAGAACAGAACCCTGTGGCACTCCAATATTAACATTTTTAATTTGTAAAGAAACATTAATGGAAACTTATTGCACTCTGTCATAAAGATAACTTTTAAACCATTCCAGGGCTAACCCTCTACACCATGATATTGATTTTTTAAAACTAAAATAGAATGGCTAATACAATCAAGAGCCTTTGATAAAATTACAAAAGACCAATGGTAAGCTGTTTGTTTTTAAAGGCTTTTGCAATTGTATTAGTGAATTCAAGAAATGCCATGTAAGAGGAGTAGCCCTGTCTAAATCCAAACTGTCCAGAATATACAATATTAGTGTTAGACAAGAAAGGCATCGGGTGGTTATAAACTAACTGTTCTAGTATCTTGGAAAAGTTATATAAGATTGATACTGGTCTGTAATTTGAAACTTACTGCTTGTCTCCATTTTTTGTATATAGGGATAACCTTTGCAATTTTGAGGCTACTAGAGAAAATTCCATTATTGAATGACAGGTTAAATATAGTACATAAAGGTTGTGCAATAAAGCATATACATCTTTATTTAAACTTTAATACTTATATTATCATGATAGAGATGAGATGAGATAAATGGTATTTTATTGCATCTTTCATGAATGGCAGTTTCACAACTGAATTGCACATGAATTACACGAATTGGAAATATATAAATTGTAAAAAACTTACAGAACATTAAGTTAAAAATTATTTAAACGTGTCACGTTACTACTGCCTAAATACCATAAACAATTAAAAAACAGTTAATGAACATAATTTCAAAAAGAAAATGTATAAACATAATTATATGGCAACATATGGACTAAGACAAATTATACAACAGTTCTTCATATATTACAATATTGCATTTTGTGGGTATAGTGGTTAAATAATCAAGGATAGCGGCAAGAGCAGTGGTATGAACATTTAGTAGTATTTGAAATAATCATACAAATTTAAAAGTAAATAGCAATTCAATGTCATTAAAACATATTGGTACGATATACAAAAACTTTAAAATAATGTACACGAATCAAGAAATTAAAATGATAAATTATTACAATGGATATAAACATGAGCAAATTAACTTTTGTACAATAACATTAAAAGAATGTACACGAATCAAGAAATTAAAATGATAAATTATTACAATGGATATAAACATGAGCAAATTAACTTTTATTATCACGATAGCCATTGTCCAAATGCTTTTATAGAGCTATCCGGCATAGGTCTTTGAGGTTTATAACGTGTTGCCTTTCTTGGCACTTTAACTTTTGTAATAGGAGACCACAATAGTGAATTATGATCGGACATTCCAACAGGAGAGCAAATCTTAGGTTTGTTATAATGACAATATAATATTCGTAATAATTTTATCTAGAATGTTATCCCCTCTGGTGGGAGTTTCAACAACTTGGCGTAAAGTGTGATTCGTAAGTAATCCGTCAAGATTCATCTGATTAAAATCTCCAAGTATTACTAGACCTGCATCTGGGTGATTTTTTTGTGAAGTCATCTATGGTCGCTATCAGGTGATGAGTAAGCTGCGCTTCGAGATGAGCATCAGGCTTTGGATAATACACGACCGCGCAGAAGATGCAAGAGATGGATTTAGGCAGGCGAGGGGACGGAGTTCTAACCAGGTAACCTCGAGGTTGTCTGGAACCTAGAAAGCAGCGGGCGAAGGATTGAGGGCTTCTCTCGCGTAGATGGCTACTCCTCCACCGATGCGGCTGCTTCGCGACTTGGAGAAGATACAGTAACCTTGGATGGATAATTGTTCAGGAGAGCAATCGTTCCTGAACCATATCTCGGTCACGGCTGCAACATCAGGAGGACTAACATAGGAGAAGACGGCAGATAGTTCGTCAAATTTATTACAAGCTGAGCGCGCGTTGCACATGAAGAATGTAGGCAGGTTACTTTGTTTCGGCTTAGCATTAATAGGTGCTCTCTGGACTGTTGTCAAGCATCTCGGGAGACGAGCTTTGGTCGCCCGGTTGTAGACGCGGGTGCGATGTGGAGATATGAGGATGGGGCGCTGGAAGTGTTTTAACTTCCGCACTCCAGCTCTGCAACCACGATGAGTGGCGGGATGTTTCCTGATTTGGAGCTCTGAAATTGTTTGCCATGTTGGGTTAGAGAGTAGCGAACAAGCATTTGATGAGTTAAAACGAATATTCAAAAAATCTTCACAACTGTAATGATAGCTTTTGTTTTCCACTGTTTTAGTCCATAAAGATCGAGTCCGTTGGGCCTGGATTAGGCTCGACATCACCACAACAAAAGATGGGTATATTAAAGGTAGCACTTGAGTTAGATAAGTATTTTGTAGGTGCCTTGTAGTAATGTCTTACACGAATCTGTTTCTGAGTTTTTGCAATCGGTCTGACATAACCGCCATGTTGAAAATGAAGCTTAGAGACAAACGTTCACGCACACAAACACCTATACACAGTTTAAGAAGGAGGAGCACACAGACTGACAAATGCCCAGCATGGATTTTGCAAACGTCGTTCGTGTATCACCCAACTCATCCTTACTTTGACGACCTTGCCAAGGGACTAGACAGAGGTGAACAGCACGACATGATTCTGTTAGATTTCTCAAAGGCCTTCGACAAAGACCCTCACCATCGACTCCTATACAAACTGAAATTCTATGGCATCCATCAGTCTACACTGAGCTGGATACAAGACTTCCTCCACAACAGAACACAGAAAGTAGTTATCAGTGGATGAACCTCAGACACTGTCTCAGTCTCATTAGGGGTACCGCAAGGTAGTGTCCTCGGCCCGCTCCTCTTTCTGCTTTACATCAACGACCTACCTGATAGTGTCTCTTCCGAATCAGCAACCAGATTGTTTGCAGATGACTGTCTCCTCTACCGCAAGATTTGCTCTCAAGATGATGAAAAAAACTGCAAGAGGATCTCAACTCCATGCAGCAGTGGGAATCAGACTGGCTGATGACATTTAATCCTCAGAAATGTCAGGCCATCTCAGTCACTAAAAAGAGGATCCCAATCAACAAGACATACTCAATCCATGGTCAATCACTGGAAAAGGTCAGCTCTGCCAAGTATCTTGGTATACACATACAGCAAAACATGAGCTGGAATCACCAAGAAGGCAAACTCCACCCGTGCTTTCTTGCAACGCAACGTGAGCTCCTGCCCAAGAAACATTAAGGTGCTATGCTACAAGGCTCTCAGAACTGTCCTGGAATACGGATGCGAAGTGTGGGACCCCTTCACCAAGGATAATATTCGGAAGCTGGAGATGGTGCAAAGGCGGTACACCAGGTTCACCATAGGAGACCACCGTCGCACAAGTAGTGTCTTCAACATGCTCCTTCGTCTGCAGTGGCCCACCCTTGAAGAAAGGGGAGCTTACTTCAAGGTGCTAATGATGTACCGTATACTCAACTCCTTGGTTGATTTACCAGCTGCAGAATACTTCAATGAGGTCTCAACTTCCCTTCGTGGCCATCAAATGAAGATGCATGTCCCATATGCTCGTACTTGCAAAACCTTCGTTCCTGATACCATCAGACTGTGGAACGTTCTCCATGCAAGTGTAATCGCCTGTACCTCAGTAGCCAGCTTTAAGACTGAGGTGCAGAAAACACAGTTGCGCTGTAATTGCGCCTGTTCTTTTTAACCGCACATAGATCAGATCTTCCTCAGCACTGTACACATATCTGCACAACTTTAAAAGTACGAAGATACACCGACAACATGGTGGCCTGTACTTCAACAGAAGAAAAAGAAGGAGAAGAAGAAGACTTTGTGCATATCTATCAGAGCATATTAAGTCTTTTACTACCTTCGCTACTTGGTATTGTTCAGTCAAAATCGTCCTTTGTTCGCTTGGGTGGCACAGAGTAGGCCTACACGGTCAAAGCAATACGCGCCGATGCGTGTCCGTTGGCCTAGTGGCACGCATGTTCACGACTAGTTAACGACTAATTTGCTCACAATTTGCGCATTGGCTGCGCATACTTCCCGCGCAGTTTTCGCATGCCGTGCGCATAGTCTACGAATGCGTGTCCTGGTGGTTACGCATTGCGTGAACTACTCGTAAATTAGACGTGACCCTGCGTGCGACTGCGTGCCACTAATTGGCACGCATTGGCACGCCATAGAGCGGGGCAGTGCGGGACCAAAAAGTGTCAACGAGGCATCATGTACATACCCATGGTTGACAGCAAATTCAGATGATTTGACTTCTAAAATACACCTCAATACAAGTTACTATCACTCAAAAACGATACCTCCGAGGTGAAGCAATTTACACAAGATCATAGGAAAATATCACAGCAATCAGATAACTTGTCGGTAAAAATCACGAAATTTGCAGAGAGACTACAAAACGATGTGGCTGCCGGTTAAGCGCTCATTTATTAAAAAAAACTTTTATTTACATCAAATTTACAAACCTCACTATTAACTTTATTTCTGATAGTTACATAAGCATTCTTTCTATAGGATGATGGGTTCTTTAGATATTTATGATACAGTAATTTTCTTTTTATTGCTTAACTTTTTAATCTATAATCAAACCAAGGTTTATCATTTCTCTTATACGCTTATTTTGTATTTCTCTATATGGAAAACATCAAGTTTCAAGTTTATTTTTTTTCACATTTCACAAAATAGAATTCACATAATTGAAAAATTAGAACATAATATGAAATATACTAAAAGTATCACATTATATAATCAATTCTTTGTAAAGACGTCGAAATTAATTGTATTGAATAGTAGGTTATACAGGGTGAAATGTGAGGAACCTATTAAAAGCTCAGCTTGTAGATTATAGGTTCCCCTAAATAAAACTAACATTTGATTGAAGTGGTTGCAATGGTGAAGGACGTAACAATAATATTAGGTGGGCAAGAAGGCCTAAACATAAGATGATATACAAAGTGAAACAAGCAAAAATAGCAAAAACAGAAAACAAATTAATTTGTTACCAAAGAAATGTCACGTTATGCCTCGTTGACACTTGCCCGCATTTTGGTCCCGCACTGCCCCGCTCTATGGCGTGCCAATGCGTGCCAATTAGTGGCACGCAGTCCGTATAGGGTCACGTCTAATTTACGTATAGTTCACGCAATGCCTAACCACCAGGACACGCATTGTCCCGTCATGTTTACGCCCAACTTAATCACTGTTCACGCATTGTCACGTCATATTTACGCCAAACTTAAGAACAATTCACTCATTGACATTCATTGCGACGATATGCTTCTAGTAGTCACTTTGTTTTCTTCTCTTTGATCAGGAGACTTGTTTCAACTCATTCACGTACTAGTTGGACAACATTTAAAATGTTAATACCCTAGAAGCTGTTTCAGGGCAAAGAGAGTGTTTGAATGTGGTATCTGCAGGGCTTATTGGTCTTTAGCATCATAAGAATCTTGAAAAAGAGCAGAAAAAGAGAGGGTAGGAAAGGAAAAGCAAGGACGGTGTGGGTGAAAGAGTGGTTGTCAAGACGCCATGTGTATGGACATTTTGACCAGTTATTGACCGAAAACCAGAAATAACCCTTTCTAGGAAGAATTGAACGCCATATTGTTTCCGAAAGCTCTGACTCACATTATGTCAATAATTTCTTTGTAAAGAGACTCTATTTCCACCCTTATGAAATAAATTATTAATAATCGTGTCATTTTTTCACCGTGCAGTGTGAAAGTAGGACTAAAAACTTAAACAAGAGAGGTTGAAAAGGGTACATCTCACACTTGAATATATTCCCAGATTTTAGTTTCAATTAATTGTAATTATGGGGAAGGGGGATGAATAATTGACAACTTTACAAAAGCGACTTCGGAGTAGAAACCCCCGAGAAATACATTAATTGGGGAAAATCTGTTAAATCCCCAAACAAACATTTCAAAAACGTCAAATCATTTTACAAAGGTATCCTGCTCATCAACGCTGTAAAGGCAGTTAACCATATAATGTTCAAAGTACATGTATTTAATCAAAAATACAGGTGTCGAAGTCAGAACCTGTTCACAAGCTAACACATATATTGTCCTTTACATTATACTTTATAATTATGTGTTTAACAATAACGAGAAATTTAAAGCCTCTCCAAAGCGTTGGGAGCCTCAAATTCCAAAAATTTGATCGCAAAATTTCACTTAAATTGTATAATGATGTGAACGAGGATGTCATAAAACATACACTTCTGCAAAGATTTACCCCTTAAATGTATTTGAAGACCAATATTGATGACAGGATAGACAGTTAGGGTTTTCTGTTGTACGCAGAAAACCCAAATTTTGTATTATTTCCTCAATATTCATCTTCATACACATTTTGTTTTGAAAATCTTTCCAGAAGTGTGTTTTAATTGAATGACATCCTCATTCATATTTTTACACCATTTAAGTGAAATTTTGTCATCAAGATCATGTGTTCCACATTAAAAACATCTACATCCACACGTCTTCTATATCTAATCTAATTTTTAATAAAAACAACCAACTCCACCACCCAGGGGCGGCGATCCGGTCGGGGAGGGGGCAGGACACGTCCCCTCATTTTTAAGGGGATCATTCCCCCCCCCCCCGGAAAATTTGAAAAAGTGCAAAATAATGTATAGCAAATACTGCAACACAGCGTTAAGACAAATAAAAATGCAAAATCTTCTCACTCAGGAGCTACGCTCCCTCGCATAATATCCTTCAAAATGTACAAGTAAATATTGTACAAAAGTGAAGTGTGAAAAATGTATATTGCTTGTTTTTATACTATAGTTTTGCTAAGGAATGTAATTTTTTAATACAACAAAACTTCAAAATCCTGTGATGGGGTAGTCACTTCAATCATCTTCACCCCTCTCGTTCACTATGCTCCCTCGCACTGGTGTACTGATGGGTGGGGGCTTGGGGCAGATGCCCCCCAAATTAAATTCAAACGCGTTCAATTTCTAATTCGATACCAGTGATTTACAACTTGTTGCTGAAATGGCATGATTTTTCCCGGGACCCCACCAGGGCCCTAAGGCGGGCCCCTGAATGCTCATCTGACCGTAATTGAATGCCTAAAACTCCTGAGCTTCCGGGGGCTCTGCCCCCTGGAACCCCACCAAGGGCCCTAAGGCGGCCCCTGGATGCTCATCTGATCGTAATTTAATGCCTAAAACCCCTGAGCTTCTGAGGGCTCTGCCCCCTGGACCCCACTCCAATTAGTGACCTGCATGCCAGTGTCACAAAATAAGGTATCAAAATATGCTCCACCAGGGGCCCTAAGGCGGGCCCCTGGTTTCATGGGCTTCATGGGGCTTTTGACCCCGCCGGGGCTTTGCCCCTGGACGCCACGCCAATCTACGCTCCACTTGCTTCGCGCGCTTTGCTCTACCTGATCGTAAATACTTTAGCCCCCCCCCCCCATTTTGAAAAATATTCCGTGGGGCCTGCATGTAACATGAATGAGTGGTGGTGATGTGGATTTTTTTCTGCCCCCCAAAAAACGTTTTTGCTAATTACGCCACTGCTCCTCGTCCCTCGCATTTCGACCCCCGGTCATGAAAAGAACTCGCCGCACCTGCCACCACCACGTCTATCTCTTCTTCCATTACCTACACTTACATACCCATCTATCGTTAAAGATTCATTACCACTCAACCAGATTTCGGACAGAGCAATTATGGACACAGGGTTACTAAAAGAAGAAAGAACTATTTCAATATTATCTAGGTTTTTCTTAAAGAGAAGGTTCATTGATTTAAAAACTAACTTTATTGTCATTATTGCAAAGGTGAAACTTTGATTGGACAAGGTTATCAAAATTCAATGCTTGGAAACATTCGAAGTAATGATTATTATCAATTACAAAACGCTTAAATACAGCCCCGGTATAGCACCTGTAAAGCTCTCCGATCGCTGCTGAGATGTGTGACGTCTGTGAAGCTGCTAAAGTGTAACTTCACGCTATAGCGTAACCTAACGCCTAAGTAACTGAAAAAAAGTTCACTTCAGCGGATACGCTATACACACTGATACACAACTGTTATTGAGGAGCACACGCTAACCGTAATTTGTAGGGCAACACCCGCGAACCATATAGTGGCTCTGAAGGGCCATCGCGAATCACAAACTTTGAAGTGAAATTCGTGATGATAATATGCGACAAATCGCATATTTTGTCGCGAATTTTTTGATTAATTTAGTTATCTTCTATTTCCTTTATCTCTGCTTTCTTTCTCTTTCTCCCTCTCTTTCTTAATATCTCTCACTTCTATAACCCCTCTCTCTCTCATCTCCCTCCCTCCCCTCACCCCCTCTCTCTCTCTCCTATCTCTCTCTCATCTCCTTCTCTCTTTCTCTCGTTATCCTTCTCTCTCTTTCTCTTTATCTGCCTCCGCCCTTTCTGTTTATCTCTCTTTCTCTCTCATCTCCTTCTTCCTTTCTCTTTCTATCTACTAATTGCTGTTTTGCTATAGCCAAGCTTTTCTACATTGAGGTCCAACAATTTGATGGACACACTTAAGGATTTTCAAAACATGAGTTTGAAGACGAATATTGTGATGAAAAATAAAAACAATTAGGGTTTTCTACGTACAACACAAAACCTAAATAAATTATTGGACACTCCTTCATCAATATTCGTCTTCAAACATATTTTTTTTATAAATCATTGCAGAAGTATGTGCTAAATGACATCCTCTTTCACATCATTAAACAATTTAAAGCCTATCTGTACTACTTGTAGCTACTTGCTCCCTCTATACAGAAGACAATGCCTAATCGGCGCCTGTTGGTCCCCATGATCCTCTTTTTCTTATGTTAATTGAGAGCTGAGTTGATGAGATAGCCACCTGTCAGTGACCTCGCTGAGTGGTCTAATCCCTCCTGTCAACACTAGTACGGACGGCCTTTAAGTGAAATATTGCAATACATGTTTGGCCAAATTGGGGTTCGAAGGCTTTATCTTCAAATTTTTATCTATTGGTACATAAGGGCCACTAAAGTGTAACCTGCTGCTATAGAGTAACCTGCTGCTAAAGTGTAACCTGCTGCTAAAGTGTAACCTGCTGCTAAAGAGTAACCTGCTGTTATAGAGTAACCTGCTGCTAAAGTGTAACCTGCTGCTAAAGTGTAACCTGCTGCTATAGAGTAACCTGCTGCTAAAGTGTAACCTGCTGCTAAAGTGTAACCTGCTGCTAAAGAGTAACCTGCTGTTATAGAGTAACCTGCTACTAAAGTGTAACCTGCTGCTAAAGTGTAACCTGCTGCTATAGAGTAACCTGCTGCTAAAGTGTAATCTGCTGCTAAAGTGTAACCTACTGCTAAAGTGTAACCTGCTGCTAAAGTGTAACCTGCTGCTATAGAGTATAAACCTGCTGCTAAAGTGTAACCTTCTGTTTAAGTGTAACCTGCTGCTAAAGTGTAACCTGCTGCTAAAGTGTAACCTGCTGCTAAAGTGTAACCTGCTGCTAAAGAGTAACCTGCTGTTATAGAGTAACCTGCTGCTAAAGTGTAACCTGCTGCTAAAGTGTAACCTGCTGCTATAGAGTAACCTGCTGCTAAAGTGTAACCTGCTGCTAAAGTGTAACCTGCTGCTAAAGAGTAACCTGCTGTTATAGAGTAACCTGCTGCTAAAGTGTAACCTGCTGCTAAAGTGTAACCTGCTGCTATAGAGTAACCTGCTGCTAAAGTGTAATCTGCTGCTAAAGTGTAACCTGCTGCTAAAGTGTAACCTGCTGCTAAAGTGTAACCTGCTGCTAGAGTATAAACCTGCTGCTAAAGTGTAACCTTCTGTTTAAGTGTAACCTGCTGCTAAAGTGTAACCTGCTGCTAAAGTGAACCTGCTGCTAAAGTGTAACCTGCTGCTATAGAGTAACCTGCTGCTAAAGTGTAACCTGCTGCTAAAGTGTAACCTGCTGCTAAAGTGTAACCTGCTGCTAACGTGTAACCTGCTGCTAAAGTGTAACCTGCTGTTTAAGTGTAACCTGCTGCTAAAGTGTAACCTGCTGCTATAGAGTAACCTGCTGCTAAAGTGTAATCTGCTGCTAAAGTGTAACCTGCTGCTGCTAAAGTGTAACCTGCTGCTAAAGTGTAACCTGCTGCTAAAGTCTAACCTGCTGCTAAAGTGTAACCTGCTGCTAAAGTGTAACCTGCTGCTATAGAGTAACCTGCTGCTATAGAGTAACCTGCTGCTAAAGTGTAACCTGCTGCTAAAGTGTAACCTGCTGCTAAAGTGTAACCTGCTGCTAGTAGTAGTAGTAGTTAGCCTTATGATGTTGACGTTGTTACAGTCATCTCCCACGTACTGGAAGCTGATGACCCTTACTTACAAAGATAAGGAGCAGGCACCAAAATAGCAATATGTTGATGTTAGATTTCATGTTGAAAGCGGTATTCATCCCATTTCCATGAAATGTAGGAAGACTATTATAACGTAATGGATAAGCTTATAACTGGATGAGCAGATGCAGGCGCCGATCCAGGATTTCTTAGGGGGGTGGGGGCCCGAATTTGAAATTGTGCGAGCAAAATATTGGTACGTAATGGTGACCACTAAAGCAGTGGCGTAATGAGCAAAATCGTTTGGAGGGGAGGCAGACAAAATTCCGCATCACCACTACTCTTACATGCAGGCCCTGCCGAACTTTTTCAAAGTGGGTGTGGGGAGGCTAAAGTATTTACGATCAGGTAGAGCGTAGCGTAAATTGGCGTGGGGTCTAGGGGCAAAGCCCCGGCGGGGTCAAGGGGCGAAGCTCCGGAAGCTCAGGGCGTATGGGCATTTAATTACGGTACGTCAGATGAGCATATTTTTATACCTTATTTGTGACACAGGCATGACACTTATTGGCGTAGGGTCCAGGGGGCGGAGCCCCCGGAAGCCCAGGGGTTTAAAGCGCTAAATTACGGTCAGATGAGCATCCAGGGGCCCGCCTTAGGGCCCTAGTTGGGTTCCAGGGGGCAGAGCTTAGGGGTTTTAGGCATTTAATTACGGTCAGATGAGCATATATTGATACCTCATTATTTTGTGACACTGGCAGGTCACTATTCTTTCTTTTTTCTCTCTTTCTTTCTATTTCTCTTTAATATACTTTTTCAAAAAAGGAAGGGGGGAGCTCGAGCCCCGCCGTTCCGCGGGCCCTGACATGTAGGCCTCTAAATAAGCATATTTCTTGGCCTGACTGTAAATTTGGGAATTTGTCATTTTCCAACAAACGCATAAAAAGTATAATTTACTAAAAAGTGAGGAAAAATCCAGGAAAATTATATCATTTTAAGCAAAATTTGTAAATCACTAGTATCGAATTAGAAATAAACCATGCTTAAATTCTATTTGGGGGCAACTGCAGTAAATTACACCTGAAATTGCATCATGCGCATTATAAGTTTCAAACGCTTTCTTTCATACAAATACACACAAAAAGTTCCGAAAGCCTGAATGCATACTATTTCACAAGATGAAATAAAACAATATGAATAATTCTAATGATACACTTACATGCAAATGCATGATCATTTTGCGTTTCTTTCTGCCTGCAAAATAGTTTTCTTCTGCATTTTGTTTTGTTGCTGTTATGAGTTTATATTCATATTATTGCTATCAAACAGGAATAAATAAATACATTTGTACGATGATAGTTGTACAATGATGATAGACGAAGCGATAAAATCGCAATTGATCTTTCCTTATTTCCCCCTTTTCTTTTCTTCTTCCTCTATCATTCTTTCCCTTTCCTTCCCTTCCTTCTCTCTCTATCTCTCTTCTTTTTTACCGAGGGGGAGGCAAAGGCCTTTCACCCCGCCGATCCACACCTTGTTGGCTGGGAAAATCGCAACTGATCTCCCCCATCTTTCTTCTTCCTCTTTTTTCCTTTCCCTTTCCTCCACTTCCTTTCCTTCCCTAATTCCTTCTCTCTCTTTTAAGTTTGCTTGGGGGGAGCAAGGGCTTTCGGTCCGCCGATCCACACGTTGTTGGCCGAATTAATCGCAACTGATCTCCCCTTCTTTTCATCCTTTCCTTCTTCCTCTTTTTTGTTTCCTTTTAGCTCTTCTCTTTCCCATCCCCCTTTTTGGCGGGGGAAACAAGGGCCTTTGCCCCCAATCCACATCTTGTTTGCGGGAAAATCGCAACTGATATCCCCTTCTTTTCTTTTCCTCTTCCTCTTTATTTCCTTCCCTTTATCTCATCTTTTCTCTTTTTCTTTCCCTTTCCTTCCTTCTCTTTTATTTTTTTTGGGGGGGCAAGGCCCTTTCGCCCCGATCTCCTTCTTTCCCCCTTTTCTTTCCTGCTTTCTCTTCTTTCTTTCCTTTTCTCTCCTCTTTCCCTTTCTTTCCTCTTTCCCTTTCCCTTCTTTTCCTTCTCTTTCTCTCTCTTTTTTTTTTTGGGCACGGGGGGCAGAGCCCCCTGCCCCCTCTGGATCTGTGCCTGAGCAGATGATTAACTGTGATGTAGATGCTGGACATGGTGTGGTGACGGTCAGTCCCTAGATCTCATCACGCCTAGCCTAGCCTCAGCTCAGCTCCACGCACGCGCGCGCGCCGATAACACGAACGATACGGTCGCGATGCCCGTTCGCTGAAGTGAACTTCTTTTTCAGAAACTTAGGCGGCAGGTTACACTTTAGCGGAGTTTTCACTTCAGCAGCTTAACAGACGTCACATGTTGAACATGATTTGCACAAGCAGACGATGTCCCATGATATCTCACACATTTTCAGTGCCTGTTTTGTCATCTTCTCTTCAGTTATTGCAATGACGACCTTCGTCATTGCCTTGTTTTCGTTCACATTCTGCCCCATTAATATTCTTATCCTCCTTAGTATCGTCCGGAAATCCCATTCGTTTTGCACGTAGTGCTTGTTATTCCTAGTTAGGTGCTTTCCTCATGTCCTTTTCCTTTCAAATTTCGTATGCATCATCTCTAGCATCTCATCAGGTCACTACATTCTTCGATTTTCGAAATCACTCATGCATAACCGTCCAGGCGCCATTTTGTCCGTTTCTGGTCCATTTTAAGGCCTTTCTTCATTCCTTCCTATCTCCACTATCCTAGATCCTACAAACTTCTAACAAATTCCTTTAGATAGTCTAAGAGATGTTCTTTCATCTGCGACAAATAACTTGACCTTCAAAATGCCATCTTCATAGTCAAAATTCAAATCTGAAACCGACTCCGTCAACAATCTCTCAAATTCTTGAAAAATAGACCCCTACAAATCTAAAAATTGCAATAACTTTCTTTAACCAATTCCGTTCCGTCTCATCTTCTCGCAGTATCTTTATTTCATAATTGCACATAGCCATGCCAAATTTTACGCTCAATGGCTATGCAAAACATAAATAGCGCCCTCTAAAGTTCTGGGAATTGGCTTTCTTTCTGTGGCCGTATCTCCATCATGGCTTGGCAGACCCGTACCCTTTTTTGGATTTAGATACTTGAACATATGCCCTTTCCAGCCATACACAAAATTATATACCCTAACACTGACCGACTTTGCGAAAAATGCCCTCCAAATTCGCCATTTTCAAGAAAATTGAGAAATAACTTCAACTTGCTCTAAATTGGCGATCTTTATACCTACATCAATGAAACTTGGCAGACATATGTATCCATATACGTGACAACTGTCTGCCAAGTTTGGTAAAATTCGAACGTGTCAGCGCAAAGTTATCGCCAAAAATGATGAATTTACTATGCATTACGTAATAGCGCGTTTAATGCGTGCAATACATTGCGCGAAGATAACAATGGTGTCAAACTGACCGCAATAAAGTGCCCTTTAGAATGATACCAAGTATAGTATATGTTCACACAGAAAATTGTGAATAAATCGCATTTAAACAAAGGTCACTACACGAATTCCGCCGAGTTTCCGCCCGAATCTAACACGTATCGGCTATGACGTCATTTTTTCAGACTGCTTTTCGCCCCTTAAACGTCCTTTTTTTTCCTTGAAAATTTGCAGTGACATGCCGAGTTGCAATACGCAGGGCACCTCGTGGCCGGATTTTTGAAATTGGTCAATGGGGCCATTTAAGACGCCATTTTGTCCTATAAATCTATTTAACATCACGTGTTTCGATAGGATTATCATAGAAAAAAAGAGAGTTGTTAACAATAACAACCATGAAATCCTCTTTCTAATGATACCAAATACGGCCCATAAAGAGACATAAAGAGAGAGAGAAAAAACAATTTAACTCCGGTCATAATACAGATTCTGTACGTTTTCCGCCCATGCATTACACGCATTGTCTATGGGGCATATCGGCCCCCAGAACGATCTTGATTGCAATGACGAACATGCACCAAATCCCATTGGTTTTTGCACGCAGTGCTTGCGAGCCCTTTCTAGGTTCTTTCCCCTATCCCAATTTCTTTCAAACTTCGTAGGCATAGTGACTACCATCCCATCAAGGTCACTGTTGAGGCCTTTCTTTCGCCCTACCTATCTCCAATATCACAGAAGCTACAGACTTCGTACAAATTGCTCTGGATAGTTCGAGAGAAGCTCTTTCGTTGGTATTGTTTGGTTTAATCGATCAATTTACATTGTTTCTTTTAATATTTCATTATCAGCAGGGCCTATATGTTTCCCTATCATATCATTTCCTATATTTCCTCATATTATTTTTTGCTTTCATTCTTGCGATTTTGTCTTTCTTTCTCTTTATGTTCTTTTTCTATATATATCTCTATGTTTCAGTATCTCTCAGGATGTTATTTTTGTTGTCATCATATTCTATCACCTATAGCTTTCTTCGATCTTTCTTCATTTTCCTGTTTTCATAATTCTATCTTTTTTTTTACCTGTCAGCGGCTATCGTTGTTATCCTTCTATATCGTCTCCTCTTTGTACTTGTCCTTTTGTTAATATATTTTTGTCCTTCTTCATCTTCATCTTTTGTTTTTCATCCTTTTTTATTTTCATTTCTGTCTTGCTTATTTTGTTAATTCTTAATTTCATTAGGCTCTGCACGACCCTAGAGTACAGCGTTTACAAAAATACAAATTCAAAAATCTTCACACTCAGGAGCTCCGCTTCCTTGCATAATATCCTCTAAAATGTACAATATACTGAAAACTGAAGTGTGGAAAATTATATTGCTTGTTTTTATACTATAGTTTTGCTAATGGATGTGATTTTTTAATACAACAAAACGTCAAAAACTGTGAGAGGGTAGTCACTTCCGTCAGCTTCACCCCTCTCATTCACTATGCATACTTGCATTACGTACTGATGGGGGAGGAAGCTTTGGGGCCAGTTTTCCCAAATGAAATTCAAATTTGGTTTACTTTTAATTCGATACCAATGACATATAAATGTTGTTGAAATGGCATGATTTGTCCCCGAGGTTCCCTGCTCCCCGTGGACCCCTCCTAAAGCCCTAACACGGGTCCCTGGTTACTCAACTGACCGATTATAAATGCCTAAACCCTGAGCTTTTGGGGCTCTGCCCCTGGACCCCACTCAATAAGTGAGCTGCATGCAAGTGTAGAAATTAGGAATCAAAATATGCTCAGCTATCCGTAATTAGATGCCTAAAACCTCTGAGCTTCATGAGGCTCTGCTCCTTGACACCCACTGGGGCTTTGCCCCTGGACCCCACAACTTTACGCTTCATTTTGCTTTGCTTTGCTCTACCTAATCCTAAACTTTAGCCCACCACCCCCACCTCACTTTGAAAAACGTTCATACATATACGAGTGGTAGTGATAAGGATTTTGTTCTGCACCCCCCCCCCCCCAAAAAAAAAAATGTGTTTGCTCATTACGCCACTGCTCCCTCGTCCCTCACAATTCGACCCCACCGGTCAAGAAAAAAAAAATCGCCGCCCCTACATGGAATCCCTCCGATCACGAAGTCGGGGGGCCGGGGAAATGCTCTTTCGTTTAACACGTACAAACACGGCGTCATTGCACGCACATCGTTGTGACACGATTGCATTTCTAGTTTCTCTTACTTCACTACCGTCAGGCTAAATGTTTAATCTATTGCCTCATTCTAAACCCCGCGCATGGTAAAATTTTGATGAAAAACGCAGCGATAAAAAAATTAAGGAATCCGTCGCTTGTAAACAAAATAAGATGCCATTGTTTTTTCAGCTGCATACACCGCGGTATAATTGGCGTTTCAAGAGGGAACAAATGCCGTCCATGCTATCATTCCGTTTTTTTTAATTGATTGTTTATTAACCCCCTATCCTGTGTTTTTACAAAATAAAGAATTTAGTTTTCAGAATCGGTTTCATATCCCTTTTTGAATGGTGTAAAATTCCATCACATTTATATACACTAAACTCATTTGAGAAATAATAATAATTGCAATTATGTTTATTCTTTATGGGATGTCGTCTGCTTGGACAGGATTGGTTCATTTTATGACGGCATTAAAACATCGTTATTTTTCTGGCGAATCTCTCGCATATCCCAGATGCTATGGAGTTGGTTTTATTTGTGTTTTTATAAATCACCCGATATGTAGTTGACCTAAAACTTGTACGATGGCCATCTGTTAGCTTACCGGTGCCAGGTAAAAATGTCAGAGGAAAAAATGTCAGAGGTAAAAATGTCAGAGGAAAAAATGTCAGAGGTAAAAATGTCAGAGGTAAAAATGTCAGAGGTAAAAATGTCAGAGGAAAAAATGTCAGAGGTAAAATGTCAGAGGTAATAAATTAACAAATAAACATTAAAACACCAATTTCAAATATCGAAAAATGATAGAAATTAATATATGCAAACCTGATCACAAAATATAAGTTTCAAATTTATTTTCCACATTGTATTATCCTCAGGACATGAACGAAGTACAATACACAGTCATTTATAAAATATAATAGACTAGCCCAGTAGCTTACGTCTCGACATTTTGTGTGATAAAGTGCTGAGATATTATGACGGCACCAGTTTTTACCCCTACATTTTTGTTTGTATCTGACATTTTTTTTGTATCTCTGACATTTTGTTTGTATCGCTGGCATTTTCACCTCTGACATTTTTTCCTCTGACATTTTTACCTCTGACATTTTTACCTCTGACATTTTTACCTCTGACATTTTTTCTTCTGACATTTTTACCTCTGACATTTTTTCCTCTGACATTTTTACACCGAGCCAGCTTACCAGTTTCTAGCGATACGTTATTTGCCATATTTGTGATTTTCTTTGAACTCGCACTTTAATCAAGTTGACTATTACCAATACATTCATGGTTTATACAGTTGTACAAACTTGCCGTTTGCAAAATATACGTGTTGAATCAGACATTTAAACATTAATCATTAAATAAGAATAAATAACAACCAAAAAATATATATATATATGTAAATATGTATGGGGGGTTACTAGTAGAAACAACAATTAAAAATTAGATGATTATTCAAATGAAGAGGATAAGGTCGGGAGTAGTTTGAAGATTAGTGTAGTCATGTTACACATTAGAATATACTTTTGAGGCAATAGTCACTGCAATGTAACATTACACTGTTTCACGTTTATGATTCTTTTTCCAGTTTATTCAGATCTTCTTCGTTCATTACCATTTTGGTTACAGATTTTCGCCCAGTTGCAGGTATGAGCAGTGGCGGATCCAGGGAGGGCCCGGGGCCCGGGCCCTCCCTAGCAAAAAAAACAGGTAAAAACAATAACCCTTTCCATAGGGAAAATAAATTATCGGGTGCCAAAAAAAAAAAAATTGTGCTCACTACCCCCAATGAGCGAAAAATCGGCCGGCACGATTTTCAAATTTTCGCACGAAGTGGGCCCCATTTTAGGCCCCCTCCCTTGCCGCCGGCTGGATCCGCCCCTGATTTCAGGTGTGTGTGTAAGTTCTCTTTGTCTCCTTCGAGGTGGAATCTCCGCTACCGTTTTCGTATAAAATACCACTATTCACGGTTACATTTTCATTAGATGGGGTCCTAAAGTGGGCACTATCCGACGCCGTTATGTTTGCTGGAAGAGCATAACCTAATACAGCCTTTATAGCTGACATCGTCATGATTTTTGGATATGCTTTCAGAAATGCTTCGAAGACGTGTATTGATGTCTACCCAATGAGCTGGCTATCGATAGAGTTGGGCGTGAAGATGTGTATTGCAAGGGCGAGGTCCTGGCCAATAATGGCACTGTATTCATTGTATTGTATCAAATATTCATACCCTTACTAGTTAAAAGACGAGGGAAGAGCTAGCCTCTTGTCGATTGCCCTGGCGCTGTTGGAGTCCGTAAATTCTGGCGAGCAAAGCGAGCCAGATACGAGGCGCTCGCAAGCGCCTCGTGTCTTGCTCGCTTCGCTCGCCAGAATTTACGGACTCCAACAGCGCCAGGGCCATCGACAAGAGGCTAGGGAAAAGCTAACTTTGTATCACATAACTGGTATTCAAAGTTAACAACTAGATTATTCATTAAAAGATGAGGGTAGAGCTAATTTCCTTAAATAATCAAGTGCCATATGGTCTTTTGTAAATTATTTTATAAAATGATTGAATTATAATAATAATTCAATTCAATTCAATTCAATTTATTTTGCCAAGCAATAAAATTAACATACAGGGTAAAAAAGAGCAGTATATAAAGTATATCACACAATCACAATTACTAACATAGATAAACACAAAAGAAACACAGAAAAACACAGAATTAATTTACAAACATGAATACAAAATGGCTTATTCCGAATGGTCGGGTAGCGTCACGGTGCGTCCCGTTAACTTGAACGCGACCATTCGTCCAAACCCCGGTTTTCCCGAAAAGGGTGCGTTGGGAGTGGCGCGTCGCGTCGACTTGAACGCGACCATTCGTCCAAAGCCCCGGTTTTGCCAAAAGGGTGCGTTAATTTAAAAAAAAGATGGAGAAGCAGAACTATCCGTTTATCGTACTTTTAGGTTTCTTGAACTATTTTTATTATTGAACCTGTTTCACACAAAATAACTACATGAAGTCAAACTCAGAAAGACACGAACGTGGACATACACGAATGCACACACACATAAGCCCACACATACAATCATACAGGACGGTGTCGAGTAAAAATACCAGAGAAAATAATGCCAGAGGTAAAAATGCTAGTGGAAAAAATGCCAGAGGGAAAAGCTAGATCCGCCCCTGGGACGATGTAAGCTAGTGTATTTCAGGCAGTGGCGGATCCAGGAGGGCCGGGGCCCGGGCCCTCCCTAGCAAAAAAAACAGGTAAAAACACCCTTTTTTGAAAAAGATGGGCCTCCTCCCCTGGCGCCCAAGGGGGGGGGGTGTCGGTGGAAAAAATAACCCTTCCCATAGGGAAAAAAAATTATCGGGTGCAAAAAAAAAATTGTGCTCACTACCCCCAATGAGCGAAAAATCGGCCGGCACGATTTTCAAATTTTCGCACGAAGTGGGCCCCTTTTTAGGCCCCCTCCCTTGCCGCCGGCTGGATCCGCCCCTGGGTATGAGAACAAGAATATGACCTTCAGAAACCAGGCTGACAACTAATGTTCACATTTGGGAGTTT
This sequence comes from Mesocentrotus franciscanus, assembly GCA_037976565.1. Lineage (NCBI taxonomy): Eukaryota > Metazoa > Echinodermata > Echinoidea > Camarodonta > Strongylocentrotidae > Mesocentrotus > Mesocentrotus franciscanus. Next base: position 32,666,619 of record CP137676.1, on the reverse strand, counting down.
TTGCTAGAAGTATTTGATTTCTTACAGTTAGCTATTCTTTTGTAACATGAAAATGTGAGTTGGTCTAGCGTTATGTTCACTTGGTCAGTCGGTCCCCAGACGTCAATAATAATATCTGACTGATACACGTCTGTAAAACCCAATTACACAAATTGATGAAAGAATAAAACAATATGTCCAAATAAATTATTTTGTATTGACTTATATTTGAATAATGATTTTGAGGGACAAAAATTATCACACCCTCTTTTCTAATTCTCTCCGCTTTTTTCCTCTCTCTCTCTCTCTCTCTTTCTCTCCCCCCTCTCCTTCTCTCTCCACGTTCCACCTCTAGCTGATTTCAGAACCTTTCCATAGATTAAAAACGTACCATTTAAATAGTTTCAAGCAACAGCTGCATTGCTGAATTATGTTTTGATAAGGAAAACAAATTAGATATAACGCTTATATGTAAAAAAAAAATTAGTGAAAAGCAGGGGCGCTTCTAGAAGAATTGTTTCTTTTTTGGGGTGGTTGGGGTTTTGTATTCATTTTTGATTGTGCCTCGCTTAAATAATTAATTTAAAATCAAGAAATACTGGGGCGGCTTGATCCCCAAGCCCCCTCTAGAACCGCCACGTGTAAAAAGTAATTTTCATGAACAAATGACTTTTTTGCGGCATCATTTCTATTTCCATTGACATACAACTTGACAAACTATATATTATTGTCTTGAGAAGGTAGGAAGAGATGGACATCGTAATAGGTGCCAGTACAAGGAGGCAAAGCCGATTCAAAACTTTAATGGGTAAATAGAGGTATAAACATAACACAGCAAGATATGCAACATCACGTCAAAACACACGAAGAGTTTACCGGTGAGACAAACTCAACATATTACCACAATAAAAGCACCAAACGGATCGATTAATAGCACAGATATCACCAGCAATCGCTCAATATAAATACCCCAAAGGTGACGTATTCATGAAAGGTAGGAAGTTCAAAACTGATGAGGATAGAGAGGTTGAAAAGGAGAAGAAGAAATAAATCAACAAGAAAGATAGAACAAAATAAAAGAGAGAGAGAGGGGGCAGAAAGAGAGAGAGAGGTCAAATTGGAGATGGAGTAAAGAGGGTAGGGCGGTAGGGTGGGGAAGCAGGTTCGGCTGTCGTTATTTCAACCCCCCACCCTCTCTCTCTCACTATCTCTCTCTCTCTCTCTCTATAGGGCTCTCTCAGTCTCTCTCTCTCTCCTTTTGTCTCTTTCTTTACAAATTATTCGAATCGACTCCTACCGACTGCTCAACCAACAAAATACCAAATTAAAATCATGAGAAACAAAAAATCAATGCCATCCTGTCCCTGCAGTGCTTTGCAGCCGGTTTAAATACACCAAGCAATTGCCTTGAGGGTTAAATAGCATGCCACTGAAAGAACTAAATAATAGGAGAGGCATGATCAATATTTTCTCTGACTAAAATTTACAGTGTTAAAGAGAGTATTAGTTGACTTTATGAATTTATAACTCAATATTCTATGGACCCGGTATGACGTCCTGCTATTTGTATGATTCTGGCGCCGTGGTCTCAATGTCTCGTTTCATTAACCGCCTCCCTGAACCTTTGTCAAAATAGCCCACGGACATGAAATAAAAATGACTAATTAACAATCAACAATGCTTCGACATCATTTTATCCATCGCGGATAAAGCATTAAAAACACTCAAGGTAGTTCAAACATTAAGCACATCAATAAGCGTTACTAAATAGCTAGATAGCCCGAACTTAAACAAACAAAGCGATATCTCCTCCCCCTCTCTCTCTCTCAAAAAAAAAAAAAAGAGAAGAAAAAAAGAACGAAATAAAAAGCTTAGCGCATCGTGGCATTCCCATTCACGTTTTATCTTTTATAAAGGCACTGATTCTCTTAAGTATCTGAAAGGCATCTTTGTCTTCCCTTGTATTAAACAAAAAAAATCATCATACAATCATTCGAGTAATTATACTCAGATTCCCCAAATCGGTTGCCATGACAACGAGACAAGCGATGCGTGATATATCCGCAATTAATTTTTTTTGATGGTGCTATTCTCTCGAATGTATCACTTTAATATCACAGTCATACACACCGCCAAACCGACTCCACAAGACTCCAAAACCGACCGATACTTGGCCATGCAGGCGGGATAATGGGATATTTTGTTGGGTCTGTTGTCGGTCTGGTACCTGTCCCATTGGTGTGGCCGGGGTACTAGCCCTCTAGAGAGGCTATGGCATTCTGTTTTTTCATTAAGCACTCAAGGTTAAGTTGACTGCGTGGTATGTTGTTGAGAATACCAAGTCTCATGTTCGAATAATTACACGTGAAGAATAGACCGGATGACAGGGCATCCTTCCACCGAACCTCCCCGTTTGACCTTGTCTGCTTACGCGCCCGCTTTCTGTCATGTCGGTTTAAAAGATGGAAGACTTCACGCATAATTTCATACGAATTATGCTTATGATGTAGGCTCAGCATCAGTAATTCATTAATACATTTCGACTTTGAATTGTTTTTAACTCAAATTCTCAGTGATAAAATATATGTAAGCCTTAGAAAAAGAAATTTAAATGACAAACAAAAATATACGAAGAAAAAAAGGAAAATATATGACAATTGTGAAAGTAATAATCTTATTTTATGTGCATGAAGACCAATGAGAAAATCATACATCGGGGAAGGGTTGGCTGGTATTTGGTATCTTAAAGGGAGTATTCAGTATTAATAGCGGGAAATCAGTTAAAATTTTTGACTAAATAAATCAGCGTTGAGCAAATTTTACACCGTTATTTCCCCTTGAATTTGCATAAGACTTAAGAAAAACAACGTATAGGCCTACAGTACATGAATGATAATTTGAAACTTTCCGAGAAACATGTGTCCCTAACATTTATGAATATATTCATTCTCATACCTGGAAGAAAGAAAAAGATCGAATGATAATGTACAACTATGACAACAATTACTGACACATATTCAATTCAATTCAGCAATTCAGCATTTATTCGATTCCATAATTCCATGATAAAACAGTAACATCAACATACAGTAAATATAATAGAAGTACTACTTATACATAATGATTATATTTTGATTGAAGTTATTAAAATAGTAAAATATTGACAGTAAAAAAATAGGTATTTGGTTGCTGTATAAAAACCCTAGTGGGTTTGTTTGGACAACCACCATAAACAGTAAAATTTTTAAAAGAATCATACAAAATGATATATGAGTAAACAATAACAAAATCAGCAAAAACAACAACAAAACAAAAAAGCAGAAAAAAGGTAGAACATAAACAAAAACAACAATAAAGCAATAAAGACCTCACAACCCTAAATAAAATTTCACTGTGGAGTATTGTTACAATGTAAGATCATTGAAAATAAGATATATTTTAAGCTTTCTTTTAAATGAATTCAAACTATTAACAGAAGTAATATATGATGGTAGAGAATTCCATACAGACGGAGCTTTATGTCTAAAAGAGTGTAATTCATATTGTTTTGTATTAGCAGATAATGAGTTTGAGGGTCTTAGTAATGGTAGATAACTCAGGATAATAGGGACTTTTAGATTTTACACGACGAGAACGTGGACTGCCACGGTGACATCCTTTTAAGGTAATGTGACGTCCTTTTAAGGCACTGCCGGGCACGGGCCAGTGCCTTGAAAGAATGGCACACGTTGCAGTCCACTACGTCGACGTGCAAATCTAAAAGTCCCTACTATAGAGTCGGCAGACTGGTTTGTTATGGTAGACATGTTGTTTATTCAACTACGACGGATACCGGATATTCGGATATCGCGTATCGTAACATCCCCCTTCCTCTGGAAAGATTGGAAATCAGTGAACATCACTGATTGACGAATATAAACATATTGATTTGAATACAATACTTTTGGTAGTATGCAAATTTTAGTTATTTGCTCTAAAATGAACTTTTTCTAATTAGGTTATATTACATGAAACCTTGTTTTGTTTTCAATATGTTTCTTTAGTATTGCTATAACGAATGAGTATAACTGTATATATAATATATCATACCACTTTCAACTTCACATAACTTTTCTTGCGAAATTGAACATAGTTTTAAATAACTTGATTCGTTTATAAAAATCAGTTTCCAAACAAAACATGTTTTGGCTAGCATCTGTTTCATGACATTCGTAAACATAGTGCTTGTCATACATAAAATACTGTACAATGATTATACATGCATATGAATAATAAACTTCTTAGACTACATTAAACTATGCGTCTTCTGTGTTCTTCTTTATCTTTTCTCTTCTTTCAAATTCTTTGAGAGTTTCAATCTTCAAACATGTATCTCGCCGGTGTACGGATGTGGCGTCCATATCTAGTTTTGGTTTGCGAGTTTGTTGGTGGTTCTTTAGATTGAATGTTCTGAGGTTCTGGTGTTGAAGTTGCTTGATGGTTGTTGCCATTCTGTTGTGGTGTGTCTGGTTGAGTAGATGAAGTGTAGTCTTCGTCAAACCTGACACGCCTTGGAGGTGGGTTTGTTGGCGGAATCTCCCTAAGGTGAGATCGGTTTCGTCTCAGGATTCCTCCATTGGGTGTTGATACTTCATACGACCTAGGCTCGTCGCAGACTTTGGATACTTTGGCTGGTATCCAAGTATGATCTTTGGGATGTAGGACTCTGACTGGTTGTCCTACGTGGAGTGGTGGAAGATCTGGACCTGCATGCCTATCATGCATTTCTTTCATCTTGCTTTGCCGATTCAAGAGATGATCAGTGGTGGTAGATTCTCTTGAAAGATAATGATTTGGCAGTGTTGTTCTGATGGGTCGTCCAAACAACATCCCTGCAGGTGATCTCATGTGACTGTCAACAGGTGTTGCTCTTAGGTGTGACATAGCCAGTTGACTGTCTTGGCCAGTCTGTGAACATTTCGTCAACAGATTCTTCACGGTACGAACCATTCTCCCAGCTAGTCCGTTGGATCTTGGATAGTGCGGGGAAGAGGTGATATGTTCGATGGACCACTTCTTGCACATGTCCTGGAAATGTTTTCCTACGAATTGTGGAACGTTGTCTGATACGATCACCTCTGGTGGACCAAATAGACTGAAGATTCCACTCATCACGTTAGCTACTGCAGCACTTGATGTGTCAGTCAGCTTGTAGACTATCGGATACTTAGAGTAGTAGTCAGTGACGAGTAAATACTCTTGTCTGTTGAGCATGAACAAGTCTGTTCCCAGGCCTGTGATCGGTGATCACATAGTGAATTCCTTCCCGAATAGGTAAGTATGGAATCGGTTGATACCAAACACTAGGGCTAAGGTTTCCTTCTCTATGTTCGAGTAGTTGGACTGCGCATTGGACAGACTTTTGGATGCTAAAGCTACAGGTTTGCCATCTTGGAGCAGGCATGCTCCCAGCCCTTTCATCGACGCATCTACCTCAACGGTTGTCTCTTTCTTTGGGTCAAAGAACTGCAGGCATGCACCTGATGAGACGTACGAATATTCGGGAAATTGCAGCATCAGTATCTCGGTACTGTACACTAGCACTGTGCTGAACGGTGCACACACTATGCATACGATACGTGTGACAGAACGACGCAATTTTGCTTGCGAGAATCGTCTTCTATTTTATACTTCCCAACTGTCGTGAACTGGATCAAGTTGTGCAATCAAAAGCCAAAGTTGATTTCAAAGATCCCACCGCTGCCACCATGATGAGTTTGAGGGTCTTAGTAATGGTAGATAACTCAGGATAATATAGAGTCGGCAGACTGGTTTGTTATGGTAGACGTGTTGTTTATTCAACTACGGCGGATACCGGATATTCGGATATCGCGTATCGTAACAGCAGATAAGTAATAATTCATTCTATTTCGAGTATTATAACTATGAACTGAACAATTTAATGTTAACATATTGCATAAATTATTGGGTAATAGACCAAGCCTGTGTTTAAAAAGTAGTATTGCATTAACATAACTATAAATATTCAGTATGATTAACTTCTTGAATAAAGGTTTCGTATGTGCTAAGTATGTAGATGATGAAGCTATTCTTACAAATCTCTTTTGCAATAAAAAGTGCTTCCAACTTGGAAGAATATGTATTAGCCCATACAACATTACTGTGTGATAAGTAGGGTAGGACTAAAGCATTATACAATGTGATAAAAATGCATTTTGGTAAGATATGGCATAATTTGCTGATGACACCAATGTTCTGTGATAACTTCTTTCTGATATAAGAAATGTGAGTCTCCCATGATAAATCATGATCAATGTATACACCCAGAAATCTCGTACAATATACACGTTCATTTGATGAATTATTGAGTTTCACAACTAAGTTTTGCAAAGAACTATACTTTTGTTTCTGTTTCACAATATAAATAACATATAATTTGATTTATCTATATTTAATGTAAGTGTATTGGCATTAAACCATTTAGAGACCTTTAGTAGTTCATTATTTAAATTAGTTGACAATGATAAATGATCATCTGTTGAATACAAGATATTGGTTTCATCAGCAAACAATATAAATTTTAATTTTTGGAACAATTTGGGAGATCGTTAATAAACAAAAGAAATAACACAGTACCTAAAATCGATCCTTGAGGAACACCAAATGAAACATTAGAAGAATTTGACATTGTTGTATGACACAACTTGAGTTCGATTTTGTAAATAACTTTTAAACCATGAATAAGGTAGTCCCCTAATACCGTAATAACTTAATTTATGTAACAATATTGAGTGATCAATTGAATCAAATGCATTACTTAGGTCGAGAAAAACACCAACTGTATATCATATCAGTAACATGACCGCTAAGGTTGTGTGGAATAATCTCACTACTGAAATACAATCAATCAATTCGTTAACAGATGCAACAGAAAATTGAAGAAACTTGTATAAAGAACTGAATAAATTTTAATCATGTTTTATTTTTATTTTTGTATACTGCATTGTGTATTTTGTGTAGGGTTTGTATAGGTGTTTGTTTGTTTGTGTGTCCTTTTTGTTTTTTTTACGTTATGATATTTATTATAAAGTTACAGATTACACCTATTCTTATTGTGAATACAAACTTATGTCAAACATGTCTTGCAATATACTTCATTTATTCTTTGTTCGGTTGGCCGTCTCGACAAAACCCCCTATTGGTATTTTATGGCCATCCTAATTCCTATAATACCGTTTTTTTATCATTTGGACTGTATTATACTGTATATATATATATATATATATTCTTTTAAACTCGTACATGTATGTATATATTTCATGTATTTACCTTTGTATTTTTAATGGATTTGCTGGAATTGAAATAAACGAATTGAATTGGAAAAAGAATCAAGTCGAGGGCTAATATTAATACCCTTTAGTATCTCCCATAAACAAAACATGTTTGAATTAAGTAAAACGTCATTGTAATTTCTACACATTTAAAAAATGGACAAGACTAAAATGAGTTAACTTGATTTTTCGAAAGTCTGTGCCATCGTGTTCATTGTAACATATTTTGTTGTCAGAATAAAGACGGTCATAAAAGTGATAACTTAAATGGATTTTTTTGGTGTTAAACTGTTAAAAAAATACTTCTTCCGATTGCACAGCTTCTCAATTATAATACTTTCAAGATGAATGCACAAATCGAAAAGCTCATACTTACTAAATCAACAGGAAAAGCACCAGATGCAAGTATTCTAAAGATCCTTTGATCATTATTGGCAAGTGAATTATTGGCACGTGCGTTATTGGCACGTGCAGCGAACAAATGGAAATCTATTGAAATTGTGCATTGTGCCAGGAGTGATGTTTCGAGCACCCATCAATATTCTCATTCAATCTTTGAAGTCCCTAGAGAGACTATGCGACATTTAGCTAAAAATGTAATCAATGAAGAAGACTTCTTTTGAATTGACTGATCGGTCGTAATCTTTCGCATATTTTCGATCGAGAGACCGATTTCATATTTCTTTTAGAAATCCATTTGATGAAATCGAAAGTGAACATTAATGAATTAGTTGCAACAAATTTCAATTTGAAATATTTGGTACGGTGATCCAAGTTTTTTTCCTGCAACAATCGCTCCGGGTTTTATTTCGTCAAAAGTATAGGGCAGGGCTCCTCAAAGTCCGGACCGCCCGGGACAGAGCAGCAAATTTCCTCATTTTAAGGGAAATACTGAAAAAGTGAAAATTTTCTCTCTTTTATCATTTGTTTTAATTGAAAAACAGTGGCGGATCCAGGTGAGAGCCGAATTGCCCCCCCCCCCTCCCCCAATGCGTGGGACTATTCTGCGAACTCTTTCACAAAGTTATGCACCAGAGAGGTGCTTTCAAGCTGTGATTTTATCATTCAAAAATTTCTCTTGGAAAGCTGGAGTTTCGAAATTAGGTAGTTTATACGTTCTTCTTTCTAATGAGCTCAATAAAACGTGCAATATTGTTAGTGATCACTATATTATTTAAGCAAGACAATGAGCCCTTTGACATAGAAAATGGACCTTATTCAGTGTTATGGAAGGTGTAGGTGCCCGCGGTGCATAATTTGTTATCTACAATTCATATAGCATGTGTTTTAGTATTCTAGTCGGTAAATACATGATTTTTCACGCATTTCCTTTTGGGTCGCGAAAGGGCACTCGGGGTCCTCTCAGGTTACCAGAATATCAACTTTAAACTTCAAATTTTGCGAGTGAGCGAAATGAGCGAGCAAAAATTTACATTTAATATACAACAAAGGGTTGTCTTGGGAACCTCTTCTATCCTTACGGATGGGGTCCAGGAGGCGTAGCCCCCATGAGCTCTCGAGTTTTAGCAATTCAGAACCTTCAAGATAACCGTCTTGAGCGATAAAAACTCTAATCCATCCCTTGAAATTTTGATTTATCTTCCCCTATTGCTAAATTTCGTTTGAAATCATTTCTCTCTCTCACACAAATTCTCTTCTAAGTACAGTTTATAACAATGTAGGTTAAGCTTTTACCCAACCTTAACATTTAGTAAGCAAGTTTTCGTCCACTCGAGCGAGACAAGTTAATGATTTTCATTAAGACTGGGAGCAGTGATTTAGCACAATGCAAAAAGCTTTGGATCCAAAGAACATGATTTAACATCTGTAAATAGCTTAGGGACAATTATGAAGCGTTATATAAATCCAGATTTATTATTATTATGTAGGCCGAATCTTGATTTTGATTGATGAATTGGCAAGGTCATTTTGTCCATGCAGTGAATGTTAGGATATTATTAGTGTCGTGTTGGTAGAAAGACTGGTACTATCTCATCCGTACGTAATCGGCTCGTCATGAAAGAGGCAGAGCGGATTTAATTGATGTCAAAATGCCCAAAGCAAACAAAAAATAAAACTAATAGTTCACAATGACCATTCTCATTAAATTATCATCATGCTGTTTTTTTTTTCTTTAAAAAACCCCCATAAAACACAGATCTACGTGTATATCTACCCTTCGCTACACACACACAAACACACACACGCATACGCACGCACAATACACTCACAAACTCGTACACAAAGATCGTATGAACACATTCTATTTAAATTTCACCTTAAGATTTTTTCTTTTGAGGCAGCCATCCTAGTCCAGCTTCGCTTGTGATGGCGGTCTCCTGCACTTTTTCCACGGATAGTTAGGATAATACTTTAAATGTATAATAGTATATAATAAGTTCGTTATTATGATGAATATGTGTATCACATTTTGACATGAAGTTATTGTTTGCATATTTGTATTTCTACCTTACCTTTATATATTATTTGTTATTCAGTTATTGTAATTGGGAAATGCAGAAATAAAATAAAAATAAAAATAAAAAGATGTATTCATATTTCCTGGTAATACATGATAATGTCATATTGGCATTGCATCTTTTATGGCCCTATACGGTTTGTACCATACGCATGCATGTATACAGTACCTGTACTTCTTTGTAATGCCCTTGGAAATTGGTCAATTTGCATACAAGCCTTCACCAATTAATATGTGCTCCTCCCCAGGGGCGGATCCAGCCGCTGGCAAGGGAGGGGGCCCAAAAAGGGGCCAACTTCGTGCAAAAATTTGAAAATCAAGCCGGCAGATTTTTCGCTCAGAGGGAGGGGGGTAGTGAGGACATTTTTTTGGCACCCGAAAATTCGAAAATTCGAATCGTGTCGGTCGATTTTTCGCTCAGTGGGGGCAGTGAGCACTCTTTTTTTGCTCAACGGGGGGGGGGATTTTTTTCTTCAACTTCCACCCCCCCCCTTAATGGGCGCCAGGAGGGGCCCATCTTCTTCTCTTTTTTTTACCAAAAAGGGTGTTTTTACCTGTTTTGGTTTCTAGGAAGGGGCCGGGCCCCCGGGCCCCCCTGGATCCGCCACTGATTGTACAAGCAGAGGACCACCTTTGAAACTATCCAAAGACTGCAACCAATTATTGCTCTATTTGCAAATCATTTTATTTTTGTGTCTTCCGCCTGTGCGTCAGAGTCTGTGACTTTCTTATTCGCATTAAAAAACCTGGTTAGTATTTGTATGTCTTCGACTTGTGCGTTTGAGCCTGTGACTTTCTTATAGTAGGAGACCAGCCTGTAGGTCCCGTGACCAAACTCTGGGAACAAAGGTTTGAAAGTGTTTTTGTGTTCCCTGATGAATATCGAACAATTTTGACTTGGGCTGCCCCCTTGAAAAAATGTCAGGCATTTCCGTGAGGGGTCAACAAATGTCAAACAGGGGTCAAAATTTAAAGATATTCCAATCGTGTCGATATGCATATCAAATTACTCGTCTAGTCATGAGGATTAAAAAAATGTATAGTTTGATATACCTCCGACCTTAAATGAGGGTACTACATTCAAAAACGCTGAAAGGTCAACGCACTTTTGCATGGTGGTCTAATTCACCAACGGTCGATGTCTGAGCTCTGAAATTATGCAGACTGCACGTTCAACTGTACTCTATAGGCCCTGTACTATAGCTGCTCCTGTCACAGCCTGAGACTGACAAAGTTAGGCTAGGCTCAATTTGGCTTTAGAAAATTGCTTTAAATGTCGAAATAGAGCCTGGGCCTGTCCTAGCATTGCTATCAAAAGAGAGCCGAAGCACTTTCAAAGATGCAAAGTGCAAAGATGGTATATGATTTTATACATCCGCTTAAATATTCAAAAAACGAAAACACAAACCATTATATGTTTATTTTGACATAAAATTATATGCCTACGTTACAATGAAATATTGGGAGCTAATGCACGAATGCAATAGAAGTGCCAGAATAACTGATTGATTATAACATAGCTCATAACATAACAATGAATATTTTCGTTTTTATTAAAGGACAATGGGGAGCAATTTCAATGCAAATAGCTTGGATGGCTTTTTTCACGCGCTGTCGAGCATTCTATAAAAATAAAAATTTTGGGTTTCCGAAAATTGAAAAAAATTTAACCACCACCCACCCCCTTGAGCGCCAGGAGGGGCCCATCTTCTTTTTTTTTTACAAAAAGGGTGTTTTTACCTGGTTTTTTCCTAGGGGCGGGGGCCCGGGCCCCCCGGTCCCCCCCCCCTGGATCCGCCACTGCTCCTCCCAGTTAAAGAAGGGATGTGGAAGGGAACGTAAAGACCATCGCACACGACACGAGCTGACTACGGTCCAAATTTTGGAAGAATTTGCAGTCGCATTTGATGTGAATATCCAATTTTTTGTTGTTGGTTTAAACTTAACTTAATGATTAAGGATCTGAATAGTCATAGGACCCACGCAAAAATAAAATTTCAATGGATGTCAAGCTTCAAGATGTCAAGAGCGGTTGTCTATGTTTTGAAGCCGATTCGGCTTTAATTCTGACTAGAAAACTTATATGCACTAAGATTACGGTTGTTAGATTTCATATCATAATTTAGAATTGAAGAAGATTATGTGTGTCTACATTTCCTTATCTTGTATAGTTGCCATTTATTCTAAACATTCGGGTCGCAGGAAGATCATAAAGTGTGCGGTGGGCAAAAGAGAGGAGGAGGAGGCGGAGAAAAGGAGGGTGGAGAGGATGATAAGAAGGAGGAGATTAATTTAGGAGAAGCTTGAGGGGGATGAAGTGAGGAGGAGGAGGAGAAGAAGGAGGAGAAGCTTGAGGGGGATAAAGTGAGGAGGAGGAGGAGAAGGAGGAGGAGAAGCGTGAGGGGGTGAAGTGAGGAGGAGGATGAGAAGAAGGAGAAGAAGCGTGAGGGGGTGAGGTGAGGAGGAGGATGAGAAAAAGGAGAAGAAACGTGAGGGAGGTGGGCTGAGGAGGAGGAGGACTGTGCGTAATTATGATACAACTTCATGGCGCTTATGAAACAAAAGAAAAAACGGAATGTCTCAATCTTAAATACTTACAAATCAACTTCTATCAGCAGAAATGGATGAAAATCAGAGTTCAGGCTTGATGGATTTCTCCCAGCAAAGATGCGCTATGACGAATTACCAACTGGTTCACAAAATCGTGGATCCTTCCCCCGTCTCTAAAAACACCCTACTTAATGTTCTCAACAACATCAAAATACAGGAAAAGAGCATCCATACACCGCTATACACCTTACTAGGGACGTTGTAAACACACTATTATCATTTCCCTGAATCACATCAACAATATTGTTTACACTCAACCGTTTTGTATCCATTAAGCCGTATCGAAAAATTCTTGTTGAAAGCTTCAGCGGTTCAGGATACCATAGTCCTTTATACCCTATATCACCAATCACGTCTGCGCGCGCGCGCGCGCTGCATATAATATTGCTCAATCTCAAATTTACACCGAATCCCTGTTGTTCATGATAATCTTCATTTGCATGATGAACTCAGTATTCGAACTTCGGGACTTGTACTACATAAATCAAAGAGAAAACGCCGTGACAAATAGGGCGCTAACTATGAAGATCAAACACGTTAAATATAACTGTTTAACATGTGTTGCCTAATTGATGAAGACGTCAATATCAAAGAAAGGTGAGTGGAAGGGGCATTAATTGTATCAAAACGAGGAAAGGTTTGAGAGGGAATATATGCTACACTATAATGTTTAATGTCTGTTGACAAGGGTGGGTAATATGGGTGAAGAAGGAGAGGGAAAGAGAGTGTGGGGGAGCATATGTGTGTGCGTGTGCGTGTGTGGGTGGGTGTGTGTGTGTGGGTGTGGGTGGGTGTGCGTGTGTGAGCGAGTGTGACATGCGCGTGTGGGTGCGGGCGTGCGAAAGAAGAATAGAGCAGATACAATGATAGAGTGAGACAGTGTGTGTGTGCGTGTGTGTGTGCGTGTGTGTGGTGTGTAAGAGAGAGAGAGAAAAATATAGAGTGAGAGAAGGGTCATAAGGAGAGATAATTCTAGTCACATAGTGCAAGTCTATAAGGCTTATATCTTTTCTATTTCATATTTTGATCCCTCAATCCATTATTTTCAGTTATCCTCCACACAAACAAAACACATTTAATGTAGACAAGTATAGGAGGCAGTAAATAAGAATCAAACGAAGAAGAAAATAGGAAAATAAGAAAATGAAGGACAAGAAGAACAACAGCAATGATCAAGAGAAAAGGGAAGAAGAAGGAGATAAAGAAGGACACGAAGAAATAGAAGTTGCAAATAATAGAAAAAGATGGAGAAGAAAAAAAGACGAGACAAGAAGAAGATAGAAAAGAACATACATAGGCAAAAAAGAAAACGGAAAAAAATAAGAAGAAAGGGAGACGGGAGAAAAAGAAAGAAGAAGAAGGGAAGAATAGACTGACAGGGGGTTAGGTTATGATGATGGAAATACAAAGGCCAGGCGGCTATGAGAATTAACCCCTAAAATAACACTAGGGAAAGAAAATACGATAATAGCTGGACCAGGGCGGAATAATAGCGAGGACTGACTCCAGAGTCACGAACGAAAATACCTAATGGCACAGCAGGATTGGGAAATGTACTAATGGCGGTGTTTTAGCAATGACCTGTGTACGTGATACGGCATCGGTTAGGTAGTTGATAGGATGAAAGAACGTCCATGTTTGGGGGTTTATAAACTAGGGTATGAATGTCCAAAGGGAATAATCCCTGATCAATACAGCAATGACATTTGACGACTTTGGATAATGAGCCGGAAAGGCTTCGTGGTCTGTTTATCTCCATGTTAGATTTCGCTCATAATGTCATACAACATAACGATCGATCGAAGATCTAATCAAGATAAGGTAGCATATCAGGATATAGACCGTGGGATGGGCGTGACAAAAATGCGGCTATTTTTACATTTTCATTGTTCACCTCCTGCAACCACGCAAACACACTATCATTAAGAGTATTCAAAGGCGCTGAAACCAATTATGAATGTTGGCATCCCCATAGGTTAGTGTGTTATTGTTATTTATGTTCCAACATTGTCATTTTTTTGGCACGTTTTCTTATGTTCCGGGTATTTTAATAAAAATAAATTCAAAAAGTGTCAATCAGCAGTATTATTTTGTATTATTTTCCCTCAGCAATTCAGTTCAATATCTACATCGCAAACAGATGCATTGCATATTTCCTGCAATCAAGGGGGCACTGCCACTCATGCAACTTCAATTCATAATCAATTGACAATGGCGTAGCTATACCAGCAAAAATCACGCAAATACCACTCTCTTTCCGGCTTACCCATATTGAAAAACAAAACCGTGAGAATAAATTAAGAGTGAAAATAGTAGAAGATGGAAAACAGAAGAGGGGAAGCCACCATAGAATGCACATAATATGACACCCTCCCCTCACTTCATGGCCTTGTTATCTAACAGTTTATCTACATCGTAAGACCAGTTCCCAAGCTACGACACTGTTAACCAACAATCCCAACATGCACACTCATATCTATATACAAAATTACATCTCCCTTCTCCCCTTCTTTCCATCTTTATTTCCGATTCTCTCTCTTCCATCATCTTCTTCTTTTCTCTCTCTCCCTGTTCCCTTGTCACTCTCTCTCTCTCTCTCTCTGTCCCTGTCTCCCTATTTCTGTCTGCCTGCCTGTCTCTCTCTCTCTCTCTCTCTCCTTCTCTCTATTAGATTGCGCCCCCTCTCTCTGTTTCTCTTTTATTTAAAATATTTTTTATTTATTAACCACTTGTGGGAGAAAAACACCCTGATCATGGGGGTCTCTTTATCCGCCCATCTCATTCCCTCCCTTTTTTAAATAACTTTTTCCCTTTTACCTCTACCTCTTTACTTATCTCTCTTCTTTTCTTTTTTTTCTTCTTTTTTTGCACAATGTTTTTTAATTTTATCAAATTTACACATTTTGTAAATAAATCATTTTGTATATATTCCAAATAATGCAACACGTATCTACAAAAGTGCTTACATTATAACTATTAGTTTAGTTAAATAAGCGAATAAGTTAATAAATAGGTAGATAAATAAGTATATATAAGTACATACATAAAGCGATAAGTTAATAGTAATAATGGCAATTAATCTTATATGCTGTCAACCCGATTGGCTGTCCCAGAATAACAGAACGCCAGACCATAATGATCCCCATCTGACTTCTGAATTTCTTCGAGATTAAAATAAGTGGGATCTGTCCAAACGAGAAATGAAAAATAAAACATATTTCATTCTTAAAAGCCCTACTGGCCTAAAAGGAGGAGAAACTGCGATAAAGTTGATGACTATAATCTGTGTACAATAAGTTTTAGTAGTCCATATTCTTTCTGATAGATTGTGCTCACTAGCTGTAATTACATAAATATCATTTATGCACGAAGTATAAATAAATGTTTTTGAACAGAAAATAGATAAGTTTATCAATGATGATTTAAATGCAATAACAATTATTATTTATTATTATTTTTATTTCATGCAATAAATTATTAATGTTCCTGTTATTTTCCGCATCACCTAAAGATACATCGCTTTTTCGATTCGAATCATATATATTATTCATAACGTTCAATAATAATCATGTTAACGATAATTAGCATTGCTTGCATACATCATATTACCGTAAAAAGTTCCTATTGTGTACATGTATGCGCTTTAAGAAAAATATTGTAAGAGATAGACCAGAATATGAAATAATCTTTTGTCTCCGGTATATTTAATAAGATGACAAAAATGAATAATTATTGTTTAAAACCACCTCTTAATTGAAAACCAAGTACAAAATAATTAATATTATTACAGATTACAAGTTTTATCACTCGTAAGGATGATTTAAATCAATCAGCTGTATGCAATTGAGAAGTTATAACATAATTATATTTTCGTAGAG
This sequence comes from Mesocentrotus franciscanus, assembly GCA_037976565.1. NCBI lineage: Eukaryota > Metazoa > Echinodermata > Echinoidea > Camarodonta > Strongylocentrotidae > Mesocentrotus > Mesocentrotus franciscanus. Next base: position 32,650,342 of record CP137676.1, on the reverse strand, counting down.
CAGATAAACATGGATCCTATTATCATGATAGAGATAAAGCAGCTTGAATTAGCATATCGGCACATTAATTGAGTAATTGCCTAAATTATCTCTATTACTTCTAGAAAATAAAACTTGATTTAGGCAAATAATATTTGATTTAAAGAAAATGGGTAGAGATTTAACACAACATAGAGTACCGAAGCTGTGACGTCATAAAAATCTATTTTTGGAATTTCTCAATTTTTTCTTCATTTTCCGAAAGAGCATCAAAAATAATGTCCAAATGTCGAAAACCAATTGAATATGTAAAGTATTGGCCGAGATAAGACCATCTGAATAAAAAGATTTCCTATGGGAACTCAGTGTTATATTGCTCTGACTCCTAATGTTATGAACCAGAGCAATATAACACTGAGTTCCCATAGGCAATCTTTGTATTCAGATGGTCATATCTCAGCCAATACTTAACCGATTTAATTGGATTTCGACATTTGGACATTATATTTTGGTGGTCTTTCGGAAAATGAAGAAAAAATTGAGAAATTCCAAAAATAGATTTTTGATGACGTCACACTTCACCACTCTATAGGATTTAATTTAACCCAACAAACATGCATGCCTTTTCCTCTTCTTTATCCATCATGGCTAAAATGTTACCTCTTTAAAACCTCTTAATTTGTCATAGAAATTTAGCATTTTTTATTGATAACAAATTTTATGAAACAAGGGCTTGGTGATAATTAAGAAGATACGCGGAGAGTGTATAACATTTGATAGGTCCAGTCGGGAGCAGAGGGTCCAATAGGATTTTAAAATCCCGTGGAAATACACGATAAAAAGAAAGAAATTCTACAAGTAGTAGTCCTCGAATAGAGTGTAAAATAACATGCAAGATATACAATCCGTGTTGAGGGTCTACAATTCGAAGATGTTAGACGGGTTTTCATGTATAGGGTATAAAAACTACTCTAGCCATCGATCCTCGATTAGGCTGCTTTTCAGAAAGTGATTAACGCGAATGCCGATGTACAGTGCTTAATGTGACATACGCCCCCCGTTAGTCATTAATCACACTAAATTAAGTGTATGAGTTTACAGGCGCAAATGTATGTTCGAGATACCATTACACGCTACGGGAAGTAGAAGTTGCAATCCATCTTTATATTACACTCATTATGCCAAATTAACGCAATTCAGTCAGTTTTATTGTACCTGGATAGTTCTTTATTAAATATACTAATTTCAAGCATATTATTTTGTACTTAAGGCTTAAATCCCATGATAATAATAGTATAGCGAAGAGCTAAAGAATGAAAGTTCAGCATCCCGCACGCGTCTTTTTTAAACGTAACCTAGCCATCCTAGCGCTGCATATTAATATTTGAATATATGAATATTTGCGTTGGTACGGTGTGGTGGAGATCAAAATTAAATCGGCCAGATTCTGGACTAACCAGTATATCTGGCAGGGGTGTCGATTTGTATCCGTGGTTGGGGATGATAGGTGCCAAAAGCACTATTTTGAGCACTATTTTTTTTCAAAAACTATAACCAGTCTTAGAAGGTGCATTATTATTGGAAGGGTGTTATAAACAAAAAGTCCCAAATTTCATTCAATCTTTTTTGTTTCTTGTTTTTCTTTTCACTTTCCTTTTAAGCCCTGTCAATAATGTAACATTGATTATTTACTCGATTTTAATTAGTTTTGAAGAACTCCTAGGTGAAAGAAATCATAACTATTCTTGAATATTATTACTTGTTTTAGAACATGTTGGGCCTGTCTCACATTGCCTTCCATCATTCCATGGCAATTTTCCATGTTTCTTTCAGCTTATTTCTCACTTCTTTTCCATCCACTCAACTAATTCCTGATCATGCATTAACCTCATACCTACCATCACCCATGCCTAAGCTTTTTAGGAGGGGGATCCCGTAAAGTAATTTTGACATTGTAAGAAATAAACATGAGCAATATTTCATCGTAGGTTACTTTAAAGTCAACCTCTTTTTTCATTGCCCATTCACATCAGTTCCCTGAAAGAAATGCTGGAATATATATGTCCCTCTTTCTCTTGTCTTTCTTCCTTTTCTCTTCCCCTTCCTTTTTCTTCTGCCCGTTTCTTCCCTTTTCCCTTTTTCCCAGGTAGCAAGCCCATATGGGGATGATCTGGGTCACTTGTGCCATCTGGGCTATTAAATGGAACCCATATATGTATCCCATATGGGGCCAATATTTAGTAACCCATATGGGATCTATGCGCGCCAGCCCTTATGGGTTCCAGATGGGAATGAGCTGGGCGTACACATATTGGTAGAATATGAATATGCCCATATGGGTAACACATGGGGAAAATCTGGGTTAACCCACATGGGATATATCTGGGTTAACCAATATGGGTACCAGATGGGATTAAGCTGGGCATACCCATTTGGGCCCAGTTTGGTATGGGTCCCATCTGGGTCCCATCTGTCTTATATGGGTCCCATATGCTTCTTGGGTGCAGATGCCTTAGGGCCCCAGATGGTTTTCCATATGGGGCCCATGTTTCAAAGAATATGGGATCCATGTGGGTCCCACATGGGCTTGCTACCTGGGTTATTATCCTCTCTGTCTCTCATTATCTCTCTCTCCCACTCTCTACTTCTTTTTGCACTTTTGCGCTTCGCGCTTAACATTTAGCTCGTTGCTTTTTAACGCTGCGGCTTTGCATTTGGCGCACTGCATTTCTATGATGCTGTTGATTGAATAAATTGAATAAATTAATCAATTCCTGATGAAGCCATATGAGCGAGAATTCAATTTATTCTTGTCTCATATACGGTTGTCTCATTTACTTCGTTTTCTATTTATATATGTATGTATTATGAAAATGAGATAGCAAAATGTGTATATTGATGGTCATCTTGCGAGTAATAACCATTAACTATCGGGCTCTCATCGTTAATTTTTCTCTTCATTTTTTTTTGTTTTTGATGGTGAATTATTGGGGGATGATTGTACAGGCCATCCCCCACCTGAAATATTGGGGGATATCCCCCCATCCCCCCCGTGATCGACACCCCTGATATCTGGGTAGTCATTCGTTTACGGTAAGCCTCCCGATTTTGTCGCAATGTGATTTTAAGTAAACTTAGCTTTGCCCTTGTAATTTTTGTATGAAATCCCTGGATGAAATCTCATATTTGATAAATTATCGCATCAGATTCTGTGTGCGTGCGTATCATGAATATTTATTACTGGCGCATGACGTATAGGTTCCTATCGAGCCAATCAAATGCAGCGGTAGGATGGCTAGGTTACGTTAAAAAAAAAAGGCCCATCCCGCACTGTAGACAAATACAACATTAATACACCTTTTCACGGTTAAGGGCGCCATTTTAGAGGTCAGGGGTTTACGCGTATATAGCGCCCATGCAAATATGATGTGAGCGCACAGCGCATGCAGGCAGTGATGTCTTCAATGTTTTCAGATGCCTGCGCTGTGCGCTCACATCATATTTGCATGGGCGCGCTATCTTAATTACGCGTAAACCACTGACCTCTAGAGGTCAGTGGGGTTAACATCTTTGTTTGTTCTTAAATTTGTTCTTAAATTAAGATGGCGCTCATGTCTGCGCATGCGCACTTTTGTAACCGTGAAAAGGTGTATTAACAGCGTCATAAGCGCACCTCTTTATGACATCATCATTTATTGCGCTTTCGGCTTCTGCGCATATATTGATATGCAATGCGCATGTGCACATCGCGTCACTTCACCTCTCCCTGTCACGTGATATAAACAGTACAAAATTTACGCAGTGAAAGTCACTTCCAAGATGATTGTTGTTCGTACATTTTTGTTTATAGCTAACGTTTCTTGTAATAGTAATTTCTAAATGGTTAAACCTTTCGTCTGATACTTCCGATCTGATTTTCCTAATCACTTAAAGATTGAAAAAATACCTTAAAGAATATTCGAGAGTTTTAGACAGATACAGGAATTGCACCTTTTTATATATTTATTTTTTACTGTAGACAAGTTAAGAATCCCTTAAATCAGTCCAAATCAATCTCCTGCGATCTCATTTAAAGAAATAAACGTTGACTATATTAAAGGCTTGCAGGCTACAGACATTCATGTTAACTTTGCATGTAACAGAAAATATTTTCCAAGAGAGTTTGACATTTTATCACTAGGTAGAATGTCAAATTCTTTATTAAAGGCGGCAACACCATGCAGGACAACTATCAAAGAACAGAGATTGTGTGTTTTCAAACCAAAAATCAAGTAGGTCATACTGCTGTGCCCTATCACGAGTAGGATAGGGTCGGGATATGCCCTCTGTTTGAAGGCCCAGAATAATAAAACAAAACAAAACGAAACGAAACAAATAAACAAACAAACAAATAGCAACCACAAAAAGTGCGTCTTCTTTACGCGGGCTGTCGAAGTATACCCCCTCCCCCTTTATCAAATATTTCTGGATAAGCATGCCGTTGACCTTTCTACTATGATTACATGGATGTTTAACGATGTCCAGCCCAGACCCCCCTCGCCATTCTGAATAAGATCTTCTAGCCCATCAGACTACAGTAGTCAGAAGAAAATATAGCCTGTGTCAGCAAAATATAGAATTAAGATCTGTATTTGATCAGAATAGTATAGATCTGTTCCTCATTCTAAATACAAATATTTGTATTCAGTGTGTTGTCTCTAATCGTTTCTCTGTCTGTCTCTATGAGCGCTTGGCCTTTCTCTTCCTCTCTCTCTCTTTAAATCTTCCTACCCCTTCCTAACTTTCCCAGTCTTTCCCCGCTTACTACTGTGTGCTTCCCCATTGGGAGACAGTATGTCCTCTCTACACAATCAGTCCCCTCATGCCTACCTTTCTCTCACCATTACAACCCCCTCCCTCTATCCCCCTAACAGTTCTCCTCTCTCTCCTTGTCACTTTCTTTCCCTCTCCCTCCTCCCCGGCCCCACCTCCTATTGCTCAGTCCCTTCTACCATTTATTTTCTGCTAAGTTTTCTTCCTTCAAAAATCTCTCACAATACTCTAGAAAATGAATGCAAATCAAGTCATATTTCAAAGAAAAAAATCATGGAAGCACATGTTTTTTTTTATTCATTTTGTTTTTTAAATGTGACATCTTCTTCTACATGTTTACAAAATGATTGTGAATATGACATGTATGATCATCTATGAGATAACAACCTTGAAGAGAAAGAAATCTCAGATTCAACCCCAAAACAAAAGGGAGTAGCAGAAGACCATTTTAACCCTATATAAAGTTTCATATGAAATATGGACTCAAGTTATGCAGGCACATGATTTTGCACATCAAAATTGCACACAATCTACACATAATTGTACTCTAAGAAAGAAATTGTACATGCACATGAAGAATAAATAAATATAATATTTCTAGCTACATGTACTATCTAAACTTTCTGGAGATGGTACATAGCTTTTTTTAATAGGGCAAGGCTATCGAGCATCACCACGAAAGGAAGCGATATTACACATAAACTATCAATTAAAAAAAGTCACAGCCATGTAATGACTTTAAAAGTGTTCACTAAATTGATGAGGTTTGCAGATAATTAAACTTAGCAGAATTAATCAAGAACAGTGCTTTTAATAAAAGATGCTCTAAAATAGACAGGTCATATGAATATACTATTACAAAAAAGAGTTTCCAATAGTATTTGAATTTCAAATTTGCCTGGTGTGAAATTGGTATGCTCTCCAGTAACAACTTTCTAATGGGTGACATTAAATCAAACTACTTGTTTCAGATGCCCAGAACAATGAAATGGAATGCAAAACAAAAATAACATCTGATATTGTCTACGTAAAACAAAAAAATCTATGTGCCATGCATGGACAAAATGAAACTAATTGTCACCTGTAGTATGTGTACGGGGGCAAGCTTCCTACATATAAACAAAATATATACCACAAATGTATAAAATATCCTGATTTTTTTTAGAAACAAATGTCATGGTATCAACAACAATCTGATACAAAATGTGAACTCACCATAAACTCTATGACCTTTCAACATCCACAGAAGACATAGATATATGGTTCAGTGAGAGCCAGGAGGCTATTCTGGCTTTCAGCAGATGCTATGTAAAACCCATCTTATCAATGCAAAGATGGGATAAAATATCCTAAGTACAATAATTTACATTACAAAAGAAATCTCTTTACAATCACATTATAAATTCATTTCGATGTAGAAAATGTACAACCCATGCTTTTGAATATGTTGAATTTATTTTTGAAAATGACTAACGACAGAACAAACTCCAGACAATTTTCAATAATTTTCTTGCATAGAAATAAGTATATTTTATCAATATATTTATTACAATAGTATCAAACATTTCTTACATTATCTTTTTTTTTCTTCAGTTTCCTACATTTCACAATTTTTATTCATTATATTTTTACTGTTTGTACTTCTTTAATTATGGATAGATTAGAAATTGAATTCCAGACAACTTCCTATATGCACCAGGTGGATCTTCAAATACGTTAGTCATCATCTGACTTTAATATATCAATGGCAGATATCAACTGCCAATTGTTTTTGTCCTTTTTTGTTCTTTATAAGAAACAAAACCCGATGAATACAATTACAACTACTGGCTGATTATTACAGGATTTCAAGAATTTTTTTTTAATTTCAGAAAACTTTCTATATTTCTGAATTCTATCATTGATATAAATCATGATCTTCAAACCTTTAATCTAAGAGCAAGAACGAGTTGGTACTAGTTACTTAATATCACTTTCTTGCTTCATTAGCATAATTCTTTCGGGCATGGCACAGAATTGATGGAAGAGAACATGACTGATATATTTTAAAATGTACAAAATATTGATTTGTAATCTCAAATGAAATAGACACACACTAAATTGAACAAGGTTAACATCAAATTGCACACTACACATCTTACCACCTCTATACCCATTTTCAAATAGAACTCTTTGTGAAATAAAAAACACTGAAACGCATCACGGTATTAAGACGTAAACAAGAAGAAAGCTCAAGTTCCTGACTCGCATTTTTCCTTCCATAAATCTCAATTTGATCAGTATGTTTTGTGCTTTCTCAGCATATATCAAAGTGATGACAAACAAAGCAATACAACCCACATTCTTTTCATCAAATCATATAATTGCATAACAAAATTTCAGTATCTATAATGCCACTACATCTCATTTCCCCCTTCATATCACATAGCATAGCTTTACATCATTCGTATGATCTGATCCTCAAGAAAAAAAGAATACTGATAGAGATTTCTTTTAAGGCCACATTATCTAATCTTTAGGCAGAGTAAGATTAGATTCAGAATAAAAATAACTCAATATGAAAACATGATTTTTTAATCAATTGAAATTTTTCAACATGAATTCTTTGAAAGAAGTAAAATCCATAGGAAGGGAAAAGCTCTGTAACGGACAGTGAAGCAGATCTTATTACAAGCTTGACATTAATCAGTAATACATCACATAAATGGTGTAATCAAGACATTAAAAGTGCGAGTCTAGTTTTTTAAAATGGCAGATCAGAAGTCGAATTAATTAGATGCAAGAAATACATCTCATGATGTAACTTTAACTGAAACCCTAGCCGAAAGCTCAGTCAGGCAATCCTAAATGGAATCTGCTGAGCTACTAAGGATCTCATTTTGATTATTTCAAGCCCTCTCCAACCTCCTTCTGAGATTTATAGACATGGGATTGTCTGCTTAGAGCCAGAAGGGCATTAACGCCATGTAACAGTATAGGGGTTAACGCCCTTCTACCCTGAACAGACGAGATGAGAATTTCAGTTAGAATCAGGTGTACATGTACATCACAACCCTGCTACTCTGTCTTATTTAAAGAGCTTTGGTTCTCAACATTTCAATCAGCATTCTCAGATCACCTTAGGAGACGTTCCCCAGAATGGTAGATGCAATGATCACATGCTATCGGCAGTGTTTAGAAGGGGTATATCAGTCCTTAGCATAGGAAGAAAGGCAGTTGGTCATCATACATGGACTTCAGAGGGCTTGGCGTGTACGAGACCGAGTGCTTGTCGCTCTGCGTCTGTCAGTCCACTCTTCAATGTTCTCCTGACTGCAAACAAAGATTAAAAATTAAAAATATTATACATCACATAGATTTTGTATTCCCTGAAGTAAAGTTAAATGGATTACATCACAGAGAAAGCATATTTAAAAACATTGGAATTAGTCGCAGTTGTATGGAAAGTTTAATCGTTATCAATTATCATTACTATATAATCATTATCAATCATAATTGAATCACAATTGAATCCTCCTTTCTAATATCAGTTTAATATTTTGCAGCTCTTTTTCTCTCTGTATTTAAAGGTGAAATTCTAGGATAATCCCAAATATTGAGATAATCACATCAATAGAAAGCTTTTAACCCCCAGAATAACACTAAATGGCGTTCAACCGACAAAAAAAATTCAGAATAGTAAATTTATGCGAGTAAACTCCACCAAAATCTCGAAGTCGGAAACCCGGAAATGCACGGAATTGCCGGGTCCTCTATTCTTGACGTCACGACCGGGGATCATGGGCTGAGTGAGAGTGAATGCCAATGATATTCCCACGTAAATGCTATCCTGTTAGAGCTTAGAATTTTTCTTGTTAACGAGTTTATGTGATAGATTTTCTGTTTTTATTTAAATGAAGAATAACTAAGCAACGTTTTCCAGTCGCTGATTTCTTTTTATAACCTCACATTATCCTTTTTGGTAGAGTTTTAAGACGGGTTTACTGCTTGGAAAATAAGGTTAAATCATATGCAGGTATGAATAGGTGGGTGTACATATACTTCTTGTCATCAGATAAGGTACAGGAGCAGTTTTGTGAAACGAATAGGCCTAGAACTGTGACTGTAATTATCATGGATGTGTTTGACAGCCTCAAAAAAGGATACAGAACCAGTTAAATATTTGTTTTAAATATATATATCACACTTGAACGAGATCAAGCTTCCTCTATTTAGCGGACGACGTCTATGAACGATATTCATCCGCAATTAAGTGATACGGCTCTTGCACGAACGTTCGTGAAGCGAGCGGAATCGGCATGTAAGACCAGGCCGCTGCTCTAGGCGGCTTGTTGAACGTACATCGCCGAAATTGAGCTCCGTGTTGAAATGCTTGCAGCCGTATTTTAAACTGTTACTGTCAATGGATGACGTCATCTTCCTCCATGCGCAGTAACAGTTTAAAATACGGCTGCAAGAATTTCAACATGGCCTGGAGCTCAATTTCGGCGATGAAAATCCGAAAAAGACCCTTAAACGCATCATACAGTCAATCTGGTAAGTGGAACCGATGTAGTTTAGCCTAGGCCTAATTTACAATAATAAATGCATCGGATATGCATCGGGTAAAATGTAGTATTTTGGGCATTAGTTTAATGCTCGGACGCGAGCAGTAGTTTGCAATGCAGTCACTATGGTCGGCTTCTGTCTCTAAAGAGAGGAGCCGACCCTACCCAAATCAGAGGCTAACGAACGGAAGAGACAGAAATCTTCGGTCTAGAGCGCTAGGTGCTACTGCCGCTACTCCCGGCCCGGCTGCAGGAACGTCGACATCTCCTTGCTCTCCAACTTCTCTATCGTCTTCTCCCCACTTGTACCGTACTTGTCCTCAGCCCAACTTCCATCATCCTCGTCTGCACTATCGTCCCTTTTTCCTTCATTACTTTCATCTTCTTTCTCCATAAACTCTTCAAAATCCATAAAAGATCGTTCTCGTCAAACTCTCCAGCCATTATCAATTGATATAATTATATAATATGTACCGTACGTGAATCGAAAGTGTATATGTATAAAGCGAGCTAGACCGAACGCGAAAGACTCGAACGAAGCCAAACGACCGGATCTACTTTACCGAGCACACGAAAACAATCTCACCAAATTCAACACACTCAAACAAAATTACATGGTGAAAATATCGACTAATAGCGCATCGTTGGCTTGTTTATGTCATAATTCTGAAAAGGGGAATTGATATTAGTACTATGAAATATTAGGGGAAGGTGTAGAATTCTACATAGAGTTATGAAACTAAACTTTGAAACTAAATAGCAGAAATTCGTATCTCTCTGCCCATGTTTTTCTATGGAACATCCGGGTACGTGAATATACTCGTCCCGGGCGTGACGTCACAAATAGTGGACCAGCTCCGTGACTGACTTTCTAGGCAAAGAGAGGAGGCTATTTTTCGACATTTCAATTGAGGATATCCAGTAGCTAGAAGATTTGTGTGATATGCAATGAAAATGAACAACTTCGAAATAGCATAGGCTTGCCGTAGGTACCAAATTAATGGACATTTATTGTCCTAGAATATGAGCTTTAAAAGCCACAAGTATAGATGAAATATTGCGTGGTACTTTCTATGAAAATTAACATGTGAAGATACTTGCATCTTTGGACTTGAACTTAATGATAAAGTCTAGTCAAGGGAGATAAAAGTGATGTTTTGAGCCTGAGAGAAGAGGATCAAATTACAATTTTTGTCTGTTTCAATCTGTCTGGAAAGATGAGGTATTTTGAAATTAGTTTACCAGGAATAGAGTAATAGCTCAAACATTTTCTCATTAAATATGAAAATAACAAAATTCATTTTTTGTGACAAGATCCATTAGATTTTATAGAATTGTTGTCATTTTACGAGATAAAGTCTCTGACACTTATTGTACAACATATTGATGGACTAATTCAAGTCACTTTGGACCGTATTCTACTTAGATTTAAAATTAACGCCCGATTTAAGCTTCTGTCCAATATCGGATTAAACCAAGGAAGAAAGCCTGCGGTCTAGCTTTTCCTTTCGTTAGACATGATCTTTGACCCAGCATTGGATTTAACTAAACTGGTATAATAACAGGCCTCAGAGTTTAAATATGGATCTGACTCTCATTTGAATACCAACCTATTTGCATATAATCTCTACATCCATTCCAAATGCAATACATTCTCATAATGCACATACATTGCATATACATATTCATATGCACATACATTAAATATACATATTAATATGCACGTACATTAAATATACATATTTGATACATGCATCATCTATGCCTGAGTTGTAGCATGGTTAATCTCACAGCTGCCATATTCATAAAGTAACTACATGAATTTCTCTTTGTCATACAAGCAATGTGTATGGAATAAGTGAAATCTTGTCTTGGAAACCCAATAAAAATCCACTTCCGCAATAAAATTTAAAAAAAAAAAAAAAAGTGAATCCCTATTTATGGAAATTACCCAATGTTAATGCAATCATCAAATACTTTCACATTTCTGTATCTGGTTGTAGGTTGGGTAATTTCCTTACATTCCTAATTCATAATACTCAATAGAAAATTAAGCTTAACTACTACAAGATGTTTTAACATGTGGAGGTCCAACTATGAGCATTTTTAGATATTTCTAAAGTGTTGAAGCTGCTCTATGAATCACTTGTTTTCCCTTTTGAAAATAAATAATCCCATCTGCATATCATTAAAAGTACACATACTGTTGGATCATTAATGAATAGTTAATATATAACTGTCATGAACGCTCATCCAGTTGTAACTATGAACTGGCTTTCTAATCAAGATGCTATTTAATATTACTCATACATGCTATTTCTCAATATCTAGTTATAAATAATATAATTCATATCCTGTTTCAACATAATGCAGTTTACCATGCAGTCAGTGTTGAATAGACTAACTTCTCATTTCTGTATCTCAATATCTTAAAGGAACAATTTAACATCTTCACATTGTCATGAAATACAATGTAGTTGAATTGTTGATTAATCCATCTTAGATTGAAAGAAAAATATCCCTGAAATGTGAAGGAAAAGTTTGGTAATGTAAATAAGATAAAATTTATGCTGGTCTCCCGATACAAACAACTCCCAATTAGATATCATAACTGGAGGTGAGTTTTCAATGAAATTTCACAACATTGTAACACCCATGAAACCGACATCAATTTTTTAAATAAAAATAAGATACTGATATATCTCACCTTCAAACCCCCAAAGTTTTTTGTACACAAGATTTATATTGGAATGAAAAAAGTTTGATTCGAGATTTAAATTGAACCTCTATTATTTCTCTCTGGCAACTAATGATGTGAAGTTCATTTTCTTTCACCTATATGTATATTCTTTGAAAGACTTGGCAAGTTACCCAATCAATTTACTCTCAGCATATACTGCAGACAAAATGCCTTACCGTACCCACAATGCATTGAGCACGAATGCTAATTACTTACGAGATTTACGGTTGGTGTTGCGAGTGCGACGCTCTCGGGGCAGTTCGTGTGCTGGTATTTTTGGCTGTGTTGACAAGAATTTGGATCATTTCATCAGTTTGTTCATCGGCCACTTCCTCGTCGGCCGTCATGCTCATGTTCATACGGCCGCCTACAAGGGCGTACCAATCATTCAAGATGCGAAGGTTGATGACGAACGTTGCAGATAGTGGAGAAAGGTCATGCAAGATGTCGTGCAAATAAAATTGTAAAAATAAAATAGATGCACAATCAGAATATGGTAATGAGAATATGAATTCAAAACTGCCATTGGTAAAATAATAGCATTCAAGAAATATACTGAACAATCTTTCTAAAAGTGCAAAGATATTTATTAATGATATTTGATTAATGAATCCCATTTGATAATTAAAACCTGGAATATCTCTCTCAAATTTGTCAAAATGAAGAGTTTAATAAATATTCTTTAGATAGAAACATGTGCAAAATTCTAATAAATGTGTGGATGTATCCATATAAGAATTATGAAAATAGTGCACCATTCATATATATCACTATGTAATTACGTAGACAAAATGCAGAATATTAAGCATTGTTTGAACACACACATAGCAGCAACAAGCTGTTACCAGGTGTATAAATAGCTTTAAGAAATAAAAAATTGTCTCTTTGTCATTCAATAAAAGATGCACTCCTTAACATAAATGTACCATGCCTTCATAAAATACAGACATAATAAACATATCAAACAATTAATCAAAGTTTCATACTGTATGTAGACAAACTGTCTAAATTCAAAATTCCTAGTAAAAACAAGTTACATTTATTGCCTATCTGGAATACATTAATTGAAGCATGCAGCTCTCAATACAAATTTTACATGATCAAAGTCTACATGCATATAATAAATGTAATAAGAACTTCAGGCTCATTGAAACTTTAATATTCCTCTTACAAAAGCATTTTATCTGTTATCCCTTATCTGACTGATTCTTAAAAGATGTCCGCTAAATGTTCTCTCAGTTTGCTACAAATTTATCAATTTCACTTCACTATATGTGATTGATGTCCTACCTAATTTTGTATGCTAATAATTTTTTGTTTCTCCAGCATTTGATCTCTGTATGAATTTCCGCATTTTGATATCAGAGAGGGTATGTTTCTTGAAGCACTGAAGCAGTTTGTTGTTGAAACGGCAACTACCCCACACAGTGAAACCTGTATATTTAGACCACTTAAGGGAGACATGAAAAGTTGTCTTTATAGGCAGGTGCTTTTATATACAGGTTAATAGTACATGTTTCAATAGCAAACTATGTTCAAGGGAAACAAAATATGTGGTCTTTATAGACAGGTTTGTCACTAAAGCCAGTTTGATTCTACTCACTCATCGAGGGCCTTGCTCTTTGTCTGCTCTGTAGCCTCGTCACCCGGAGCTGTTCCTTGTTGGCTGCTGAGCAGTTCCTTTAACTTGGCATCCTCCGCACTGTCTTTACTGATTGAGAAGTTCTGTTTTGGATCAAGGTATCAAGCATAACAATCAAGGTTTTTAGAGAACTGAGTGCTATACAGCAAGTCAATAAAAAGGAAATCCATATTTAAGCCCCAATATCTTAAAAGCCAAGTGAAATTGCTGAAAAATATTATAATGATATAATAGTTAATAGCATCTTCTTTAAATTGATAGGTTGCTCAATATAATACAATCACAGATGACAGAGCATTAGCCATTTTCCAAAAGCATGCCAAAATGGCCTTTGCCTAAGTTTGGGTTGAATTGTGCTTTGGAGTTGCTTTCATCAGATGGATCCATTCATTTGGAATGGAGATTATTCATCCAAACAATGCACTTTTAAAAAAATTTGATATTCACTGAAAGATACCAACAAATTTCTGTATTGGTTTCTTAACATCTGTAAGGCATGGCTCTGCTATGCACATAACCTACTCCGTGTGACTATACAACAAAAATACAGAATAACTCACCTCTGTGATCATCTTGCCCCTCGTCTTATTCCTCTTCCGATGGTTGGCTTTTTTCTTCTCTTGTTCTATGATGCGTTCCCTAGTGGAACGATACTCCAAGGCAAACTCGCTGATGATACGACAGAAGTGGCTGATCTTGACCTCCCTAGCTGCACTTGTACTCATACCCAAGTACAGTAAGAATTTGTTGAATCTGACAGAAATCAAAAGTTCATTAAACAAAATTTTAAATAAATTTCAGGATAATTAATGGTTGTAAGAAATAGACAAAGCCTACGTGTACAGTTTTGTTACATGAGAGTGATTCACTTTGGTTGCTAAACAACAAAATATCTACAAATCTAGGCTAACATGTTGCATTTTTTCAGCGTTTTTTTTTTTTGTCTCCTAAAAAAAGACAGAGTGGTGATTGCAGTTATCCTGATTTTCCTTCATTTTCATTTTCCTTCATGTTGCGAATAAGCATTTAATCTTTGGTGGAGAGGGTTTCAACCAAAAGTTTTTACAAATTTTTCTTAAAATCTACCAGAGGAAAATTAACACATTTTACTTGTTTTTTCTAATAATTTATCCTCTTACCAAAAAGTGTTGTATGAAGTCTTCAACCCTTGTTATAGCTCAAATACAAAAGCTCACTTTTCGACCACTTAATTCCTTGTGCACTAGAATACGCATAAAGCAGTGTATAATTTCGATAAAAAACTCCTCCAGGAGACCAACTGCTTGACAGACCTAACAGAATATGTCATTAATATGTCATCAATGCTTACCTATTGCTCACTCTCCTATGAACAATCTTGAGTACTATAATTCTCTTGGCACAGTCTTGCAGAAAGTCATGTAACCTGAAAAGAGACATGCAGAATGATTAATAGTGCTTGCATTTTACATGGATGGAGAACATCATATAATACTTGTAAACCCTTGACTGGATATGACGGGGTAAACTGCACCGTTTTTTTTGTTGTTAAATGACGTAAGTGTAATAGGCTTCACATATCTGTATCCTTATAACATAGAGCTATTAATATATGGAGGAACTCTGTTGCGCACATTTACCATTCATTCACATGTTTAACAAGATCCACCGGGTTCACCTTGTCATATCTGTACAAGCCTTAAAGGTAAAGACCAGTTTTGGAAACGCCCCTCTCAAAAATGAAATGGAAGCTCTCATTACCAATCATGTGAAAGAATATGTTTCGACTAATACGTGATGATACAAATTTTGCCGGGAAACCGCCTATTAATTGATACAATTGGTAAATTATTATATCTATTGGGACCAAATAGATATCGCGCACGTGGTCGCGTAGTCCCATATACATCTTTCTGTGTACAGTGCTTGTAACTTTACCAAGACTGGGCCAAATTTCTTATCATTTTGATGATTCCAGAACCTTGCAGTACACACCAATACTTATATGCTAGATGATCAACCTTTTCGGATCGATTCCACAACGATTCTTTCACAATGCAATCGCATGACCAGAACTGGTCTTTATCTTTAAGATGTAAAACATTCATTGATTATGAAAACTTTCCAAGGGAACTCACACTAAGTCTTTGTTTTTAATTTCATAACCCAATAGATTTAAGGAATATAATAATACCCTTATTCAGAATCTGACAGGTTAATGACATTTATGCCTGTGCAAATTTCACAAACTATTAGCATGAGATCTGTTGTTCATTGAAAACATGCAGGTCAAACATACAGGTATATGCACACTCCTCAGTATAAACCCAGTTACACCTGGGTGGAGAGAGACAAACCTCAGATTTTAAGGCTAGGCTGAGATTTGAACCTCGGTCCCTTGAATGAAGTTGACAGAATGAACCACTATACTATTTCACTTTCACTTTCACTTTGCCAATCAACTATGTAGTTTTACAACAACCATTGCGTGAACTAAAGGCTCGTTCACATATGATGTGTAAACCATCTATTTAAAAAAATAAAAAAAGATTTGTTAATGTGTGAATGAATGGCAATTGCACACAACAAAGGACCTGTTCATATTCACTGATCTTTGTGTTACGAGATACAGAAATATGAAGCGTATTGTACTATACATCATCTTATAAAAACCGCAGCGGTTTACCGCTCCGTATCTGAACGAGGCTGTAGTTGTTCCTACTAGGTGTGGACTTACTTGTCTTTTTCTGTGGTGTTTTCTCATGTTGAGTAATGACTTGAAGGTGGTTCCATGAGGTCTTACATTGTTCTTCTAACTTGGTTAGGTTGATGGTCAGTTGGTCAAAGTCAACCTTAAGAAGAAAGAAAGAAAACAATAAAGAGTTCAAATGGATGTTAAACACCATATAGATAATCATGACTAGAGACAAGGTATTACTTAATCTACTTGCATGCTGGGTCTGCTTAGAGCCAGAAAGGTGGAGAGTCTTTGGTGTATGGATATGAGTTTGATCTGTTGACTACTGAATCATTATAATCCTCACAGGTTTAATACAGAATTACAGAAACAACCCGGTACCAGTAGGAAATGAGTTTACACCCTTCTGGCTCGAGATGATACATATAGGATTTAAGAATACACATAGATAGGAGGATCATGATAATAACTCTTTGCAGCATGTGGTATGGGCTCAATTCATCGATATCTACTTGAAACTACCCCAAAACTTCCTTTTAATGTAAGGAAAATATTTTCACTCCTTCTTTCCAAACTTCCTACAAGCATAAAAGCAGATGCAATATGTACTGCAAGAGATCATCATCATAACCAACATCACCATCATCATCATCACCACCACATCATCACCATCATCATCACTACCACATCACCATCATCATCATAATCATCATCATCATCATCATCACTACCACATCACCATCATCATCATCACCACCACCACCACCACCACCACCACCACCACCACCATTATCACCACCACCACCACCACCACCACCACCACCATCACATCATCATCATCATCATCATCAACATCATCATCACCATCACCATCACCATCATTACCATCACCATGCTCCTCCTCCTCCTCCTCTTTTAAACTGACCTTTGCACATCTTGAGATAGTTCCAACCTCTGAGAAGAAGTCTGAGCTGTCAGGGAACTGTTCCATGACCGAAGCGCAGAGATGATGGAGAAGAGATTGCTTGTGGACTGTGTCTTTGACCTCAGGAACCTTACTCAAGTACTCCAGGTTGAAACCAGCAGCCTGAATCAAATCAACAACAAAATTCAGTAGCTCGCCCACCACTTCATATGTCGTTGTCATTTCTTTACCAGTTGAACAACTAAAATCTTATGTGACTTGAAGAAGCCCTATGGGCAAAATATTGTTTAACTGGATTGTTTGAATGGATTCTTTATTGTGTCTAGTGTAAACAAAATCTGACATAACTGGATTTAAATCACAAGAAACACATGTTCAGTGAAAATAAACTTGTCTCAAACATGCTAATGAAGATCTAAAAACCCAATTGCATCCTAAGATTGGCATGTTTATAGCAAGAATCATTAATGACAAGTGAATCATAGGATTTAAACAAATGATATGTCTTCTGAAATTCAAGAAAGCCTTTCAGGTTATTACTCAAATGGGGTTCTATATGGAAATGATAGTGGTATGCAACTTGGAACAATGTTCTATCCTTAACTTGTAAAAAAACAAGAATTGGGAATCAAATGGATAAGTATTTGTTCTGTTTTCCTTTAAAAATTGTTTATTTCAATGTAACATATTCATAAGCACCTTTAGAATACAAAAATAAAATTTCACTATATATCCTAGCAATTGTATTTATTTTTCTTTAAAATTCTTACTGGTACCAATTATGTATTTTTATTAAAGAAGAAATAATACTAATTATTCATGGCAGCAATTATTTGTTCTCCACATTATTCTGTTGAATGTAAAGGACTGCATGCTACCAAAGGGATAGGAACAATCATTCAATTAACATCCTTTTCTATCTAGAAATGTAACGCTTCAATAAATATATTCATTCTAATACATTGGAAATGGATGTATGTTAGGAAAGGAACGTGGAAAAACACAGCAATCTTATAATCAAACACATGCTTAATAAAGTCATTAAAGACCTGATTAAATGAAGATGAAATTATTTATTCCTTCAATCTAGAGGAAATGTTTTGCAAAGAATTGCATCTTTTCTTGCATTGACTTGAGTATATACTTCGGAACAAACTGACAACAGGTAGGAAATAAGGCTACATACTATATGGATTTAATACTGATTGCTCAATGCGACTTGCATAATCTAGGAGATATTTACGTGGACCTACTATGGATAACAATCCATACAATCATAAAATGGGTTCAAGAATGTAGGCAATCTAATTGGTCAAATGACACCATGTGACTGTGTATTTTTCTTTCCTACCACGCCTACTGTGCAAAAAAGTTCCTATCAAAAAGTGATAAATGCACAGCTGAAATGCGCGTATGAGTATCTCTAGTGCATACAAAATTAAGGTGCGATAAAATGTAGGTAGTTTCAAATGGCAAGGACATTGAGGGACGCATTGAGACGCGCACTATACTATTTGACTGAGCGCTTATTACATGATTTTAATGGCGGCCTCCATGATTGTGCTACTGCTGGTGTTTTGATCAGGTTTGTTACTTATTTCTCAACTTTATATTCATATTGCCATCCCATATTATAAAACAAATAATTAATGCTTTGAAGCTTGTGCATTAGTGATATGCAATGCACTTGGTCAAGTCACAGTTAGCCAGATAATGAACTTGACAAGTCTCGTTCATTATCCGATTGTGACTCAACCTGTGCAGTGCATATACTCTAATGCGCTCGCAAACATTAATCATTTGTATACTGTAATACTAAATTATAATAAAACAACACTGAAGTCCATCCATGCTTGACATATATAATGTATCATGTCATCATCATCAAAATGGATACATTTTTATTAACAAACAATGAATGTACCCAGGGCTCTACACTGTTCATGTTTGGGGTTGAGTTTTTATCTCCAAAATATGAGAACAAAAGAGGTTCACCAACATTAGTCTGTGAGTATTACGGAGTGAGACCTCACACCTCTGTTTGTGTCAAGCCCTGATGTACATTACATGCTGCCTGACTATGTCAGGACTTTATACTTAAAAACTTGATATCACGTACAGTCTGAAAGTAACAAATGGATGAAGGAGGGGGGAAATTGTTTTCAGTAAGAACATTTCACATCTTCATGAATAATATACTGTAAAGCCAAATACTGACGGCCTCCATGACTCTGCGACTGTTGGCATTTTGATCAGGTTTGTTGCTTACTCGACTTTATATCCATATTACTGACCCATTTTATAAAATAAATAATTCATGATATGCAATGCATTTGGTTAAGTCACTATGAGCCTAATAATGAATTTGACAAGTCTCGTTCATTATCCGATTGTGACTTAACCTGCGTGCAGTGCATATTCCCTAATGCACTCACAAACATGAATTATGTATACTGTACTACTAAATCTTTTAATGAAACAAGACTTAAGTTCATGCTCAACATGTATAACAGTTTTATATGTCGATCATCAAAATTGATAATTTTTTATAAACAAACAATGCATGTACACAGGGCTCGACACTGTTCATTTTCTTTAATTTTTTTCTCCAAAAGAGGTTCACCAACATCTGTGAGTATTACAGAGTGAGACCCCTATTTGTGTCAAGCCCTGATGTACATTGCATGCTGCCTCACTATGTCAGGTCTTTATACTTAATAACTTGATATCACGTACAGTCTGAAAGTAACAAATGGATGAAAGGGGAGAAAAATTGTTTTGAGTGAGAAACATTTCACATCTTCATGAATAATATACTGTAAAAACCAAATCTTTTGCAACATGGTACTTTTGTGAAATGTTTGCATGGCCATTTGCACGGCAAGAAACTTTCCAAAATTGAGAAAACTCCTTTGAGACAGGAGAATCTTGAAAAAGTACTTCTCAAATCATGAACTACTTGAAATTCACAAAAGTTCATGCACAGTAAAATTTCTGGTTTTATCCTATGTGAACCATAGTCAAATTATCCAAAATTGTAATTTTCAAACTGACTGCCTCCTAAAGAACACTGTGATAAAATTGGGCACCGATCTTCTTCTTCTTATTCTTCTGGCAATCTTGAAAGGGCTAGGCAGCCTATCCTAAGAAGAACTTAAGATTACAACTGAGGAAGACAAATGATTTTTAATGGGACAGGGGAATTAGATGCCTCAGCATGCACTACATTTGTTGGAAGGCTGTTCCATTCTGGGATAGAGCGTTGGGAAAATTCAAACTTGTAGATACCTATAGTACACCCAGATTAAGGAAATGATCTGATCTGGTCATTTTGTAGACAAATGTCAACAAAAACACTTTACACATGGAAATCATACCCTGAATTTAATATATGACTACCCAGGTTTTAATCGGTGGTAACACCACAAAAAAGAGTACTCCTATGGATATGGTCTGTCATTAAACATACAATTCCATTCGCGTAACTGATAATTGATATAAATTATATTTACAAAGGTTTACAAGATAAAATTCAATAAAAGGAGGTCAAAAGGACTTACTCTTCCACCATTCAAGAAGTTTCCGATGGCAAGTAAGGTTGATAAGATCTCCTTGAATGTTTTGGATATTCTCAGGTCTTCTATTCCTTTCTTCAGGTCAGCCATGGGTTCTGCTACTTCCTACAGACCAGAGAGTAATGCAATGAAGAAAGAAACCAAGATGGAGAGATGATCGTGGGTTAGGCGCAATGGCTCAGTGGTAGAGCAGTGGTCTTGTAACCGGTAGGTCCCGGGTTCGAAACCAAGTCGTTGCGCCCGTGCCCTTTGGCAAGGAATTAATCGTCATTACCAAGTCCCTAGGATAGGACTTAAAGCCATTGGTTGCCTGGTTGCTATACTTACAAGCATATACATGCTTTCATAGCAGTCAGGTAAAACAATAATTGATCATCATCATCATGTATAGAGATGCAAAGGGCCTATAAAAATAGAACCACTTTTCACCCAGTTTTGTGAGCCCTTTGTCTTGCAGTAGGCCAATAATGTGTATCAGCAGGATATTCCATAAAACATTGTCAATAAGTTACATCTGTATTTATGTCCAAGTTCATGTGAACAGATATTAGAATACAATTTAAAACATTAAGTTATTATATCCAAGAAAACAAAAACAAAGAAAAAAATGTAGAATTAGAAATACATGTATATGAGCAGTGAATTCAGAACATGTGGTCTTGGTGATGTCTTATCAACAGTTGCAATTGATTCAAATTGGACATAACTTGATATCAATCACAACTCAATACTACAGAGATAGGAGTTTGTAAGTTTGTGATTGATTGGAGGACTTGTGATCACTACGGATCAACTGCAAGTCTTTATAAGAGAGCGCCCAAAGAGTTGAACGTATATAACTTATTCACCTCTTCCATGTTGTCATAGTCCATTTTGAAGAGCCAGAGATTGAGTCTTGCTTCCAAGCCGCTGATGGTGGATAACATGTGAAGGAACTGCTCTGCTGAGCCGAGAGGTACATCAGGGTTAGCTAACATGGCTTCTTGTATCCTAGCAACCTCTTCCTCTGATGGAACCATGCTCAACAGTTTCTTAAGGAAGAAAAAGATGAGCAAGATGATTGTAAGAACATTTAGAATTTAATTGCCACCATTTAGTGAGCATGTACGTTGTCTCACTTGCCTGTTATTGTTCATTCAATCATTTCACTGTCATTGTTTGTCCATGGATATATAATCTATGAATTTTCAAGGTCCCAGACTCGATAAGCGTTCATCATGCAAGTTTATTATTAACTTACCTCCACGCCCTCTTCGTTCATCACATGCTTTCTATGTTTAAGATGGCTTGTCTAATAGACCCGAGTTGTATTCCTTCTTTCTCCTCTCCCTCAGCCCCCAACCTGTCTTACCCTTCCCCCTCTCTCCCATATGCAAACCCCCCTCCCCTCTTCCAACTCACCTCCACGCCTTCTTTGTTCATGACCATGCTATCCATGTTCAAGATAGCTTGTTTGATGGACCTTGGTTGTGGCAGTACAGTAAGTCCGATGTTGATTGCGTTGGATTTCTTAGGATCTAGCACCGTGATGAAATTCTTCTTGTTTGCCTCCATTGCTTTCTGTAGATTCAAAAGCAGTAGAATTCGTTTAGAATTTTACTTATTTTCAATAGTATTTTACTTGATCCACTCTTTATTAATCTCCCTTTCCTTCAATTTCTCATGTGTGATTTAAAATAAAAAACAACAACATCTGTTGACGAGTCAAATACTGTTCACAGCTTTTCAAAGAGTGAAGAATGTGTGGCCTTAATACCATTCAATGACTTACTGATTTAACTTACACTTTATAAACTTAACTTTGCAATATAGCTCCTACAAAATCTAAAATTGTTAAGTTAAAACTTATTCCTCTGATTGTAAATTTTTACAAGATTAACAGTTTTTATACAATTTATCTCCCACATTTGATATAATAATAATCTGTGAATCTGATTCCTGTATGTCATTGAATTTGAATTTGAAATGTCATTTTCATAGCACGAGTACCATTTTCTTAATGGAGGATATATATGTCCCTGATAAAGACTGTTATTGGTGAATAAACCAAGAGAAAGGCAGCCATGTTATCTCTATAATATGACCAACCACTCATCATGAGGCAACATTGTTTTAAGAGGATAGTAACACTGTATTTGACTGAATTTACTTCTAGAATATTTCAAAATACATGTTCGCCACCCAAAAATGAAAAAATGAAAAATAATATACTAAGTTTAAGACTATAGATATACTTTATAATATCTACAGAAAAACAAATGTCAAAACTGCAAAAAAACTCTACCTTACAAGACATCAATAAACACTTGAATAGTAGGTTTAAAAAGATTTAATCATAAAAGTATTCTTCAAATATAACTACAGAGGCAGATACAGCATCTGTATTATTTTAAACTGGGAAAATACAATATTCAGCTATCTTTTAAAGGTATCTGCTGAATCCAAAATGGTGGTCAGTAAATAATTCAGTCCTAAAATGTAATGAATTGTGACTGATTGAAGATCGATTCAGATCAGTTGGGATTACTTTTTTAAGATGGGGCAATGGAATATAATATACCGAGTTAAAACAATACAGGAATCATATCTGCACAAAAACAAATAAAAAAAACTGCAATGAAAAAAAAAACTCTTCTCGAAAAAAATAAATCAATAAACACTAAAGTAGAAATTAAAATACATGTTGATTTATCTGGAGATAGACAACAATAATGTTCACATTAAAAAAAAATTGTTACATTTATTCATTTAGAGTCCTAGAAACCCAAACATAATACCATTTTCTTGTTAAATTTTCAACTTAAGATTTATTATTATGTGGCATTCAAAATTTATTAGTTCATGTTATGACATTCATTTTGGTGCAAACAAATAAAACAATTAAAAAACTTAATGTAGTAAAATAATAATAAAGAAATAACAAAAACAAAAACTACAAATAAATCAACATGAATAAACCAACATGTGAATAAACATGAAGAAATAAAACAAATAAACATTGAAATGAATAAAGAAATAAAGTCTCAGTCCCAAGGTAACTTATAATGACGGATGTATTCATAATCAAAGCTACTTCTCAAAAATGTCTATCTTCGCGCCTTGAGTATTTTATTTTTAGAAAAGAGCACAAAATGAATATTAGTATTATCAATATCAAATATCCATCTAAATTGTTTTGGAAATAAAGATAACCAATAAAACACACACTTAGTGTTATAGTAATGCTCTGTTATCCTTCGGTGCTTAATATAATTTGTAATAAAAGTGTCAGACAAGTACTTTGACATACAAAACAGCGAATTCCTCTGTTAAAGCAATGGTGTTCTTTTTTATTCCAGAATCATTGAAATATATTTTTCTGATACTATGAATTCACAATTTATTTTTTCAACCAATTTCACATGTTACTATAGATGAAGACCATATGTCCTCCCTTTTATAAAAGTCATTATAGGAAACGTGGGACTGAGGCTTAAATCAAAACAAGAAAGAACAAACCTGATTGGGCTGTGGAAGAATAATTGTAGCAGAAGTAGTAGAAGTAGTATTTGTAGTAGCAGTTGAACATCAAGTGTATGTGCACACGTGCGTTGCATTGAAGGCAGCAGAATTTTTTATTTTTTGTTTCCACAAAAATCAAACAAAATAAATTATGACAGCCAGTGCAAGACAAAACAAAAGAACAAAAACATAAAAAGAAAGGGGAGAAGAGGGAAGAAGAGGGAGTGTTAGTAAACAGGCAGTACATCATGCCTATAACTTTTGAACTTGTCATGCTACAGGCAGCACATAATAAGGGCTTTTCGATTGTTATGTCGACACAGTGAACTGCGACATGATGACATCATTCAGATGATCTGCGCATGTGCCACGTTGTCTACTCTGTCCACTACTAGAACAGAGAACATGTTCACCTCGGTTTTGATGGTCCTCAATCTAGAATGCCATTCTCTATACCAATAGTAGGTACCTAGCTTATTGTACTGGTATGTGATTTGAGCTCATTTCAAAGTGGCGTGCGACGGGAAATATGCATACGCATGACAGATATGTCAGTGTCACACACATGCAAGGCTCGAATACACGGGGCGACGGGTGATTCGCCCCGTGAGCTACAAAATTGCCTCGGTCAGATTGCTCACGGGGCGATTGCAAAATTAAAAATCACCCCGTGGAGTTATAAAATGAACATTATTTTTCTGTTATAACTTTCACATAATATTGAGTTTCAAACCTTAAATCAATGAAATGGAACAATGGAAGTAAGATTAGCGTGCAGCATTTCTCGCTCAAATTTATTGAGTGTCTGAAGGCCGCCATATTGTAAACAAATGTAGGCATATTCGAGGCAAGATGGCGCTATATCGCCCATCTCCACATCTCTATGAGTATAACCGATACAAACAACGGAAGCTCGCAGTGCAGTGCGGCCGTCAGCAGTGGCTATACCGCGCGGGTAGTATGGGAAAATGCCGACTTAAATAAATAATAACGATGAAATAGCAAAGAATTTAGGAGTATCATGAGTACCAATTCAATGGAAATTTGTATTAAAAAAAGAGCCTCCGTCATTACTAAAATCGCCCTCGTGAGAAGGCTCACGGGGGCTCTTTTGGGGAAGAGCCCCAGTGGAAAAAAATGAATTCGAGGCTTGCACACATGACATCATCATGTTCATCAGTGCAACAAGCAGGCATTGACTGAAATTGAAACAGTTCAAAGGGAAGTGAACAAGGGGCATGGACTGACTGGGCGAACAGGCTCTCTGTCCTAGACCAGCGTTCATGTCGACACAATCGAAAAGACCTTACTAGCATAAGTTCATTAAAAAGAAGTTGAAAGCCAAAAGGGCTTTATCTCTATGTGTCAAAAGATACCAGTCAATACCCTTCTGACTCACAACAGACAAAATCCTTTTATATTTCAAGGTAACGGCTGCAAAAATGTATTCAGGGACACACAAAATAGGATATATACTTGTAGTTTCCATTCCCTATTAATATATATGTTTGAGGACTAAATGGCTTCTCAACAATGCATTACTGGGGCTCAAATTTATATTCAGATTTAAAACCCATGTACAGCCTTGCTCAGACAGATATCTTTTCCCTTTTATTTTGAAAAGAATAACAAGATACAATTCTATTTAATACGCTCCTATCTTTTCCTCCAAGAAGTTAAGTAATAATACAAAATAGGGGTGAAAGAGTCAGATTTCTTGGATTTACCCCAACATTTAGTTCTTGTCTTTTTTCTTCCTTTATTTAAACTCTGGTTCTAATGGCAATTCAGCTATTCTAACAGTTAGTTCATGTTGGAAATTGTCTACTTCGGTAAGCACTTTATAAGCACCGCTATTATTATTATTATTATTATTACTTCCAAGAGAAAAACAGGATTGCTCTGTATATCCTGCTCATTGGACCTCTTTCCATCACTATAGATGGGCTTTAAATTATACAAGGAAGCCTTTGCACAATAATAATAATAACAATAATGGTGGCTTCTTATATAGCGCACATGTCCATCACGACGCTCCTGGCACTTTAATAAAGTACAGGAAAATTTGGCTGCCCCCACTAAACTAAATAAATATTTTGCTGCTTGTCAATTTGCTTGCTTATGCCCATTAATGATTTTGTTTCCTGCTCTGAATATATACTGTTTTACTAATTTTGCTATAAAAGTAAGATTGGTATGCGAAAATAAGCTTGGAGGTGAAATGTACAAGGAGTATGCATCATAGCATATGATTTTAGAGGGGAAGGGATAAGGCATATCTCATACTCTAAATATAAGAAAACTTCAACATTTTGTAAGTCATTGCAAATTTGATTTACAAGTTCATATAATTCAACACAAATAATATGAAAATATATTTATGGCAAGAAAACATAAACTGTTCTCTAATTTCTGATGTATAAATCCTAACAAGTTTTCTGCCTTCAAGATGATAATCTACACCAACACTAACACACAAACAACACATGTGATTCAAGTATAAACAAGTAATACAATTACAAATTCATAAAAGATAATATCCATAATACCAACAAAATTATAGGATATTGAAAAACATATATTTGATCAAATGCAGAAATCTTCTTAATTGTCCCAAAAGGTATGTTGACTGATGACATAATTAATATACTGGAAGGAATTTGTTAACAAAATGAGACTTTTTTAAATTTGTTTTTCACAACCTGATTATTCTTTTACAGGTTGTTTGCTTTGCAAAATATCTGTTAAACCATTAAACTATAAATATTGCGTTAGAACTTGATGCATATTTCTTGACATGCTATATATAAAACATTTTGTTGTGAGTCTAATTACACAGCTTATCCATGCCTTAGCTGTGTCATGTTTCAATTGTATTAAGAAGGTTAGGGTTTTACATTCATATCTTGCATTCAAGATTTGCATGCAATGCACATGTTTCTCTGTGATTTCTCAACAGTTGAGCGGGGTAATTAGCTTTTTGTGTACAAGTTTGCTTTATAGTTTTCATAGTCAGTAATCCTGGCTGTTTCAGGCTTCATATTGCAGCATAGTAAAGCTTCAATTATCTATACTTTTCACACAGCTTTTGATATAGCAATATATTACCCTCTATAAATTCTATTCAGCATTTTGCTTCTATTTTAGCCTTGATGCATTCTTCAAATGTACATCATTTTCTACTTTCTACTTTCTTGAAAGAGTTGTTATGCATGATTGCATCCTATGACTGGATATGGTAAGACATACCTTTGCAATGAGGTCCTTTCCTCGGTACTCAAAGAGATGCTCCAGTTTCTTACTGTCGATGTTGACATCGTCCAGCTGAGTCCAGATGGTAGATTTCATGCCGTTTCTTCCCAACGTCATCGTCTCTGGCTGAGTCTCCTTCCAGAGAAAGGCGTACAGTCTTCTTCTTCTTTGACTTGGGGAAGGTGTTACTGTCAATGATTGGCGGTGGTGGTGGTGCCCTGGACCCTTCACGCCAGGAGGTGGAGGTGGAGGTGGAGGGAGCACCGGGATAGGGGTGGTGGGGGTACCCCTAAACCAGGAAGAGGTGGTGGTGGCGGTGGTGCACCATCAGGAAGGGTCATGTACATACCCATCATCAAAGGGATAGACTTGAGGACATCCTTATCGTCATCCCTACACAGATCAGTGAAATCCCATTTGTTAATCCGTAGCTCCCGATCATTAAGCTTCAGTACCTCCTCCCATGCTTCCTCCTCCTGCTTGCCCTCATCCTCCTTGGGAGCTACGGTTCCGAGGCTTTAGGCGCCACATTACTGACCTTCATACCCTCAATTGGCTTGACTGATCTTACCACTAACATCACCACGTGGCCCTGCCTTGTCCTTCTCTTTCTCCTTCTGATCCTCAGATTTCTCTTGTTGCTTTTGTAACTGTTTGTGCATGGACTGCACAGCACCACTATTATTTAATATTTCCTTGTCCTCTTGCACCTTCTTACTCTCCTCCTCCTCCTCTTTTTCTTTCAACACCAGCAGGTCCTGCAGGTCTGCCTTGCGCTCTTCCAATTTTTACATTCTGCAAGGTAGTCGATATCTTCCGTGACTTCATATCCGATGAACGTTCTCATCCCGATCGCTAGTCGTCGCGGTCAATAAATTCCCGTGACCTGACGGATCAGTTTGGGCCTTTTCATTCTCAACAATCTCTTTTGGTGCTTCATCTTTTTTGTCTGTAGTCCTGACAGCAGATTTAGTATCTGTTATAACTGGTGTCAAAGGCACAACTACTTCTTTCTCTCCTCTTCCTTTGGTTCCTCTTTCTTCTTCTCCTCTAATGTTTCCTCTTTCTTCTTCTCCTCTAACATTTCCACTTTTTTCTTCTCCTCTGTTTCCTCTTTTTTTTTTCCTCTGATGTTTCCTCTTTTCTCTTCTCCTCTGCTTCATCTATTATGATTTTAGGTTTTACTACGAGGAGAGAGAGAAAGAGAAGGAAAAAAAAACACATCAAAAGTAGACATATGTTTAATATTAGAGTATTAGATAGTTACTAAACAGCACACAGAATTATTTAATAATGGAGATAAATGTATCCATACATATTGTACATCCCTTATAACAATAAATCATGTTCTACTGCACATGTAATCTAGTTCAATGTAAATATTGATGGAATCTGCGGAAAAAAAATCATTTCATAAAAAATCAGAACTAAAGAACTTTGAATGTATTTTTAAATAATATTCATATTAGTCTATGCTCGTGTGACAAATAACAATACTTATATTATATTGGTCACATAAATATAAAGACAACCTGTCACTCAAGAAATAATGTACAATGCATCAAAAATTGGAAGAAGATGCAGCATTTTATTTGACATTACTATGGTCGTACCATTTTTCCATTCACTGATAGCCTTTCATAGACAGGAAAGTCTGCATACATACATCTTTGACATAGAACCTCGTTATACTGCTACTGTTTACAGTGGTCACTTTTAACATTTCATTTACAGACAGGTCTTTATAAACAGGTTTGAATAAATACCAGTAAAAGTTCTCTTCTTCTTTTCTTCCGGTTTCTTCTCTTCCAGTTTCTTCTCTTCATCTTTGGTGTCTGCTGGCTTGCTGTCTTTGACTGGTTCCCTGCTCTCATCTTTTGCCTTGGTTTCTACTGCTTCCTTTGGTTTATGCACTGAAGATATGTCACCATTCACCTTTTGTTCTCATCTGTATCTGCTACGATTTCAAGACAAGAAATAAACTTTACTGATAACACGTTATAAATCAATTCCTGTAATGAATATTGTTTTGTGGTTGAGTACTTCATGAAGCAACATCAATAACTAAAGTTATATTAATGGTTTGTAGTAAACACAGACTCAAGATGTAGATAAATAATTTTAGGTACTATATTACTTTACCAAATTATTTCCTTTCTTAGCATGAACAGGATATATCATATTTTATAACATTGTACAATAGATTTAGGAAGTTATATACAAGGGGAAATAATGCACAAAATTAGTATTATACAGCAATAAATGAGAGAAGAACGAAAGAAAATATAAGAATATGGGTAAAACATAACAGAAGTATGTGTTAGAAAAGAGAAGAATAAAACATAAAAATAAAAGAAGATGAGAAAAATGCACAAAATGAGAATATAGTGACATAGGAGACATAAAAAACAGAAAAGATAATAATATAGGTAAAACATACAAGGACTATGAATCACGAAGAGAAAGATTTTTAAAAATCAAAAGAAGGCAAAATGAAAGGACAAGATAATTACAGTAGATGTGTCATACCTCCCTGTCTCTTCTCCACCTATGTTTACTAGATATTTCATCATCAGGCCTTGAGTTTGTTGAAATGTCTCCATTTTCAGTTGGTTTCGTTTTCACATCACCACCTCTCAGCTGATCTAATATCAGATTAGCCGATCTAGAGTCAGCGTCTTTCTTCGTTCGCGTTGATGTCTTCTCTGTCTTCTTTTCCTTCTCCGTTGATGCCTTCTCCATCTTCTCATCCTTCTCTGCTTCCGCCTGCTCCTACGAGCCGCGATACCATTCGTTAGATCTAAAGGGAAGACCAAGAGTAGCATGATAAGAGCTAGGTTCTGATTTGTAAAGCGGTCTTTAAAGGAATATGAAGTAAATTCACAGCTGAATTTCAATTTGCTTTCCTTAGGTAGCTTTATAGCGAAACGAAGTGGCACCACAAGACGATCTGGAACAGAACCTGCATACTTGCTGAAAATCATCATTTTATCTCACAGAAGTAGAACCACATTGTTAGGATATGATATAGATATGGTAAATGCATGTGCAATCTCAATGAGGCATAATGTTTCATTCAGATATAATTTCTTAATTATATGACTATTCAGATCCTCTGTCATTAAGATTTTACATGTTTTAATAATCATATCAGATGCTGTTGGATGGTAGTCAGATCATATAGTGTGCGCTGGGCTTAATTCATCATAATTAATGTACATGCAATTTACTTATCAGATATGTAGAATCACAAGTAAACATTTAAAACAATATTTAATAACTTTCATGCAATTAATATATATATATAAGGTAATACAGGTAGAGTATGTGAAACCATGCTGAACAAAAATCATATTCCAGGTAAACCGATTCAAGAAACAAGGACAATTTGACTATTGTTGAAACTATTATTTTTAGGTAAAAAAATAGTACCCTTTCATTTGTACTGTGAAGAAATTGAGCACCTTAAGAGAGAAAGTTTCAGGGAAAACAAATTTACAAATGTAGAGTACGGTGTTCGTTGAAACTGTCATTTGATGTACAATGTGAAAGAAAAAAAATGAAAACATTTATCTGAAAAATAGATGCTGAAACAAACAATCTGATAATGAGCAAAAAAAGTACTCACAAAATGAACATCCACAATTGTGTAAAAAGGCAGGTATCAAAGATAAAAGTCTTTGGAAAGCTTAACATTTAATGCTCATATTACTAACACATCAACACTTTCTTTTTGTGTATGGTTGTCGATAGATATTTGTCTGAGGAAATTGATGAAATTAAGCAACTTGTATTTTCTTTGCAATGGGGTGGGGAGGAAGGAGCGGTTGAGATACACTAAATTGGAAAATAAATAGAGATTGGTATTAAAGGGTTACACAAGTTTAAGAATGGATTTGCATAATATATATTTGAATGCTGCTTTGGATGAAAGTTTTATACATCTTATATTATTATTACTATCCTTATAATGTTATCTGAAAGTCCGTGTTATAATATAATAAAGTGTTAATCATCTTTATGACTACATGTCATTTTTGGTATATGCACAAAATTTCATTTTTTCAAATTGTTTGAAGCTTTTAAATGTTTGAAGCTGATACCAATAACTATTTAGATCCTGTGTGCGACACCTCTGTACTGGAGGAAACAGCTTACAAATAAATAATTTGAGGGGTTTATGATGCATTCAAAAGTTTTTAACGTAAATTCAAATCTGGGAGGGGGTCTGATTAAAGACGAAATGCAGAATAGGACAATGTTATCTGCATACTTGCTTGAATATACATAAAGTCTTATATTTTGAAGGCTGCATAAATAATTTCTAATCATGCTGTCATATTATTCCATGATAATCATATACATGGAGATCTTCATTTTTTCTCTTTGCACGATGATACACTGCTTTATCATGCAATCCCTAGTAGTTTCATAATTGAGTCTGGCATTCTGAGGGTTAATGTTTTCCATGCCATTTTATCCATGCCTAACTCACAATCCGGTTTCTTTAACTCCTTGTTTTCAGTGGTTTTTCGGAAGACTCGGATGTAGTTCTATCTCTTGGTCTTCTCTCGGAGGACTTTGTGCTTGATGCTGTGAAGAGGAAGAGTTATTTCTTGTTATCCAATTCTCACTAATGATGATGGAAATAATAATAATAATAGCTACATTTATATTGCACACATATCCATTCCAGGAGATGCTCAAGGCACCTACAAGTATTATTATTATTACCCTGGCTTTTGGAGAGAGGCAAATGTAGAGTAATATCTTGCCGAAGTCTACATTGTTTCCGCAGAGGGACTCGAACCATAAACCGCAGTCTGGTGACGTATCCACTAGACCACAATACATGTACCTCTAATAATGATAAACAATATTGACTATACTGGTACAATATTTCTTTGAAGCATTGCTCTACACAACCCTTATAAGGCTGTCAAACTTTTGATTGGCTCGTGCCAGCAAGCATCCCCACTTCTACGGAAGCATTCCTACCATATTTCCACCATGCACATGCATGCATGCAGGCAACGGCAATCAGTTTCCCACTATCTCCTGGGCAAAGAGTGGCAAATGCAGATTTAAATTCTCGCCAAAGGATGTTACTGATACAGCTTTAACTATAATATTTCAAATCTCTTTCACATGAATTATGTGAAAACCAAGTGTGTGAATGTAGCATTTGATTTGCTTTTTTTTCTACATTTTTCTAAATTTTCCTAAAGATTTATGCACTAATAAGAAGACTTAAAGGTGATGCAAAGTTTTGGGACATTTTGAAAATTGGATGGATAGTAATTCTTTAAAATTTTGATATATTTGGATACCCCTGTGGATGTATTATAAGCACTAGAAAATTTAGCCCCTAAAACACTGCTTCGAGCAAATTGAATAATCAAAATTTACCCGTGCTCCCGGTAAATTTCAAATAGCGCTTAAGGCCATTCCATGGCAGCTGCCACCATGAAAATCTCAGAATATGCAGTTCTGATATATAATTTCCAAACGGTTATAGCAAGTCGGTCGATTGTAGTCAAGAAACATTGTGTTAAAGCTAAAGTAATATCAGTCTTGAGAGGGAGCTATACAACATAAAGAGTTTATCATTAACAATTTCATCACTTTAGACTCGATTTCAACCGTGACAACGATCATTGAATATTGTAAAATCGCATATGCTTCCAATGTGTTCATTTGAACCAAATTCATGACCCCATACCAAAACTTTGTATTACCTTTAAATAATATGCATGAACTACAAATTCATTTTAAATTCAAGGTGAACCTTAAAGTAAACTATTCAACCCCAAATTAGTCTAGGTTTAAACTATTTACAATGTGCTTCATACTTGAGGCAAGTTAATACAGATGCCTTCCTAAAACATTCACTTGTATCTGTTATTGCACTCAAGTCTTTGGAAACAGTCATTAGCTATAAACTGATTCTACATTCATATCAGCAGAATTTGAGTCTGACTATTAAAATAATTAATCATAACTATATAAGTAGCTACACTTCATTAACTATTGATAAACATGTATTGTACTTCAACAAAAAATGCAACAAAAAGGATTTACTACAGCTTTATACAACATCGAAAACAGAATTCAATACTGTACTTTGTAGAACATAAAATTATTCTTGGCTTGAAGTTAGTTTATAATTTTACATGAAAATGGGAATTAATTGATTTGTTTTGCAATGACATGCTATAAATTTGAAATTTGTTATGGAAGAGGAAGTATAGCAGACTGGGTTGTAGGCACAAAATATTCAGCTCTAGCTGGAAACTAGGAAATTGTGAGGTCAAGCGGGGTCATGCAAGGGTCAAACAAGAGTCATACAGGGGTCATGTAGGGGTCACACAGGGGTCATGCCTTGGGGTCAAACCAACAACTCACATTCCTGATTGGTAGTGGTTTTAGTTGTTGCATCATCAAGCATTCGGCGCCTCCTGCTTCTAAACAGCATGCTCAAAGATGGGCCTTTAAGTGATTCAAAAGGCAGTATAAGCCACTTACATTAAAATATCATTACAAAAAATTGGCAGATGGGCCGTTAATGTTTCAAAAGGAAGTAAATTCCACTTACACTTAACAGTGACAGTTGATCAATAAGCGTTCAACAACTTATAGAAATTATGTTTTATTATGAAACATGTTAACAAGTTACAGTATTTGGGGGACTGTGATATTAAACATGACTGAGTAGGAAAATTATATAATCAGACCTCTAACCCTTTCACAAAATAATCACCCACTCAGTGAAGTACACTCAGAACTTTATGAAACATGTAACTATTCTCTAGCATAAATTTTTGAAAAAAGTTTCTCTTTAGTGTACCTGGAAATACATCCTTTATCAACAGAACTTATAGAAATATTAGTAAAGTAATATCACTCTGACCAAAACTACAGACTGATATTTCTCTTTTTCAGAATAAGAGATCAATATGTACCTGCACATTATGTTTCTACAGCAATCCTCTTTGGACAATCGTTCCATTGGTAAGTTTCCAACACTAACCGATTTCCTAACTTAAACCCACGATCAAACATTACATCAAACCATAGCCCAAACCGTTAACCAAGACCAAATTGCAACCTAACCCTATATCTGTGAC
>CP137676.1:32370483-32615065 GCA_037976565.1 Mesocentrotus franciscanus | reverse complement strand
ATCTGTGACCACATACAAACTGCCGTTGGCTGTTTGCTCAAAGGGAATTCATTTAAGGTCATTTCTGGCAAGATTTAGAAAGAAAAAAAAAGGATGCACGCATTTTCGGCAAGGAAAACCTTGAATAGGGAGGAGGGGGGCTACGGGCAGCTGCATCCTTCCTCTGCCTCTGCTTCTCCTGCCGTAAATATCATCACAGACAAAATGAAGAGTCCTTTCTCTATTTCACTTTGAACTACAAATTGTAGACATGAGGAATAGGAAACATGCCAGAAAGATTGTTTTTTTGCCAAGAGCCAAAAGAGCAGTAAATCATACATCTAGAAAAGTGCTACTGCCTTTCTGGCTCTGAGTGAATCACTGTATATCCAAGAATGCAAGGGATTCATATTTCATGAAGTTATCAAAATGGATCAAGGCAATCATAACTGGGAACACACTGAAAAAACAAAAGCCTTACGAGGGTACCCTCACCAAACGAGACCACAACTGATAAATACAAACACAGGAAGCATTACAGAAGACATGCTTAGGGATTATCCAAGGAAACAAATATAACCATATAACATCCCAATAAATAGGGAAAAATGACATGAATATTAAGCAGTTATGATAAACAATTTGAATATATAACTTTAAATATGAAGCATTGATAATAATATTAACAAATGCTTCAATAAAAAATAATTATCACATGTATAATTATGAATTAATAACTTTTTTTAGGATGCATTATGTAACCTATAAATGTCACAGGAAGAAACATCCTTTGATACTTTTAAATCCGGTCACAATGAAAATGACAATGAAGTACAAAATCAGGGAGATATGATCTTTAATAAATACATTAGAGCACGAAAGAAGTATAAATATGTAATATGACTATATCATAATAGAGAGTGGATGCAAGCAAAGGTTAACCGAATAAAGTCAATTGAATTAATATAATCATTGAATGATGATTAATAGAAATAAAATTGTTTGAGATTTAAAAGCAGAAGCACATGAAAGCCACTTGAAGAAATGTGATATTATCATTTGATTTTGTAGTTGTTGAAAAGATAAAAGTTATACCTTCAGAGCCATCCCCTTCATCATCATCATCGGCAAAACTAAACCTGACACGACGTTTTACTTCTGTACGATAAATATCAATATTTCATTGCCTTGTCATTTTAATGCATGATAAAGAGGAGAATAGAAGCATTGCTTGCAGAATGCTCACCTTTCCATTAAAAAAAAAAAACTTGTTCAAAGAGCCAATGGTT
This sequence comes from Mesocentrotus franciscanus, assembly GCA_037976565.1. Taxonomy (NCBI): domain Eukaryota; kingdom Metazoa; phylum Echinodermata; class Echinoidea; order Camarodonta; family Strongylocentrotidae; genus Mesocentrotus; species Mesocentrotus franciscanus. The sequence continues at coordinate 32,613,797 of CP137676.1, read as the reverse complement.
ATGAAAAGGAAATAACTAACTTTCATAAGATAAAAGGACTACCTAGCTTTGATTAGATATCAAAACTAGAATACTCTACGTTGTTTGCTTTTAGAAATAAAGATTATTTGTACAATGCAAAATACAGCTCAGATTTGGTGGAGGGACAGCAATAAGTAAGTCATTTTGTATTTGTTCTAAAGTCTGAATGAATATTTTTCTTCGAATTAAAGAAACAGCAAAGCTTGAGATTAGGACAGTCATTGATATGATTTCATCAAGTTGCATGAAAATATGACAGAATATAGTCCGGAAGTAGTCATCCAGAAAGTAGTTATCTTGTGGTAGTTATTCCAGAAAGGAATATGTCCATTTGAATGTTCTCATCAGGAGAGTGGAAATCCTTTGAGTATAAACTCTTTGAAAGAAACATCTCTTTATCTTATTGTACTTACTGTCTTCGGCTGGTTTCTCTTCTGCAGGCTTCTTTTCTGCAGGTTTCTCTTCAACGACCTCAGGTCTCCTTCTTGACCTCGGTACATAGGCAGCTAAGGGAGCAAAAAGGTCAAAGGTCAAAGTTCATGTTACTAGCCTCCAATGCTTTATACTCCATCACTCTCTCAATTCATCAATAATCCCACAAAATTGTAAACCTGTCTACTGTAACAATGCATTGTACTAGTTTATTATTCTTCACTACAGCTTCAGCTATCTTCATTAATACACAACAGTACATACTGTACTGTATTTGTTTTAATATTCACATTTTATGCACACCTACATTTTAGGTGATATGTACACCCTTAGAGTTAAGTGTGGGTGTAATCCCATTTGATCGGCTTCAAAAGCAGATTAAATTGTGGACATGAACTTGATGAAAGATATTGAGGAGTAGAATCACAAGAAAATACATCTAGTGGCACTTTTGTTTAAATTTTCACAACGTTATCAAGAGAGTTAAACAAAATCACTTGAATATTCTACTTACACATAGTTGGCTCATCTTTCTTGGTTTCAGTTGTATCTAGAATAGACCGGAAGAGAGAGAAAGGATTTGATTGAATAGAATTGCTGGTGACAAACTATTCAATTGACATGTGATATATACATGTATGTATGAGAGAATCACTTGGTATGTAATACATCTGGCATGCATACACTTGTTGTTGCTATGTTGGACAATATAATAATCATATCAATACTCATAGGATACAGTGTACACTGATTCAGTATTTTAGATTGGGCAGTGCAGGCAGACATTTAATCAAAATTTTAAAATATAAATTAATAAAACTAAAAAGATCAATTTATCCTCATTATGTCAGTATGCACAGCTAATCTACTTTTTATACTTCCTATAACCTGGCCTACTCTCCGGTCCTCTTCAACTCTCTTGCTCTTTCATCATCCTCATCCTCATCATACGAAACTGACTATTTCTATTTGTAAATTGATTTGTAAACTTTTACCATTGAAAAACAAATTCCCAAATGGATAATAAATGCTGATTTCAATTCAATTCTATGCTATGTTACAACACTAATGGTAGCTATATTGTCGTACCTGTGGATGCAACTGATCCTGTGTCTGTATCTCTATTCCTTCTCCTTCTGTATGATACACCTGAAACAAAACAAGTATTGTTCATACCACATGTTCTTATTTTCAATAGACCTAAAGAATAGGATATCTCTATTTGAAAAAGGGCTTCAAACAACTACAAAAGAGACTTTATCGTTTATGCTAATTCATATCATTTAATTCTTTCTTAAATGCCTTGAACATTAAAGGGAAGAGTCAAATTAATAGGGACATATAGTGTGATCCTGTCGAGAAAAAAAATATTCCGTCTTTTATTTTAGCCATTGTGTGAACATATAAAAAAAGTAAAATGTACAGGCAATTTTGAGCTGTTCAGAGAGTAAAAGGACAGACATATCATTTTACTTGCTGTTTGTCTGACTCAAGCTCAAGTAGGGTTTTCAGCTTGATACAATCATCAGATATACTGAATTCTTAGATGTGGTCTGTAATGTATAGGACTAAATAGCTCAGAATTGCTCCAATGACAGTATCATCTTTACTTAGGAATAAAGTTCTTACTTCCAGACGAGACATCCACAGCTGTGCTTGGTGTTGTGTCTGTTCTTCTTGATGATGATGTTCTTGAACCTGATCAAATCAGAGAGAAAATATATGGATCATTATAAAAAATGATTACTAGTGAATTAATGCTTGTTATCACATAAATACTCATTCCTAAACTAATTAAGAAAGCTGAACTATGTTCAAGTGATTTTCCCAGATTAAAATATTTCTTTTGTAAACATCTAATGTTCTGTAAATTCCCTGATAACTTACACAATTCAGAAACTTGCACTATATATTACAAATTAATACAACCAATGTTGTGTTTTCCATTATGAAGCTGGCAATTTATTCTTTATTCAAACGTTACATGCATTCAAGCATATCATACTATTTCATAAACATTTCCGAGAGGTTTTATCCCAAACTATCTTGAGTTTTACCATCAAATTGACTTACTTTCTGTTGAGTCTGTGGACATTGTTGATGAAGATCTTTCTAATCTTGATGGTATGAGGGGTGTGTCCTCTGTAAAAGACAAAATAAACCAAATGTTTCAGTGAAATTATGAATCTGTAGTATGACTATTGTGCTGTGGTCATCATTTACAAGCTTTGTAGTAAGTAAACTTTAAGAAAAGAGTTAAAGAAAATGATATTGAGAATATTGTCAGTATGCATGCATGCCTGAAATTTGAAGAAAAAATATGATTTAACTTCAGCAACATAGAGAGTTTTCACAAGAAGTGCTGAAAAGATTATCTTTACATCTACTTTACATTGATTGACCTGTGGTAATACATGCAGTTTTAATATCAACATATCTATGGTTTTGATTCCTTTTCACCTATTTGGAACAGCTTCAGAATACACAGCCAAGTTGTTACTCCAGGTTACTCTTATCAAGCTTTCTTTTCAAAGTAAGGACTTTACTAAAGTCAACTTGGTATCACTCAACAAAATGGTCAAAAAGATGCATAAAGGAGTGCATGCTTTGTGACAGGCAGAAGTGTTCTGAACAATTCAATTTGTTTATGACCCCACAGGTACACCCATCACTTCTCCCTAATAGTCTCACATTCTAAAATGCCTCTGTGTTTAGTAACCAGACCACATGGGCCTCTACAGTACTAGCATGTACACAAGTTTTTTTTTGTATTAATTAATTTTACGCATAATTCTAATCCTATCTGACATATTTTTCGTTTGATGCAGGAAGGACCAAATGGGTTAACATAGACAGACAGGTTTAATCTGCAAGGGGAGTATGCACAATACCGGATACTTCAAAGAAGATCTTTCCTAGAATATTTTTCATTTTTTCTGCTGACCTTTTTTCCTTTCTTTTTTTATCATGAAGGATGCCTATCATTCCTGGATATGGAAAGCTTTGTGTAAAAAAATAGTACTAATAATAATCTTGTGTATCTATTCCTTCAGGTGCTTCCATTCTCCCCCAGTGTTTCAAGACACCTTGGTGTTCTTTAAAGAAGCAGGGTTTTTTTACCGCTACCACTGCTGTAATATATTTTCAATTGCACCATCTTTTGGTAAAGGCACACATAGAGTGATATAGGGTTCCTGAACCCAAGCATCATCATAATATGTGTCATCAGTTGGTGATGCATTGTGGGACATGGCTGTCTGCACATCGGGACATTGCGAGCAGCAGATGGCAGTATACTTAAATCTGAAGTAGTGTCAGTAGAATACCCTGCCTTTAATTCACACAATAAAACTATGCATATTCATAATAGCATGGAAAAGCCCACCATGTGCAGCTATACTTTAGATAGTAAAAGTAGGCACAAGAACATCAGTACAAAATAGAAAGGGTTCATAACCAGCAAGCACATCTCCTTCAATACAAAGGATTCCTAAAACAACCACATGCTACAAGACTTGACCCTCAATCTTTGGCAATGTGATATTGCCTTCACAGCATGCAAAAATGCTTCTTTATTTTCTTTTAAAGAAATAGAAATACAAAGACAAATTTTCCTTTGGAATTGGATTATGTTAATAAAAGAACTGGTTTAAAATATAGTTGGAATATTAGCGTTGTACTGAACAAAGAATGAAAAGTGTTCAGAGATATTCAGGAAAAGAAATCATTAGGAAGACACATTCAGAGATAGAAAAACATCATCAACCAATAAAACAATTCTGAGCATCCTCCAGGGCTTTTCACAAACTTTGGGGGTAGGAAATCTTCTTGCATGCAATCAAAAATTTGCTGTAGAATCACAGGTGTCAACTATTATAATACACAAAGAGCATGCAGGTGTGCACTCCACAAGGAACATAGAGACAGTATGTCACCTTCGAGATATTTTCTCAACTGTTCTCGCCGTTCTTTCCTCTTTAGAGCATAGGCATCACCTTAGAAAGGAAAAGGGTCAGTTAAGATGATGAAATAATGATAGAAAAAGAAAGATAAGTGAATACTAAGACAAACAGTGAGGCTAACAAAAGTATTACGACCCCTCTCATTGAGAATTATGACAAATTACGAAGATAAACTAGATACTTTGCCCTGTCCAATCCCCATCCCTGCCTAAAAAGGGAAAGAAGAATTGAGCCATCTCATTTCCACATATAAAGAATGAAATAAAGTAACATTATAGAGTCACAAAAGTATGTGTTTTCTTACATGAACATGTACAAAATTGTACCTTACAAAATATATTTACTTTAGAATCATAACATACTGAATATTTTGCATGCATATCTAGTGACATCTTTAACCAGAGTAGTTGGATGTTGTTGTGACATCCAAACAAAAGTACATTCACCTCCTAAGAGCCAGATCATTAACTCTTGTACTTTAAGACAGATTTAATGCCCTTCTGGCCCTAAACAAGCAATATGAACTTTGGGAAACCAATAATTTTACCATCATCAAATTCAATTTTCCATAATATCCCTAAAACCAATGAAATTTTGTTCTTACAACATGTTACATGCAGCAAGATTCAGTTTACACACAACTAATTCTATTGATTCAGGCCAAGCCAATTACTAAATAAAGACAAGTTTTTAAACATCTAAATTATCCAAATAAAACTTTGTAAGGCATCTGCTTTATCCATAATTTCTCTGGGAATGCATTTCATTAGCATGTTATGGAGAATTCTTGAACGTGCATGTATCAAAGGGTTACTAATTTCTGCAAAGAATTCTGTACATTCTTTATTCGGCAGTGTGAGTTGAATGATGCGGTAGCCATATTTGGTATCTTGATGCACGTATTACTTTTTTGTAGCAGTTATGCGTCAAATTAGTTAAAGCCCATTTACAGAATTGGTATATCTACAATCCCTAAACATAATTCACATTTCTGTGAATCAACCCTACATGTAGTTGATAACAAGAAGTCCAAATTTATATTTGATTCAATGATTGTAAAGGCTTTCTTTTCTCCTGTAATGATGGAGTAAATTATACACAGGCTATTAAAATCTAATCTCCACCATCATCTTTTACAAGGGATGTATTCTGAAAACAATGTAAAGTAAAACGATGTCTGTCATCAGGTATAGTCAAGTAAAGAAATAACCTTTCAATACATGAATTTTAATGACAACTAAAAGAATTTTTAAAAAAAGCTTATATAGTTTTAGAATACTAACTAAGACTCAAGAGCTTCTAGTATTGGTACAAGAATATAACCAAGAATATAACCAAGATTACAGAGACTTTCAAAAACCAACTTCAGGGCAGTTTCAATACCCGAATAGTGTTAGGATGATGTAATAATGTAATTGTCATGTTCACACATTTCAAGAGGCGACATTCAAGACTACCGGTACTGAAAACGTCTAAGGTTGATTATTGAAAAGTCTTTGCAATCGTGTTTTGCCTATTATAAAAGTCATTCTATCATTTTTGTTGATGGCCATGCAACATGCAGACTTACTGTTATATTTATCCAACGGTTCATCCCCTGTTTTTGACTTGTTTGAGGATGTTGAATGAAGCGTATCGTAGCCTTCTGCAGGCGATCGTACAAAACAGCACAAGAAAAGGATGGGATTACAAGGCAAATGTCATGTAGGAAAGCATACCAAGTTTCAGAGATCAACTCCAAAAGGCAGTAAATCAGTTTTGATGGTTTTTTACAAATATGTAATAAGTCAAGAATTTTCTGGTTTCAAGAACATGCTTAAAGAGATTTTCTTTTCTTTTGATGGTTTGCTAGCTTAAAAGAAACTTTCTTTGAAATCAATATTTTGGAGGAAGAATTTTGCCCTTTTTTCAAAAGTACTTCAGGGTATATATATCAAAAGGCCTATTTGGTGACAGCAATAAACTGACAACATCTCAGGTATAAATTCTGGATATCATTATTAGGATTGATAGCTTTTATTGGATGTTTTGTACTCTGACATCAATAAATAAAAGACTTCATCATTTTACAATGCTGAGTCATCTCCACTTGTGATATGGTGATCACAACTCTAGAATAATTAAATTAATTCTGTTTTTTATCACACATGGATTTAATGCCTTTTGAAATGAATGTTACAATACGCAATTAATGTACAAGAAGACATCTTGGCATACATTAGCTGTTGCATGGCGTGATAATTTCATCAAAGTTACAGATCTTAAGAGAGACAAGTACATTTTACTTTTTGTACATGTAATTACAGCATAAGATTAGACCTTTTACACGAGCCAGGATTCCATCATGCATAAGGGGGTTAATACTTTCAATAATTCAACATTTTGTATTTTGGCTCAATAACTTTCGATTCAGAGCCCTAAAAATATACCAGATGCATGAGTAGAAAGAGAAAAAATTCTGCATATGCTGCATCCATTTTCTTGCACAATCATATTGCATTAGAAGCCAGAAAATTTAAAAATGAAAATAAGCTTTTAAATCTTTAAATTGGCAACACATTAAGAGGTTCTGACTCATTATTTTTGATGGCAATTTTACTCAACTTTTTGACAAGTCCATACACATAGATATTGTTTTTGGAGACATTACATTTCATTAGAACAATGAAGCAATAACAGGATAAACATTACCGGTATTGTTGCCAATTTGAAAAACATGTGATCACATTATCGTGTCCTGAAAGGGCTAACTCTATGCAAAGTGATATGAATTAATGCCCTTCTGGCTCTCAGCAGACAATTCATTTGTTTAGAGCGAGAAAGGCTTTAACTCATATCATTTTACAGGGATTTAACCCCCTTCTATCTCAGGGCAGAACAAAAACTATTCAGTCTTTCAAAGCACTATGTTGGGACTACATGTGTTCTTGAAATGAAATTGATGCACATTCCAGCATAATTGTCTGTTTGTAGACAGAAGGACGTTATACTTGAACACAGTGTTCCAACGTCCTTCTGGCTCTGAACAGATGATATTTCATTCAAGATGAAAGTAAAGATGCATTCAATCCATGTATTCTATGCCTCAATGGTACAGATCATAGCTAGATCTACAATATTATACAAGCATGATCAATCGGGCATTCATGTTCATTGTGCAATGATCCATGCAGTATACAGCATTTCTGCGTCTGTTTGTGTCGAGACTTTCATCATTCCTCATGTCTCCATATAACTTTTCCAAATGCCATTTATTTATTTAAGTACAAAATAAATGTGATAATTATATTCAATGTATGTAGCAGAATTCTATTCTTATGAGCAAAATATCTAATAATAGAGATATATATTCTATTTCAATCAATCATAATCATACATTTATAAAGTCATTTTACTAAATTTACACGTTCATTTTAGCTAGCCAGAATCCGATCATAGACCAAAATTCTAACTAAATAAATGTACGCTCCATTGATTTTAGATTATCATTTTATTTCAGGGTTCAAGCATCATACGTCTAGGTGGAATTTGAGTTTACAGGAAGATTTTTTTTTTTAAATGAGATTATTATTCAGATATTCATATAGGACATCATTCACATTTCCCATCTTTTTGCCTACTTTCTAGTCATGTTTCAGCAGGCCCATTTATCTACCCACAATGCACCTGTTATCTAGAAGCATATGGCATGCATGTTGCTAGTCTTCATTCCAGACTCCTTACCATCAAATTGCCATGAAGGCTTAATTATTGTACTAGACTGTTTGGAGGATGATGAGGCTGCTACCATGGGAACGGATGGTAACGAAAGACGAAGAAACAAGGATTGGATATTGAGTTGTTGGAATGAATGACTTACACATAGAATATGACGTCATATGTGATGAATTCTGATGGCTCGTACAGACGACCAATAGATGAAGGGTTTAATTTTGCTACAATATCATGGAAGATTCATGGACAGTAATGAATGACAAAGAGACAATAACTAAATAAGATGCCAGAATGAAGGACACACCAATGGAGTATGAAGAAATTCCAGAAATATGGTCTAGCTTTTCTAAAATACTTGAAGAATTTTGCTAAAAAGAGGGCAAATGAATATTTCAAGGTATGAAGATGAAGCACTAGATGCAGTCACTTTTGAGTACATAATGCTCCACTGAAGAGTACCATGAAACAAATTTGTAAATTTTAATATTCAATTCATGAATTTTGCTGCAATAGATTAAAGGACAGCTTTGATGTCTGAAGATATTGGAATAAAAATCTGTGATGGCCAAATGAATAACATACCACTGTAATATGATATTCAAGAAAATAATTATTAGTTTTAACCATTATTGATGAGAATTGCTACTGTTTGACAAAGAACAGTTTTGGTGTAAGGGATAACTTGGGCAGGATACTGTCGTATTTGAATGAATGTTACAAAGGCAGATTACAATTATACAAAGCTATTCAGGAAAGATAGCCATATTAATGCCGTGTACCATTAAATTAAATTGATCAACATTTTCTGCAGAATTATGAAATCTTGAATTTGGAGATAGGAAGGAATAAGATTTAAATCATGCCACTGGGATGATGGACATATGTTTACTGAGTAAGAAGATATATCTTTACTACAGTTACCTAGGCATTGTTTCACAAACCATCACAAGTACCAACATCACATTGAAACACATGTTAGCTTTAATAAATGGCAGCAAATTTGTACTCATGATGGTTTCGTGAAACGTTGCCTTGGTATAGTGGTATTGATATTTAGGATGGGGGTAGGGATGAAGGGCAATACCCCCAATCATCAACCCCACACCCTCCTTTTCTGCAGCTGTAAAAAAAAGGCAATAGTCAAAAGAAACATTTTGATTGATAGTAAAGAGGAAGAAGAGTTAAGACTTACTGCTGCTCATGGTTGAGCTTCTATCTTTAGTGTCGACGCCTTGAGACAGGAGTGCCATTATATCATTCTCGGGCTCTATACATAAACAAACATGAGAATACATAAAGAATATCAATACACTATATACTGAACATATAGAACATCAACCTATACAAGTAGAACAAAATGAGAACTGTATTTTCAGATAACTGCAATCTGTTTTGCATAATAAAAGCTTTGTGAGATTCTAAGTTTTAATTTCTTGAATTACAAAGTCATTTTTTGAATTTCATAGTAATTTCTGTTTGCTAATAATGTTGAAAATTGAGCATGCTTTTTATAATTCATCTCCATGTAAATAGTAAACCATGAATATTTTATTCCTCTATACATAAATTGTAATTAAACAGATGAAAAACAAGAATTAGTGGAGAGAAATAAATATCTAATGGGAAACTCTTTGGCCCTAATAACAGAACTAAATCACAATAATCAATTTCTGGATCAATATATCATGTAAACATACTTCATACAAGAATAAATCATCGTCTCTAACACTCTCCAACCTAACAATGACTTACCAATCTAGTGATGTCTTGAAGTAACATTTTGAAACATCAGTTTGATTGGTAATAATCAGAAATATTTACCACACACATAATCAAACTATTATTAAAATTCATGCATCTTTTAATGTGAACACATTCCATACTGTGGTGCCCATATTACAACATCATGCACCCAAATATTAAAACATCAGAGTTATAATATCATAGGATTAAATTTAGAAGGATGACTTCATATGTCTACACATATATTCATCCATCTCTTTCACAAGATCATTAAAAGTAATAAACAGAAAATGTATACTTTTTAAATGTAAAAGATCCCTATATCTCCTCTCATACGTATACATGTATACTCGATAATATGATCGTTTACATTTTTCGAATGGAAAGGTTTTAGGATCTACTTAATAAGAAATCCAATTGAAACTTATGGTAAAACCTAAAATATGAATAAATGTCACATGCATTAAATGAAACGCATTGACCAAACAGCCCACTCGGCCATGAAATTCAAAACAAGACTTCTCTAGAACAGATGATTAATGAAGAAATGTATTACTTCAAATTTGTCTGCTACTATGAGCAGGACTCATGCATATTATACCACAACACAAGACATAACCCCAAAACAAAAAAAAACATTAAATTTCATTCCAAAAAATAAATGATACCAAAAACCTGTGATGACGGAATTGAATGATAAATAATCCCAATATTTAACTCACGTGGTTGACACATGAGGTTGCTTAGCTGTTCTATGAACTGAGCATCGCTATCGTGTCTTAGTTTAAGACTAGAACGTCTTCTAGTCATGTCTATACGATTATCGTCCATTTCATCATTGTCTGCTTCATAGTCAGTGTCTGAGTCGGGTTCATTGTCAGAGTCAGGATTGATAGTCGTCATCAAATCAGTAACCATCATGGTGCCAGGGTCAATGTCCCTATCCAAAGTGGTTTGCGATTGGTCAGTTTCGTCTGGAGTCATAAAGTGTACATATTTCTGTATTTGTTGTGCATACATGGCTTTGAAGTTAAGTAGGTCTGTGTGTGAATCATGATCAATGTTTGTAAAGGCATCAGATATCGTCATGCTAATATCTGAGTCAAAATCATTCTCTAAAATGGTTTGCGATTGGTAAATTTCGTCTACAGTCAAAAAGTGAACATGTCCTCTTCTCTTGTAAGCATTAGAAGGTTTTAAAGTTGTTGGGCAGGCCTCTCGGTCACGGTTAATCACTGTCAAGGAATCAGGGACTGTTAGGTCAATGTCGGGGTCAAAGTTCTCATCTAACATGGTTTGTGATTGGCTGATTTCATCTAGAGTCAAAAAGTGGACATGGTCTTTCCTTTTGTGTGCATGGGATGCTTTTTAAATGGAATAGAGTGAATTGGAAAAGAGAAAAAAATATCTTTAAATTGATAATCCATTACCAGCAATCTTTATCCCATTCCAAAACATTTTTTTTTCAAAGGAGTACGAAATCAACTTAAAATGTACGAAAGTAGATCAAGTCTGTACATAGACATATATATATATATATATATCTATGGTAGATGTGGAAGTGTCAAAATACAGATCAAACATTTGCTGTATGATAGAATGGTGACACATGTTATCTCCAAACTGCACTTTACATGCTTCAAACTATCCTTGTTGACAATTTGAAGATTCCTTGTATTTTGAAACTGTGAAAATATCACAGGTAACATAAAAAAAGATAAAACGGTGTCATTGCATGATCAACAAAATTTGTAGTAAGGATGCAATATAAAATCAGATTAGTTATTACTGGTGTCAACAAATCCTTATAAACATACAGATAAGTTGACTGAAATACATGCTGAAATATAAATGTCACATTGGTTGAAAAATACTTGTTAGTAACTGATAAAACACACCAATACTTTAAGAATAATAACTGAACATACTGTTATTCAACAATATTGACATCAAAATGATGGACAAACATGACATACAAAGTGGCAATTCAAATCTGGGTGAAAATAATAACTATATTGTTACACTAATACTCTTTTCATCACAACCAGAAGAAGAAAAAAATGGTTGCAATGTCATCATGAGAAAAAGGCATTAAATGTGAAAATAGTGACGTTAAAAACCATGCAGTGCTGATTCCTGTAAAAATCGATAAATTCGGTTATAAAAAGTACCAATTGGGAAAAAGACACAGCTCATTCAAGTTAATAAACAACAATACAAATTACCTGTAAAAAATAGAGAGTAGTTGTTAGCATAGAATCATATCTGAATCGTACCATGCAGTGCAGGACACTGAACAAAATCACAATTAATATCAACAAATCCTGGTGAATCTTCATATTGAGCATGCGATTCAACACATACTGAGTAATGTCCACACACAATTACATGCCCTCGTACCCTTCTTTGTCGACGTAGGCGACTTCGCTGTCGGTGACTTGACGGACTCGATGGAGGTTGACCGACGGTATGATTGGGGAGTGACGTTACGGCTATAGGATGAGGAGGAGGGAGAGGAGGGAGAGGTGGGGGATCGTGGTACAGTAACCACAGATGTAGAGTCTCCTGGATTGGGGATTTGGGTAAGGCAGGGTGGGGTTGAATACACAATGTCAGTATTTCTACAAATAATTTCTTATTTATTCATTAGAAAGATGCTATCAAGAGAAATAATTTTTTGTGAAAGAAAGAAAAAGAGAAACATGTTTGTATGGACGGAAAGTCGATGTGTATGTATTACTTTCCAGCTATTAAAGATCAAAGTTACTTTAAGGAATAGAGATAAAGATTACCGTAGGAAAGACCTCTCTTAAAAATATAGAAACACTTTAAAGCCTATCCATATATACTCCTTTATGTACATTAAATTATTTACGAAAGAGTAGCAAAGTATAGCAGAATATTAATGTTAAGAGATCCCTATCTTACCTATACAGGCAGCTATTACATATCTATTAAAACAGAATTGTGGTTAAGCATTCTCTGTGGTAATTGATCAAGCTTCCATCCCTTGCCCCAGCCTAATTGTAGCTGTATGCTGCAAGAACTTAACATTCATGCGTGATCATTCCATTCATAACAGTTGCATTAACGTCAGCGCATCTTATGAGATAGTGACACCAAACAATCACGCACGCATACCCCTTCTTGAGAGCCGGTCACTCCTGTATGAGCTATACGAGGAAGACGACGGATCGGTGGACACACTGGACAGTGTTCGTCGCACCGACTCTCGGCCGCTGGAGGACGGCGTGTAACTACGGGTCCTATCTTCATCAATCGAAGGTTCGGCTTTTCGTGAGAAGCGGTTAGAAGAGTGAGAGAAACATGCACTTCAAGATGCTTTAAACAACCATACTGTAAATAAACTTTCTTTGTACTTATACTGACCATAGCATAAACCAGTTTATTCCTTTCTTGAATTTCATTTGCCTTTAACATTATACTTGTACTTTTTTATCATGTCTAATACCATTTGTGATTGCTACGTACACAAACTGCGCATTATAGGCTAATCATTCCTAAGCATTCACTAGTTTTCATCTTTTCCTTGGAAAATGTTCAGAAACATGTCTTTAATGATGACAAGTGATAGCAACCATGTTTTTCTACTGATACTAATTCTACTTTGGTTAGTATGCTTCTATTTCTACAATGTTGCTATTGACCTTCCATGCAATGTGTTGCAAGACAGAAGTATTCTTTATAAATTCAAGATCCTATACAAACTACTTTTTAAAAAAAATTGTAGCATTATATCCCAATAAGATATTTCTTCAAAAAAAAATCATTCAACATTCATTTGAAATATATTACGAGATGCATATGTAGGTATTTCATTTAAAGTGTCGGGCTGTTTACAATTATTTTTATTGCAACAAGACATAAGTTCTTGTGGAATTACAAAATAACAGAGCTTTAAAATCATGTTAGAACATTGCCAGTTTCCAGCGATTCGTATACAGTGCGTGTTTATTAACAGCGCGTGTTTGTTAACAGCAACAAGCATATAGAAATGAAATGCTATTAATCCTGCTCCCTGTTTCAAAAATACAAGTTTAAGTAATAAACTTGAAACAAAAGATCTTAGATGCCCACCAGGTCTAGATGATGTGCTGCTCTTTCTTGAAGGCGGTTCGTAAGATGACGATGAACGACGGTATTCACGATTCGATCGGGAGTAGGAGGAGTCTAAAATGGGAGGAAAATTATCATTAAGTATTAGCCAAGTTCACATAGAAATTAACGTAATAATTCATAATAAAGATGAATGAATTTCTAAATAAAGGGTGTATATAGAAAAATATGCAAATAATATAAGTGATGAATTCATTCAGTTCTATGATGATGATATGACAGGAGAAAAAAAGACTGATAATTGAAACTTAATGATCATGATACAAAAACAATTCTTCATTTTGATGAAAACACAGCAAATATTCCAAATCAATATGTTCAAAAAGGTTTTGACTCTTTTAAAAGTAAGCAAAGTAAAAAAAAAAAAAAAATGAAGAAGAAAATGAAAGCTTCCATAAAAATAAACGATTTTAGATTCATAGAGTAAACTTTTCCATTAAAAAAAACAATGGCTTATTACAGTCAGTGTTTTGTAGGTGAGAATCTTGAACATTCATCCTCAAAGTTGAAAACTTTTTTTGTATACTGTATCTAGAGGAGACAAGCATATAATTTACTTTACCGGTCGATCTACTTTTGATACGCACATCATTGAGCGCAATTGTTGTAATAAAGGTTACAATACATTGGATGCATCTATCTTAATCATCTAGAAAATCAGAGTGCACACAGCAAGCACTCCTACCGCTGGGTGAACTGGATCTGTATTTGTCCCTATCCGTCCCCCTGTCTGATGCCCTCTCTGTCCTCCTATCGGTATAACTCTTCTCAGAACCCCGGTCTCTGGAAGAACTATCTGTCCCATAACTCCTCTCCGTACCCCTATCTCTTGTTGAAGAGCTAGAGCGAGGCGGTGGAGGAGGAGTAAGAGGTAGATGGGGGTGTAGAGGTAACTCCTGTAGGGGGCTTGGAGGTAACAGAAGAGCTCCTGGTGGTCACAGGGTGCTTCTGCCTGGGGAGGGTGGCGTAAGGGGAGCTGGCTAGCTCCGCTGGGCAGTATGGGACCCCTGTTTCGGGAAGGCAAGTATTGAAATTGGAAGATGGGAGTACAACAGGAAGGAGGTATGAGGGAGGATGATAATTAACATCGTTGCAAAGGAAGGTAGGATGGTTATAACGATTAAGTTGGGATTGTGGAACACACGATAGAGGTACAGCACAAGGGTTGATAGGATAGGAAGGGTGTGGAGTTGTTTTGTAGTGGAAAAAGAAAAAAGAATGATTGTTGAAGCAAGGTCAAGATTAAATTGTCCACTCAGTAATGATCTATTGTCTATTTATTACTAATTCAATAAACAAATTCTCACTTTTTATAGCAATAGGCCAAATACTATAGACTCCATTTCTCACCTGAACCCACATGTACATACACATATTGGTTCTAGAATGTTGAGAGTAAATATCCAACATAAATATTCAATTACAACATTCTACATGTATATACTGTATATACAAATACATTTTTGTTCTATCTATTCTAGATAAACAATGTCTAATTAGAACTAAAATTTGCTCTATTTCATATTCACTCTTTGAAACTGCATTATTATTCACATCAACATTGCAATCTCTATATTGTATTTGATAGAGATGAATTGAAAACAGAACAGACAACTCTGTAGAAGGCTAGAAGGTTTCTGACATGGCTATAAAAAAAGCATTCACTTCACACAATCTGAAGAAAATCATGCACTGGATAAACACTACCCATACACTGCAACATGAAATAAGTAACAAACATATATGTGAATTTTGTTGAATTTTTGTCAATTGCAACAACAATAATTTTGCTCATTATTCGGTAGAATCTGAAACAAAACACATTCTACAACGACCTTAAGAATTTAACACAGCAACAATACACAAATGATGGCAACAAATAATTGATGATGT
Source organism: Mesocentrotus franciscanus (assembly GCA_037976565.1). Taxonomy (NCBI): domain Eukaryota; kingdom Metazoa; phylum Echinodermata; class Echinoidea; order Camarodonta; family Strongylocentrotidae; genus Mesocentrotus; species Mesocentrotus franciscanus. The sequence continues at coordinate 32,597,895 of CP137676.1, read as the reverse complement.
CCACGTTTCTGCACTGGTTATTTTGACTTGATGAGTATGTAATCAGTCACTCTGCGTCAACACATCTGTACTGTTCTGCAAACTGTAAATGGAACAAATTACTACATGAAGATTGATAACTTCAACAAACCCATGCATTCGAACACTCAAATAACAACTGCAAGCCAAATCTTTGTCATCTAGTGATTGGACAATCTATATGAATCTCTTCAGCTACCGTCAGATATGAATCTAAGACACCTCGATCTACGGACTCCTAAATCACAAAAAACATATAACAAAAAGACTGTAACTAGAACACTTGATTATCTAGTTGCGAAATCCATCAAACTGCATAACAAGGCCACATAGAAATCAGGCAGAACCACACTACGGCAACCTGTTCCGTAACTCACATGAAGCGGGCAGCAGACCCCAATTTGTCCTCCGCAAGATGGGTTCAGGGTTAGCCAGACGAGCCCATTCTAGAAAGGGTTTTAGGGGGTACAGTCGTGAGGTTTGTGACTTACAAGGAGATGGTGCACATAATGTGTCATTTGATTACAAAACATCCAGTCAAAGTGGTGTGTGTATTGTGAGTGGTTGCTCTATACACAATATTCAATGGTACAAACGTAATGGGAAAGGAACATTCACCAATCCTTGAAAGGAAGAGTGCTAGTCATAATTATCATAATTACATGTGGTACTGCTCACAGTCGTATTTATACAACTCACTCCCAGATCCTTATCAAATGATTGGTCATGCGCGGTCACGTGTGATTCATTTACTGAGACTATCACACGTTTTTTCATGAAAAAGCGTGCAATATTTTCCATACTATCACACGTTTTTTTAGTGCATGTACATGATGCGCAGGACTTTAATAGTGCGCGTAGAGGTGAGAACGCTTCATACTGTGTGTGCATAGGCCTATTCTTGCGCAGCACTATGCGTAAATGGGTATAGAGGTAAGTGCGCTTGGTATAGCTATGTGTGCGCACTAAATTAAGCCTTATTAAACTTGAGATTTATTTGTCAGCCATACTGTCATGAAACAATCTTGATTGAATTCTTTTTACATCAAATAACAAGGATCTAGGAGTTTCGTTGTATAAAACAAATGATGCACGTTTTCATTCGTTCATTATACGATCTATCCGCCCTCGTTGATGCTGTGTGTATCTATCGCACTCAGCCTAATGGCTTCGTGCAATAGATACACACAGCCTCAACTCGAGTGCTGATAGATCGTATAATGAACTCATGCGCATGCATCATTTGTATAATATTGCATACAAGAGAAGACAAATATTGCTGTTCTTGTGCCAAACAAAGGAACAGGTGAATGGAATATAGTGTCCATAAAGGGACATCCTGGCAGACTAAGTTTTGCAACCATATAATGCATATCTTACAGGAAGATTCACAATATAATATTTATTGAATGACTTACACTTAAGTATGCATCAATTCTCATAATGTCGTGAAATACACATTGTTTGCCAAACGTATTTTCTCTTCTGGTAGATGATTTATATGATCATTTCTCAGAAGAACTAGGTATTCTCTTTTCTTTAATTTCATACTGAGATAAAGGATCAAAACGACACTTGGGAGGACAAAATATATAACTTACTATCAGCATTAGTATCACCATAGAGAATAGAAGATGAATCAGCTAAAAGTAGGAAAGAAAGAAAGAAATTAGGAGCAAGTATCTTATGACAGAAGGCAAAAAAGATAATGGAGGAAAATAACAGAAAATATAGAAGAAATTATGCTCTACTGAAGTATGTTTTCAAAAAAATCATGCACAAAGTTTTGACAAACAAACTGGATTGAAAAGTAGCTCAATTCACAACAGTCTTTATTGCACTCTGATCTTTAATATATCCAATGTCATTTCATAGTATTACAAAAATATGCAAATGATAAAAATACAGTCATTTCATCTGACATCTTTTTTGTAAAATCATCTAATTTCCAGAAGTATCACATTAAAATCTGAGATGCATGGCCCTACGTGTTATCAGCGTCTGTGATATGATGTAATATTGAAACCCTAAACAAATTGTGCTTCAAAATCATCATGAAGTGCCTCAAAAAAAGTTAAATCTTTGAGTGACCGGTTTTTACCATACTCATTTTCCCCAATAGACTGTAGTGTTAAAAAAACGTTTGGAAAACGTTTTTTTTAATTTCAAATTCCAATCATAAATATCTTGATAATCAGATGGGCGATCAGCTTGTAAACATCATGGGATTCCTGACTGACCTAAAGGTTTATAATTATGATTGCAGCATGAGCTAAATCCAGGATTTTGTTTAGAATCTGAGACAAAGATACCCAATCCCTAAATGCACTACTGCTCTTTAAATGAAACTAAAATACAATTCAAAAAATTAAAAAGAAGACAATTTGATGAAAGATTAAAACTTACAATTAATATTCTCACTGGACATTCCCCACAAACCTTGAGGAAAACAAGACAAAAAAAGTAAATTAAAACAAAACTTGAAGAGATATAGACTAATCATCATTCATAAAACTTGCATCTTGTACACTCTCAAACTTCAAGCAGAATAGATGAGTTTCTTAAATGAACAGAGCAAATGGATTGATATAATGTATGAATATTGGGGTCAGCTTATAGCCATGCTTAAATGAATTTATGAAATATTTGATAACTGATGACCAAATTTAAATCATTCATATATGATTTGGACAAGTTCAAACATGCTTGAATGACACTTTTGATAAATGGTATCATCGTCATTTATATGATATTATTATATGGCGATACTGGCATCATTGGATAAATATGGCTAAGCCGCTATATTTTTAATGGAATGGAAATGGGTAGGGAAATGGATCGTGTTAAATAAAATTCATCTTTTTTACAAGATTTTGGTTTGCTTGCCATTTTCAACTATCTGGGGGCTCTCCATATTCTACAAAATGATCTAAATTGGGGCTTGTAGCATAATTGCATCAAGAACTGTTCCCATTCGCAGTTTAAAACAAGAACTCACTCGTAGGTTTCTCCTTGACAGTGACTTCCTCTTCAGAAGTAGATGCCATGTCTCCCTCATCATCATCCTCATCATCCTCCTCCTCATCCTCCTCATCTTCCTCTTCTGGTGGTGGTCCACTCTGACTACCACTCTTTAGGATCATCAGTAGATCATCCATGTTGTTGTCCTTCTGGGTGTGACGTCTGAATAGCTCTGGTTCCTTGTCAACTTCTTCAAGCGTCTCCTCACATTTTGTGGAGTACTCATCCTTGTTCTCGTCTTCTTCCTCTTCTTCTTCTTCCTCCTCCTCCTCTTCCTCGTTCTCAATTTCTTCTTCCTCTTCATCATCCATCTCGTCAAGGTTCTGCCCACAGAATTCACAGATGTGTCCCTTTACTTCTTCTTCTTCCTCTTCTTCCTCCTCCTCTTCTTCCTCTTCTTCATTGTTTGTTGCATCCAGACCACCTTTCAAGAAAGCCATGATGTCTTCCTCTTTATCTATCTTCTTCTCTTCAACGTTCTTTTTCTTCTTTCTGGGCCAGGTGCCAAAATCAGGCTCATCCTTCCCTGTCTTCTTGTCTCCTCCCTTTCCATTCTTTCGTTCAATCATTCCATTTGTCTTGTGTTCCCCGTTACATTTGTGTTTGTGATCTTTGGTCTTGAAGTTTCTTGGTAATGAAACCCCTCCTGTTAACAGAGTCATCAGGTCATCTTCCTTCTCGTTGGCAAAGATTTTATTCTTTGCGGTTTTCTGCGGCCTTCCCCTTCCTCTACCCTTGAGGCTTCCATTCTGAATTTTATCATTCTCATGGTCTTTCTTTTTATTCTCTTCCTCTTCCAACTCATTCTTCTTTTCAATCTCCCCATTAAGCTTCGGCTCGTCTTCTTTTTGGTCTTTTACAATCTCTTTCTGCTTCTCTTCCTGCTGTGGTTCTATGGAAGAATTCTCACTTGTTTCATCTGGTTTGATGTTGTTGGTTTCCTCCACGATCTCTTCTTCCTCCCTTGTGATGCTCACCATGGTCTTGATACTTCTCCGTCTCACAACAGGCTTCTTAGATGATCCTTCTTTAGAACCATTACCCTTCTCCGCTTTGGTCTCGTTCTTTTTCTCTCCATTCCTCACCTTGTCATCCTTTGCAGCATCAACCGTCTCTTCATTTGTTGGTCTCTTGATAGTCACGCTATCTGTGTCCTCCTTCGTCTTCCCAGCCGTTTTCTCCTCAGCGCTCTTCTTTGCAGCATCATCTGCTTCTTTTTGTCTATCGGATGCGTTCTTTGGAACATCAGGTTCCTTTGTCTCTTCAGATTTAGTTGCCTTAGGAGTCCTTGTTACCACAACTGACTGATTCTGTTCATCCTCATTCTCAACTGGTCTTCTGGAGTTTTTCTCTTCATTTTTCATCCCTGATGACAACCCTCCTCGAGTAACGCCATGACGTCATCCCCATCCTCCTCCTCCTCTCTCTTCTTCTGTGGTGAATTTTGTGCCTTCCTCTCGTACTGTTTCCTCCTCCTAGCTGGAGAGGGCCAGGTACCATAGTTCTTCTCTTCCTCTCCATTCTCTTTGCTTCCTTCCACCTTCACCACCGGTCTGAGACGATCTTGAGGAACAAGGATGGAATGGAAGATGAATATCATGTTGGAATGAGACTAGGGTGGGGTAGTGATGTGAAGGTATCACGGCAAAACATGCTTCCATTCTCTGTATAGTGATTGAACACAGCAAGCTACAATCCATACTAGTACTACACTGTAATATCATCCAAGATCAAGATGTGAGTCCACATAATGCTGAATGCTCTTTCTAATTACATTGAATATCACAACAGACTTGCACACACTTATAAACTAGTACATCTTAAATGAACTATGCACAATAGTTTATTACTACTAAGTATTTATTATCTTAACATATTACCTCGAAAAGAAGTAAGTATTCACACTGTATAGACTTTAACTTGTTATGTTTATATCATGCTTTCATATCCATCAATAGATCCTAATCATCAAAGATTTAGTAAGAGGTCATTTTAACAGAGTTATTTTATATTAGTCTTACCTATTACATAGAAAATAAGTAAGTATTCAAACTGTATAGACTTTAACTTGTTAGGTTTATATCATGCTTTCATATTCCTCGTTAGATCCTAATCATCAAAGTTTTAGTAAGAGGTCATTTAATACACAGTTATTTTATGTTAGTCTTTCTTTGCACATTCCTCCCCAATGTTGATAATTATGTACATGTATACTCATCAAAATTCTATATTTTTGTAAACATGCATTACCAGTCAGGGTAACACTCTAACTTGTATATCATGTTAGTATCAGACTGTCAATTCTTCTAGGAATAGGTAAGAAATACAGGTACCTGTACAAAGACCTTCACTAAACACATCATGCATGGTAACAGGAAAAAGGAATATCAATATATATACATCTATACTGTCAATTATTTATTTTTTTTTTTTAAATATTTTTGAATATGGTTCAAGCAAATAAAAAATCTTAACTATTCCCCATATTTTACAAGCTCAATCAAATTGATATATTGTTATTTCATTACTTTAAGTAAAAACATTTCTGGATTTTATTTTATCATTGCTCTGAAAAGATACCAGAAAATAATTAAGTTTTAGCCATTTGTGAAAGAAAACATTTTGACCAGCATTTGAGGTCCAATTCCAAAATCCTGTACCACATGAACACACATTCAATACCTCCACCAGAATTGTCATCCTTTGTGTTGACATGGCAACAATCATCTTCCTCCGCATCAACTTCACTATCTTCATTTTCACTCTCCTTCTCTCCATAAATATTTTGGTCTTGGGTTTTATCATCTCCATCATCATCTTCATCATCATCTCCATGATTAAACTTTTCATCATCTTTTTCATCATCGTCATCATCATCTTCGACTTTGTGAGGAGGATGTGTAACTTCATCCTCATCACGACATGATTTATCTTGAAGATCAGCTTCCTCCTCTTCATGACAAGCTTTAAACTTTTCATGATCATCATCAAAACTGTCCTCTTTGTGAGTATCCTGGTCACTTTCTTTGTTGCCATGACAACTACCAGGATCACAATTCTGGCGTTCATTTCCCTCTTCCTGATCTTCCCCTTCCATGCTCTCTACGTGCTCTACTGCATTCTGGGTAATATGCTGGTCATCAGGTGACCAAGGTGGCTTGGAAGCGGGGCCATCTGTTGGACTTGTTGCCAAGGTGACAGAAGGCGACATTGGTCCAAGCATTACAAACTCGCAAGCATCAATAGCATTGTTGTCATCTGGGCAACAAATTCATTTCAAATAAAACAAATAAAATAAATAATAATGCCTTTAATAAATCTTAATCTAAACAACCCCTCCTGAATTAGCTCATTCATTTGATTGTTCAACAAAAATATCAACCTTCGAGCAGCATTTTAATCATTTTGTGCTTTCAATATTTCCTTAAACATGCTCATAGATGCAGTTTGAATAAGATTTCAGACTATATTGTGCACAATGCATTGCTACCATGCTTTTCTATTCTTCCCAATCCTTTCATTCAAACAGCATTTATATTATTCAGACAACATCGTTTGTGCTCTCACAAGAAACATTGCTCTTAAAAAGAGTTATAGGAAATCATTGAGTTATTGAAATTGAAGAAAAAGGGGTTCTTTGATAGTTGCTAGCTTTATACAAATAATATCCCTTATCAACATTCATAGAGAAATTCTATGATACAAGAGTGAACATATCAAATCTTAGGATGTATAATACCCCAAAGTAATGCGTTAAGTTTGCAAATTTAATACAAAGTGTGAAATACATTATTTTAATATGGTATAGCATTAATGCATTATTAATGGCTAATGTTCGGTTGTTAGTTTCCTTATGGAACAGGGACTGCTCCAACCTAGATTTATATATATTATTACAGAACATGTAACAATTAGCATTCCAATTAAACTGCTCAAGTTTACATATACATCTAGTTCGAATGCATGTGTTTTAATTCATCCTCAATCCATTGTTCACAAGAAAAGCGGTTTCTTTGTACATATGATATCTCACATTCTTACATATCAGATTCGAGCAAAGATATACTATAAATACAAAACCACAATCACACAGCACGCCAAACTTACTGCGAGATGACGATTGGCTGGCTGAAGAATCTTTTGATCGACTCTTGTCATTTCTAAGAGGATCTTTGGTTTTTAACGATTAGGGTCACAGAGATACAAAACAAAGAAAACATAATCAAATATACCAATTCTTAAAGACTTCATAATATATTTTGAAAACCAATAGCTTTTTCTAGATGCAGAGCTGCTTAATTCAAACAAAACATGTATATACATATGATCATTTTCCTTTTCAATCTATCCAAACATAATCAACTTGTTGACCATATCATGAATGGTGATCTAGTTCAAGTTTTAAAATGTTTCACAGTTTGAATCACCATCAAAGTTTGAGAAGAAAAGAATGCATGTTCATCTTCCGCATGATCATCTTAATAAACAGAGCTCAGAGAAAGAAAATAAAATCCCTGTCAAGGGCAGTTTCAAAGAATTGTGATACAGTGATTATCAATACATCAAGAATTGTACATCACATTGCACATCCTGAAGAATGTATTACCATAAACACAACACTATATAACACTGTGATAAATAACTGTGTCAGAAGGGAGTTCTATTTAATGGAGACAGACGAGAAACACCAAGCAAAACTAGCACATTTCACCATAAAAAGCTGAAAGCCAAATCATGCTGACGATCAAGTGAAGGCAACACAAAGTGAAGCAAACTCCTGAAACTCCAGGACTAAACTATCAATAAATAGAAACAAATATCATGCTGTAAACAAAAACATGACAAAGCATTGATTTGTTTTTCTTTGAAATTCAATTGGTGCTGGTAGTATAAATGCTTGCTGTCAACAAAATGAAATCATTAATTTATACAGCCAATAGTTTATGCACTATGACCAATATTTCATATCAAGTAGAAAAAGAAATGCTTTTAATTTTTTAAACCTGCATAACTTGGATGATGTCCAAATACTTTCTAACAGGAAAGAGTTTTTCAACGGGAAAGAGTTTTTCAAATGAAAATGGCGATCATAAAAGTTTTGATGTTAAGAACAATTACCTGGTAAGCAGATATAAAAATGGTTATTAATTCATAAAAAACATTACCAAACATCGACTGACTGGTTGTTGCAAAATTGTTAATCACACAACAGTTATTTAAACATCCCGGACTTGAAGCATTCAGACTTGAAAATTGCATGCTCATCTGGAAAAAACAAGAAACTTGGATATTAGTGTGTGATGTCAAATATTAAAACATCTGCTGTAAGTTTTGACAGAAGGGAATCATATGGAAAGTTAAAGATAGTTTTTTGTGATCTTACAAAACAAGTCTAGACTCGGTAGAGTGACATACGTGCTTGGTTAGTAATATACATGTACATACAGACAGACAATCACACTATTATGAACGGTAGTCCTGATTTCAATAAAAATCAGATGATCTAAAAATACATCCTGTTATTCATTTTTCTCTTGTGAATAAGAATTAAGATCTGTTGACTCCCTGGTAAATTCAAGTGTTGAACAACTGCATGCATTCATGTAGATTTTGATGGATTAACAAAAAAAGAATGGGAAGAAAAAAAAAAAGTTGCAAGTGTGAAATACACAAGGACATGTCAATTACAATGTCATGAGTGAAATTAACAATGATTGATAGCTACATATAGATTCACTGAATTCCACAACGTGATGGATTCAATGCAGGATTCAAGACAAGATGGTAGTCAAAACAAATATGAGGTTTCTGAAACATGAAAGGATGGGGTCCATATCTTAAACAGCAAGAGAGGGGTGGAGAAAGGTGGAGAGGGGTGGGGCACTTGCAGGGGTAGGGTGGGGCACTTGCAGGGGTAGGGTGGGGCAGTCTTTGTACCTGATTGGGGGGTGGTTTGAGGGGAAGCGCCGAGGATATCGGCCGTACTCTCTTCTTTTACAACGGCTCGGATGGATAACTTGTGTCGCTTTTTGGGTGCTGCAGTCTGATCACCTGCGATGGAGGAATGATTAAATCTCTGAATCTGAATGATAGTTGGTCTTGATACACCTTGAAATCCCTTAAATATGTCAAAATGAGTTAATGATTAATAAACTTATGTTTCTCTGTTCTACATGATTTCACAAACTCTTAAGGAATACCGAAAAACACCTAAATCACCCATTGACTAAACATGTGGTTTCTTTCAGGTATCACTTAAAATGCGATTCATGAAATGAATTTCCTTTTTACCACTTGACAGTTAACATACATACAAAACACATATCCTGTAAATAACACAGAAAAACCCAATTTTACCAGACAGAGATGATTACCGTTTATATTTCATATCTCATCACAGCTGCCAAACACATTTTTCTCATGAAGGCAAAGATGTTTGAATCTCCTTTCGAAATGAGATAAAGCTGTGACAATTCATGAATCACAAAGTGTTGATAAAAAAAACAGAAAAGCAGGAATAATGGTATAAACCCGACTTCCTTACTTTAATTCTTACTTTGATTTGATAGAAAACAACTGGTAAGATTCAATAAAAATACAAGATAACACAGAAAAACCCTGAAGACATGACTTGACAAATAAAAGTAGAGTTTGAAAAGTAAGAGAAAAGAAGATTAAAAGGAGAGACAAAATAAAGATGAGGGAAAGAAGGTGAAAAATGAAGGATGAGGCATTACCAAAAAAAATATATTGTAGAGAGACAAAGTGAGAAAGAGATGGAGCAAGACAAGGAAAGACAGGGAGAGGAGAGGAGAGGAGATAAAAGCATAGAAAGATAAAGATTCAAAAGAAAGAAGAAAGAGAAGGACAGACAAGAGAAAAAGAGAGGAAGGAGATTTATGAAGCCAAATATAAAAGCTGGAACAGTGACAGAATGAAAATGAGAGAAGGAAAAGGAGGATAGGAGAAAAGGAAAATAAATGAATTACAGGGAGAGATTTGCGGAGACATAGGTTAAGACTTAGATGGGAATAAGATTAAAAAGTAAGAAGGAAAGAAAGAAGAGAAAGGGAAGAGAGAAACCTATTTCACAAGAGACATGAGACGTGACAAGGTACAAATTAGAGGTTGAGCTGAGACTTTGAGAAGAACATAGTTGGTAACAAATGTCAAGTTCACAAAACACAGACAGACTAGATCCGTTGTGATTTGTTCACAGGAAGAACCGATGAATGTGTCTTTGTAAATGGCTTTGACATGACACTCTCCCTATAAATTCTTCCGGAAGGACTTGTTTATAGCCCAAATTCTCAGACGGGTTTCCTTGTTTTCCACGCAACATGGTAGGTTGCTACAAAGACAACTCCAAATGTGTCTGGGCTCCCTTCTTCCAGTAACCCATTAATTAAGGAAACATTGATGGGGTAATAAAAATGAGTTCCTTCATTGGATAATTTTTGAATAAAACATTGAGAGTTAAAAAAAAACACCCTGAAGAGTGCACTCTAAAACACCTGGATATTTGAATAATCATAACCGTAGTAAATTTTCAGGATTGATCTGTCATCAGGAGATATCTGCTGTTATTGTGGATTTACCAAAACAATTTGATAATATCTCACAGATCAAATTGTTCCTGAACTTTAAATTAACCTAATATGCGCTCTTAAACTTGATTAGTCACAAAAAAATAGCTAGGAATTCCAATACATGAAAACCGTTGGCTATCAAGAGGGGCAAACATAAACTCCTGTCTAATACTTATATCGTCTCTGTGGAGCCAGAAGGGTATTAACTCTGTATAAAATGATGTGAGCTAACACCCTTCTTACTTCAAACAGATGATGTGTGAGTAGATGTGTCTCTCTAGAGCTTTCCAGGATATTCAAAGAAGGTTAATTATCATTTAATAGGACACACATTACCTACAATGAGGTTTGGGATGACCTGAAAATCTTACATGGGAAAAACCACTGCTAACCAGGGGATGCCTGTATTGTAAGAATAACTGTGTAATCTGTGTGATTTCCTCTGTAATCTGTTTAATTGCGGTAATTAGACAGGATTCCTCAAGTGACAGGATATCCCTCCCAGGAATCAAAGGATATTATCACCTTTTAACGGTAATCCACAAACATGGGTTATGCAACTCTTCCCACAATCATATACACACTGCAATCTAGGTTATTGGTGGAATTAATGTGACTTGTAAATTCTTTCACCCTAAAAACAAATATTTTTCAAAATAGAGAAGCAGATTCATTGCAAAGAATCACATGGCGGAATATTGTATTGGTTAGAGTTTAAGCAATGTAATGATTTTTGTATGATAAGATCTTCTAATTAGAATGTTGGAGATAATTACAATTTCTTTAGCCTAAGTGAACATGTACAGTTACTTAATAGCTTCACAACAGCATAGAGAAGGTACAAAGCCATTTGGCTATATGTTTGTTATATGTGCTTCACATTATGCAGCCAGTGTTGTGTAACACAAAGCAACATGTTGCACATGCCATTTTATTTTTCATCTTGCTTGCTGGAAAAATAACATGTTACAGCAAGAATTTTAAAGAGACGGTTGAGTTCTGGGAAGAGGTGAAAAATAATTTGTGAGCGTCATCATTGTTATTATGCAAGTGTGGAAGAACATCAGATAAAAAATGTTCCCTGATAAGCATGGCTCTTCATGCCTTCATATTCTAAATATGGCATGTAACATCATAAAAATCGGGACCGATTTTTATGCCACATGTTCGTGTAGTCCCATATACATCTTTCTGTGTACAGTGCTTGTAACTTTACCAAGACTGGGCCAAATTTCTGATCATTTTGATGATTCCAGAACCTTGCAGTACACACCAATACTTATATGCTAGATGATCAACCTTTTTCTGATCGATTCCACACTGTTTCTTTCACAATGCAATCGCATGACCAGAACTCAACTTTATCTTTAAATTCATCCTTATTTCTCCATTGTTATACACACGTATGTAGAAACATAAATAAAGTGTTTTAAGCAAAAACTGCTGACATGCGCCAACTACAAAACCCATTACAGAATCTATGGATATTTCAATACACTTATTTTCACCATTTCATAATAGTCATATATTCGCTTTTACAGTTGAGGTATCATAATGGTAAAAAAAAGTTGCTTATTAGCATTACAATTTATTCTGGAGCTGACTTTACAACAACTCTTGACACTCTGTTGCAGGTTGATATGTTGAAATGGATGACGTTTCTCCATGTGGTCCAGATTACACAAACATCTTGCTGCCACACTGACCACAAATATTCAGCTGCTCAGTCCTCCTCCTCCTTTATCGGGCGAAAACCTAAAATATAATAATATTGACACACAAACTCTCTTTTTCTCTCTCTCTCTCCGTCTCTCCATCTCTCTGTCTCTCTTCTCTCCTTCTCTTTTTTGCTTTGTCGTTCTCGGTGTTCTAAATCCCTCTTCTCTCTCTTCTCATCTGAGGCCTAAAACATGCTATGTATACGTCCCATAAGACTTACCACTAGGAGTACTAGCAGTGCTGTCTGAGTTCATTTGATTGTCTCTTCTCTCTCGTTGTCTTTGCCTCCGTTCTTCTAGCGTCATCATCATATCGGTGTTTCCGTTACCGTTCTGTGATGAGTTGGGTGTGGTCGCTTCATCATTGTCTCGTGATGAACCGTTAACTCCTCTCCTCCTGAAAGGTAGCAAAAAATACTAGACAGTTAATCAAATATTCAACCCATATAGGTGATCCTTGGCATTTAAGATGCTTTTCAAATGTGTCAGATTTGGTGAAGGTGCACTGTGGGTACCACTCTCACAAATAAGCCTAAACATGGGAAAGAAACCAGGAATGTAAACCCCTCAAAAAAAGTTTGAAAACTTAAGTTGGATTGATAATAGCTCTCTTATCCTAGTATAATCATTGCTTTGATTATTTCCATTAGAAAGAGCGTTTATTCCTCTTAAAAATTATACCATATTTGTTATAATTTTGCAGGTATGGAGTGAGCCTTACATCAGAATAAGAGGCAAGGTTAAAAGTGAAAATTTGCACAATGAACTGGTAAGCACTGGTTCAGTGGTACTGTTATGCAGATGACTCTTCTTTCTTTGACATAAAAGAGTGTGATATTTATATCTCCCTCCCTCTCTCCCTCCCTCCTTCCCTAACCCCTCTCTCACCCCTCCCTCCCTCACCCCTCTCTCCCTCCCTCACCCCTCTCTCCCTCCCTCATCCTCTCTCCCTCCCTCCCCCTCCTTCCCTCCCCCTCACGTTGTCCTTTGATCTTTAATTTCCATCTATCTCAATTGATGTTCACCTCCTGATCAATCCCAGCAGAGCCCTCCACAAATTCCAATGCGAGGATCTAGACCTCTTCTCCATCTCTCCCTCTCTCACAAGAGATCAGTCATGAAAACCAATCCAATATTGTAGGGATTATGTTATTCCAAAGTAGATATCCAAAGACAGACAAATGAAAAACATTCTCATAACTTCATATTCCTGGTATTATTCCTCAGCAGAGTACATGACCACAGACATAAGAAGAGTGCACATGAAGTCTGCATCTATCATTTTCAATTGGTATTCAATTTTCTGTGCTGCTAGATCAATGAGGTTAGCAACACACAGAAATTCAACACAGATGCAATCATATTTCCTTTCTTCAAATGACATCTATTCAGGAGTTGTTTTCCAATATTGAAATCACTTCTTTCAGCTTAAAATTAAACCATTACTAGAAAAGAGGACAGACATTCATCGCTGAACAGTAAAGTGCCTCTGATATTCTTCCTGTATGTCCATAAAGCATTAATTCCCACATCAAAACAAACTGTAACGCATCTTCAGAAAGGTATTTCCTCAAAAAACTAAACGAACAACATCACAAAGGCTGACCTGACAGATTGTTCTCAATCAATGCTACTACACATACATGTATTACTTAAATCAAGGTGAGCGTCATTATTTCAGTGGTGTCTAATCTGATGAAAATATGTCAAATCTTGTCACTGACAATAGTTTGAAAAGCCTCTTGAATTTCCTTGTTTGGGTCCATCTCTAAATAGACCGGTTTACTAACATATTCAAATTTTATGCATACTTTTAAAACAAAGGTTGTTGACAACCTGAAAGCTTGCCAGAGACATGCCCGACATAGCAACAAGTAATGTATGCAGACTGTATTTCAAGTATGGTAGTTCATTCATCAATAACAGGTTAATGAAATATCCTGTCACTAGGCCCCCAGGAAAGAAACATCCATAAATTTGAATATGTTAGAAAAAAGATCTATTCATGGAAATTCCTTTTTGTTATTTTACCTGTTGAATAAATTTGATTCAAGTACACACACACATTTTCCAAGTATTCAACAGGTTAAGAGGACGTACAGCTTCAAGTCCTATCTAAAGGTCAAGGTTCTTGATGGAAATGATGCCTTACCAAATGGCATTAATGTACAGAGTCCAGACCAGGTTCTGAACACAGGACGTGCATTAACAACTGAGCCAAGACCTAAATTGGAGAGCAGAATCATATGTTTTTTTGTTGAAATATCCCAAACATTCCAAGTTTCAACAATATTTAATACAACAGCAATTGAAAATACAGTACAATCCACATTCACTGATTCTGCTGCTATTCACTATCACAAGTAATTGAAGGAGAGCCCACAAAGAAGTCCCAATCACAGAATAAATTCTCAACAAATCCTTCTTCAACAGGCAAATCCCCTCTTCTGCAAAGGAAAAATATTGTGACAAAATGATATCTTCCTAAATTGAATTCGGCGGAAGCTCAAAGGACAGTATCCTCAATATTAGATCTTCATAACATGCTGGCCATCTCTGTCTCATGAAAACATTTATTGAAAATATATTTCATTGTCAAAAATCCAAGAGGATAAAACTAGATTGACAAATTTATATGTCATATGCACATTTGATTGTTGACTTCCCACAAACAAGGAACTAGATCTAGACAAATGGTGTCCACTAAGTCATTTGATATTGGAGCTTTAGCTGGACAACCTTATGACATCATCAGTTTACATGGATACACAGATCAATCCTCCAACAAAAGGAAGCCAAAATGAAATTGATTAAAGTGTACCCATCACCCCAAAATATTTGTATCTGTATGATACAGGTTTAACGTTGCTATATGTATTCTATATTCAAAATATGAGCTACAAACAGTACTACTATAGAGAGATTGCAAGTGTATTATACAGTCTCAATCAACATAAAAGCAACTCTTGAGTAGACCAGTCGACGTTGCATCCATAGCACTCCGGCTTGGGTTCCATGCGCAGGGTTTCAGTTCAGAATACAATTAGTATTATGGTGAAGCATTTGCAATGAGAGCATTGTTGTATAATGCTCCTGAACCATACCTTTCCCTTCTCTTGTCTCTGCGCAGAGAAACCCTTTGTAATTCCCGCTACTCGATGATAACTGCTCCTGTGGCGTACTACTCAGTTTTAACATATCTTAAACCCATGAATCTACCAGTAGCTCCATGTTCGATCCCAATTTCGACTCAATCCCTAACCCTACATAGCTTGGAACAAATATCACGGGATTAAATGATGGATCCCTCCTTTTTGAACCCTTAAATTTCCCTTCTCCATGTCTATGCAGAGAGAGAGAGACCCTCCTTATTCCAGCTTCTTGATGATAACCGATCATCTGACGTACTACTCAATTTGAAGCTACCAGTAGCTCCATGTTAGGACCCAATTTCAACCCAAGCCCTAACCTACATTTCTGACAAAAAATAGCCTGGAACAAGGCGTCACTAGATTAAATATTGGATTCCTCCTTTCTGAATCCTTCCTGAACCCCTTACCTTTCCCTTCTCCGTCTCTGAGCAGCGAGTCCGTCCTCATTCCCGCTACTTGATGATGATGGCTCCTCCGGCGTACAAAGTAGCTTAGGATCCAAAGACACCCTCTTGTTGACGACATCATTACCCCATTCAGGTGTGGTTCGGAGTGACCTCATGCTCTTACGGTCGGTGGCAGACGGGTCCATACTCCGCCGTGCCTTGCGTAAGCTTTGCTTCTGTTGCATCGGGATGTCCTCTTCACCATCTTCATGCTTGAGAGCAAACTGGAGTTGTCATAAAAGTTGGGGGAAAAGTCATGCAATTTGTAAACAATATAAATCTAAAGCTACGCCAAAAAACGAGTAACCAGTTATTGACCCTTACCACCCCCAGCATCATGCATCATGTTATGATTATGATTAATGTTAAAAAATGTATGATATTTGTTAAACAAAGTGGACAGAAAAGAAATCACAAGATTGGAATACATACTCCTAGCTTAAATTATTGTCCCATTATTATTATTATTAATATATTTCTAGGGGGTTAGGAGCTTATCTCTTTAAGGCCCTGTCTATTCTTTTTCTTTGCTAATACACAGTATCGTTAAGTAGATTCAGTAGATACACCTCACAGTACAAGCTACAGGGGAATTTTCTGGCAAAGCAGCCTGTCAGGCTAAAAGGTAATTTGATGCATGTATTCAATGTAAATTATCCAACAACATATAAGTTTGTAGCCATGGCATTAACTCAAATACAACACTGAGTTCAAGACCTTCTGGCTCCAAACGGATGATAAACACCTTTTCACCATGTATTGTATGTAAATATAAAAGGTCAACTAGAAACTTTATCAAGAACCTTACATTCCTAACATCAGCATACAATGGTGATAACAAATGTATTGCACAATATCTATTTAATTCTTTTGTGTAGTTGGTCACCATTGCCAAGTTCAAGGTGGTAGAAGAGTTAGCAAAGAATAATAATTGATGTTAAGTAAGATAGATAACTTTGTGGTTATTTTGTTGTTGTTGTTGTTGTTGTTTTTGTTTTTGTTGTTACTGTTACTGTTGTTGCTGTTGTTGTTGTAGTAGTTGTTCATTTATTGATTTTATGTATCTATTTTTTGCTATTTATGTTGGGGATTACCCTTATTGAAAATCCTTAAATTTGGATGCTAATGTTTTCGTCAGACAACTATTCTATTCAAACAATTTTTACAAAAACTAATTCAATTATTCACGTGTCTATTCTACTCATGAAATATGTAGGCCCTTCAATGAGAAAAATTTCCAAATAAATGAGTTTATGTAATAAATTCTCAGTCTAGTTATAGTAGCTTAACTGAAGGTGATGGCCTTTAACTCTTTGAAACACCTATCAAGAATACAAAACACACAATCTTGTAACTTAAGAACAAATTCCCCCAACACTCTTACTTGCCTTTCAAGACATTCTATACAAAAGGTCACAGTAAAAATAGCATAAAAAACACACAATTAGACCCCGTTCTCATTCACTTCGTTGGAGCGGTCTAACTAAGACCCGTTCCTCAGGAGCGGTTCTTAGGTGAGTGAGAACGGTCAAAGTGGTCCAGGAAGTGGACTTCTGGACCGCTCCAGAAGACCACCTCGGGAGGTGGTCTTGAGGAACGGGTCTTATTAAGAGCGGTTTGGAGCGCTCTAACGTGCGAGTGTGAATGGAAGCGTACTTTGAACGGAAGTGAGCTAGTGACGTTCCGTGCGAAACATGTAGTACGGTACATACGCTCAGTATTCGCGAAAAAATTTACCCGCTGACCTGAGCTGCCATAGCAACAAGACCACTTTGACTCGTGGAGCGGTTTGAGCCATAAAAAACTGCTCGGAGTGTGAACCCTCGCAAACCGTTCCTCAAGACCCGTTCCTCTGGAGCGGTCTAACTAAGACCACTTTCAAAGTGAGTGAGAACGGGGTCTTACTTTCAGAGAGCAAACAGACTTGTGGGCGATGAATCAAATACACTTAGGTAAGTTGATATACTGCCATTTCCTTTCATATCAGATTTATCTGTTCTGCCCTACTTAATAGATAAAAGGAAATAAATGGCTTTTGATTTGTATCAAGAAATTGATATTTACAATTATCTATTAATAAAATGTCATGTTCTGTCATAAAAAGACAGTTACTTCTTCTTACAATTAAGACCTTCTAGCTTTCGCGTGCAACGTCAAGGAGAACAGACAAGAATGTGTAGACCTATATGATTTGTATTTACGTCAGGGATTGGTATGAAGCAGAATTGTCATTTATTCCCTTCTATCACGACAAATGTGAAATTTGTTCTGGGGAATTAAGAAATGAAATCTACACCCGTACCAGATGCAATTTGACACAGCATCTGTCTTGGCTGACCCGACACAAAACCCAAAGTCCCATGACAGAAACTAAGAGAATTTAGACAGTAAATAAGAGATACCTCAAATGAAATTTAGGGAATAATAAATAATATTTCAAAATGTGTTTTCATGATGTATGTTGCACTGTCCTTCAATTTTCCTTGTAGGAAATTTCAAGCCTGTTATGATCATAATAGGATTTTATTGTTTGTTTGTTTGCTTGTTTATTTGTTTTTGTTTTGCTTTTAATGATTGGATATGTATGGGGGAAACAGAGAATGATAAATCAAAAGAGAAGAGAAAAGGCCTACAAGGACACAGGAGAGAGAAGGGGAGAGAGAGAGAGAGAGAGAGAGAGAGAGAGAGAGAGAGAGAGAGAGAGAGAAAGAGAATAGAATGGATGGGGGAGGGAGAGAGTTAGGGAGGGAGAAGTATAAAGGAAAGGGGAGAGAAGCAGGGAGATGGAGAGGGGCGGGTAGGGGAATGAGAATAATTGTTCACACCTCCAGTATCACAAATAACTTTCAGAGGTCATTAAACTTCTTGACCTCATCTCCACATCAGCTTAGACTGGACAGGAAGAAATCCATGATCATTCTGGTTTATTTAGGAAGGAACTTACAAACAATAATAAAATGACAATTTAACCCTCTCTCTACTCCAAAAACTCCTATAATTAGATATGCAGAGTCTACCAAAGGAGGGGTGTTCTACAGGTTAAGAGGGGCTCTCCTGTCACCACCTACCAATCCTCATGGGGGGAAGACCCAATTAAATGGGGGTGCACATACAGGCTAACATTACAATCAACATCCATGCTCCCCTGAGATCAGTTTAGAAAAGTGGTGATGAGGTTAAAAGATGGAGGAATAATAAAATGATGAACCCTGGATATGAGAGGGACATTGAGTATTACATCTAGGACAACAACCTGACAGACTGAGCAGAGATTACTAACCATGTCTCTGGACTGAGAGACACAATGGCTAATGTGAAGAACTCTTGGTTGATTATCTCAATGCTACAACTGTTCAGTTTGTATTATCTACACTTGTATTATCTTGGTATCTCATAATCTACGTTCCTGTCTTTTCTATTTTGAAATGTCCAAGAAGTTCCTTGTAACACATTGGAGCCAGACAACATTTGTGTATGAACTGCAACTTACCTAAGCATACTTGTTAAGCCAATTTTTAAATTTATCACCACCTTTGATTGATTAGCTAGCTTTGTAGATATTTCTGCTCAAGTGACTTTAGGTTTTCATTTTTGTCATATTTTCAAAAATTATGATAATGTGAAAATTACAAGAATTTTCTCGTCTAGTCTGCCACAAACCAATCTTCTAGAAGATACAGAATCGACTATGGTTTGTTGTGACCATAATATCTGAGATGAATTGATGATGATCTTGAGGTCTATTTCAGCACCCCATCATAAACCAGGTTGCGCCCCTGGTATGCAGGTAACTTGAAGCCTGTTAGGATGTCCATCATATCGCTGATAAACTTCTAACTGACATTCATTGGGTAGGCATCACAGGGAGGTTATCGCTAGCTGCCGCTAGCTGCCATCACCGAGGCCCTGGCTCTTGATTTCTACTATATCATCCGTTTAGAGCTAGAAGGGTATTAACTCTGTCTGAAAGTATATGATTATGAGTTACTGCCCTTCTGGCTCCGAACAGACGATATGCTGTGATTTGAGCTGTTTGCACCTTGTCTACCAACATCACCTCCCATCTGATTGAACCAGAGTCAAAGTTCTTTCAAGTTAAGCTATCATTATTCTTTAAATTAGCTATGACAAGGTATCAAGTTTACTGGCAAATTCTTGACAGTCTCCAGAGTCCTGTCTCTATTAGAGTGTATTGTCTGTTTGGAGCCAGGAGGACTTTAACTCCTGTACTGTAGCACAGAGTCAACACCTTTCTGCCTCTAAAGAGACAATATTATCATCTATTGAGATCCACAAAGCATGTTCACTCTACATGCATGACTGGTGCGATTAGGTAGCACCCTACTGGCTCCTAACCAAGCAATATTCCTCGTTCACGACTTGTGATGACGAAACGCAACTCTTGCAGAACTGTCAGAAAGCCAATTCTTGGAACGACAAGTATACGATTGTCTTCTAGGATCTCTAAATTTATGTAAATCTTCAACTTGTTCTGCTTTTGCTATCACATAATACTGGTAGAAGAAAGTAGGGAAAACTTTGAGAGGCTGTAAATGCATCTTTCCTTATTACATCCTAAAAACAAAAGCCTCTGAACATCTCTGGCATCTTGTTTTGGAGACCTTTGTCTCCAAGTTTCCTCTAATTAAGCCATCCTCATTGGCTTCCCAGGAGACAGGCTACCATTATAGACGGACAAGAAATCAAACTGCCAATGAACTGGAATCCATTAGTCATACAACATCCCAAAATGTTCTGCTTTTCGTCAGAGCTTTGGATCATCGACCCAATTACCCATATTAGGGATGTGAATAATATAAAGGTGAAAATTAGAAGATATATCAGTAATGGGATGGATGCCAAAAGTGTATTTCTCAAAATCGGATGGGGCAAAGGACATGGGCAGGTGGGATAAGAATATATAGGAAATGGGAGGCATGGTCCTGTCAATAAGGAGTTATAGAGATGAAAGAAGGTATGAGGCAAGATGTAAGGTATGAACACTAATATACATCATCACAAAAAAACTATCCCAGTTTTTGCTAGCGTCATATGTGAACAAGCCTTTATGGGGGAGGGGAGGGGGGGGGGCACATCAGTTGTGCCCCTAAAGATTGTAATAAGAACTATGCTAATGGTTGAGGGGTAGTGGTTTTGGTGAAGATAGTAATAACAATTATATTCATTTGTGTTTTATCTCTAAGTTTATTCCCTACTAGCTTAAAACTTAAGGCATACAACCCACTAAGGGCCAAAGTTTGAAAGCTCTTCCGGTCTTACCTCATAGATGCGTATCTGTTCCATGAGGTCTAAATCTGTTCCGGACCGTCCTGTAAGCCTCTGGGTGACCTTCTCCATACCCTGTACCTCTAAGGCATCTGTGATGTCATAGAAAGAGTCCTGGTCTGGGATGGAATTCAGAGTCTGAAAAGAGAAGAAAACTTTTGATTTTTAAATGCTTGATTAATTTTTGTCACATATTCATTGTCCATTATACTTTTTCTAACAGAGCTCGTCAATTGAGAGTGATGTTTGGAAACTAGCTTTCATAGACTTATATCATCTGTTCGGAGCAAGAAAGGCAATAGATAATTCATATCGTTTTACACAGAGATACTGCCCTTGCAGCTCATAAGATGATTTCTTACATGTCAAAATTCAAAAATAACTTATTCGGATTGATAAGTACATGGGTGGAAAATTTACATGGAGAAAAATATCCTCGATTGAAGGTGCCGAATTATCAAACATATCAATCCATTTAACAATTTGGGAAAAAAGTTTTAGAACTTGAATTCAATTTGAATATTCAATTGTAAAATGTAGTGATAAATGTTCACTACAAATATGTAGACAGAGACATGGTGTAATTAATCATTTATTTAGAATAAATGAATGATAATAAAAAGAAATTCATCAACTCCTTTATTGTTAAGGGGCAAATATCAAACAGTTAACCACAACATAGTATTCATAAATTATAAGTATGATAAAGAAAAAAAGAAGTTGTATAACTCTTTATTCCCTTTGCGACTAAAAAAAGTCATTGACAATTACTTATCTCTATCATCTGTCATCTATTTCAAGCCAGAAAAGCCACATGTATTCCACAGAGAATTATAAAGCTTTCATATGCTTTTAATGAATGGCAAAAATCAAATGGCTCCAGCCCAAATGGATACAATGGAAGGCCCAGCGAGACATAAACACAGCCCCTCATAAATAGTCTACCGATGATGAGAAGGGGGAAACCCCCTCCCAAGTGAGAGGAAATGAACAGCATCACAGCAACTCCATCCTGTAGAGACTCGAGACAAATTAAGCTCTTTTTTTCAAGCTAATGCTCGAATAAAACCATAGGTGCGTTCCTGCTTTTTAATTAGCATGCAGACAAAATTATATTCTTATTATTTACAACACATAGCACAGAGTCTGAACTTCCCTGGCTATAGACTACCTGACATAAACCCTGCTCTGTAGCCTCTCAACTGACTTGTACATATTGTGAAGCTTGTGTAGGCTTGACTCAAGACACAGTGTTATTTGTTTGATTGTCAAATTGAGGTCTGAGCTAGGAGACTACTACCTAATACCCCACATCCACATTGCTTTAGTCTGTCTTCAAAGCAAACTGGAAATTGACAATTGGAACAATCTAAAGTATTTTGCAATGTCACCTGATTAACAGGTCATCTGTGTTTGAGTTGCACTTGAACTTGAGGTATATGCACAATCCCAGTAGCTTGTGATCGTTTGAAGATAACAATAACAATATTCAGTGTGTAACAAGGTCATAGTGTAGGAATGTGTGAAATATAAGGGAAAATCAGACCTTCCTAGTGACTATCATACTCAAACTCAAAGAAACAAATTTTCATAAAATCAAATCGGGGAAAGATATGTTCACAAAAATGAAAATAAATGTATCTCTTTAGAGATAAATGGCATAAGAACAATGCACCATAATTATTTTACTTTTATTTTGAGGGAGGAGGAAAGTTTTCCTTTTTACATGTCATATTAAAATTGATAATACACAAAACTAAAACTGCATAACTTTGGGGAATTTCAATCCTTCATGATATCTGTCTTTAATTTCTGACCTTGAATTTCACTCACAACTTCAACAAAAAATGTAATTGTAACTATGAAACCTATAACATTATGTACATGTACGTAGTGGCACACCATTCAATTACTGTATATCTGAGGCACAATGCAGTATTTGTACAGGGCTTGAATACATATTTAATAAACTGACACATGTTTTGTATCACCCTAAACTTATATCACAAATCACTCAATATCTCCCACTCCTAAACACTTTGCAGAGAGTATCCAAATAAAGTAAACCAAAAGTAGCTAAAAAAATCTGATAGTGTGCTGATTGATATATGCTCATGATATGAATCTCAAATTCCAGATCTCTCATGGAATCCCAAGGAATAAAATGGATAAGATCAGATGACATTTTTCATTTCTTTTTTTCCTTTGGCAAGAATCCTGTCAACATTGGTATGTTTGAGGAGTAATGCATTGTAGAAGGCATAACATACACACCCCTTTAGAGTACACAATGATTTGATTTTTTTTTGTACAACATCGACAGGTGAAGGGCACACTACAAGTATTCATGTGAGTGAACTTCCAACTTCTAACTTCAGTTTGTTTTTAGGACAACTGGTACAAAAATATTGTAACATTATTGATTCAATCACCCAAATTTACTCCTTCAGTATCAAAATCAAATTCACCTGAGGATAAAATCTTTCTTTTCTCTATAACATCCATCTAAAACAAGATGATTTCCTTTGAAGGTTTACTTTCAATAAAGATGTAAAATAGCTGTTATTTAAAGGATCAACTTTTTACTACCTAATTTCATCTCTTTTCTGACTTTGTGTCATTGTGTACAGTTTATAAAAAGTAAAAGTTTTTTCTAATTTTGAAGAATTCAACACTTGTTTATCATTAAATTAAATAAATTGCATTTTAGTTTCTTTCTTAATAATGATAATGTACCATACTTAAATCTTCTTGCACACATTTCTTTCTTTTAACTTGCCATCAATATTACGGTAAGTACATGTATCATCACATAAAGTATAACATTAGTAGCTTCTTTAGAAGCAAGGTCATACACCTGTTCTACCAAACGTACTCCTAGTGTAGCAGTAGGTAAATACAGTTACCTAACTATTACTGGTTGCATATACACACAGACTGAGATAGATATTGACATGCGTGAGAGATGATTCATCGGTATGTAATGACATCACAACATACCAGTGTACATGTTTACACCTGTTACTAATCATGGTGTATCTCTTCTGTGATTATAGACTGGGGGCGTTTCATGAAACAATTAGTCGGTGGTTTTCACCGACTAATATCATTTTCACCGACAATTTTATTGTCACCGACTATTTTCCAGGCCTCTGATTGGTCAAATTTAGTCGGCGCCGACAGTTGTCGGTGGACAAATGTTGATGAAATGCCCCCCAGTTTACTAACATATTCAAATGTTACGCGTACTTTTAAACAAAGGTTATTTTTTGACAACCTGAAAGCTTGCCAGAGGCTCGCCCTACATAGCAACAAGTAATATATGCAGACTGGATTACGAGTATGGTAGTTCATTCATCAATAACAGGTTAATGAAATGACTCGTCACTAGGTCCCCAGGAAAGAAACATTCATAAATTTGGAAATGTTAGTAAACCGGTCTATTAAATGCAACAATTTCAGTAGCTTATAACAGTTATTGCAGCTTGTTATCGATAACAGCATTATGAAACAGGGCCCTGGTTCATGGTGTATCTCATCTATGATAATTGGAATGGTATTCTAAGATTATCTGTACAAAACGAACATGAACAAATCAGGATATGTCAACTTTAATTGCGTCTGGTGGAGCCAGAAGGGCATTAACTCATATCATTTTACGCAGAGTTAACAGACCTTCTGGCTCCAAACAGATGGTTTGGCATACCAAATTGTAAATAGAATTGCAGAGAAAATATGTAGGCCTATTTAAAACAACAATATTTTAAACTGTAAGGGGGCCAAATTGTAATGGATCTTCAGTGCTTCTTTAATGAGATATGATTTCAAAGGTTTCAAAGTAGAATTTAAATTTTATTGTTTATCATATAAGATGGCATGTCAAGGTATTATTCTACATACAAAGGATCAAAGGAAATTAAGACCAAGTTTGTACTCAATAACATCATTTTCATTTCATACTCGTTGATCACTAATCCATGTAATCACCTACATGTATGAGAGTTTATTGGGTTCAATCTAGCTGAAAGCATACAATACATTCTTCTTGGAGGATGACTGGTGTCCTTTAAGAAGATGATTGGATCGGTGATAACTCAATGTCATGACTGACCTACTTTCCCTAACCGATGACCTGCTTTATATATCTTACTCAACCGATGCAAAACATACTGTATACCCCTCAAGCAATGTAAGCACAGTATGCATTTTCTTTTACACATACCGGTATCGTATATAAACTTCATCTAAGTTTGGTCGCGTTTATCGACCAAATTTTTGCCTAGAATCAGCGTTTTCAAACGTCTTTCAGGCAAATTTTTAAGGCGATAAACGCAAAGCCCTATTTCAAACGTCTTTAGATATGGGCATATTGTAACGCCGAAAAAGGTGCGTTTTGAATGTGACATACAGCCAGAATCACGTTTCTGAGACACGATAAACGCAAAGCTGTTTTGAACCCCACATACAAATCGGACCTTCCCATATAGCTCTATGGACCTTCCCAGGCTAATCCGCTTCCAAGGTCAAACGGCGCAAAGCAGCTGGGCAGAGACAAGGCCTTTATTTTGAATCGTGAAGAGACGATAAACGCGACATCCCGAGAATCACGTTCGTATAGTGGGGTTCGATAGTGGGGTTCGATAGTGGGGTTCGATATGTACATATCTGATGGCAAGACCCGATAAACGCACCCATAATGCCATGAAAAACACAACCAACCACTGTCATATTTTCTATGTATTTTATCATTATGATGTAAGAATCATATGACTTGCCATGAGTCCAGAACTGTACAGTGGACCCGGTATATGTTTAAATAAGTTCTTTATTATGACACAATAATAAAGGCGTCATGGTCTAGTGGATACTTCACGGGCAGGTCCAAGCTATTTGGATTGTGACGTATGGGACATTCAGAGACTTTAAACAAGAAATAACAACAGATGAAATTATTTATATGGCCATCTTTTGGTATGAGTCTGTGGCTATTATGGGCTAGTTCATTTGTGGAAAGTTTTAGTTCTGACCAATTCTTTAATTAATTTTTAATGTAATTAATGTGCTGCGTGACGTACGGGACGCTGCCCACAAATGAACT
Organism: Mesocentrotus franciscanus; assembly: GCA_037976565.1. Lineage (NCBI taxonomy): Eukaryota > Metazoa > Echinodermata > Echinoidea > Camarodonta > Strongylocentrotidae > Mesocentrotus > Mesocentrotus franciscanus. Next base: position 32,571,567 of record CP137676.1, on the reverse strand, counting down.
AGCCCATCTGTTGTTATTTCTTGTTTAAAGTCTCTGAATGTCCCGTACGTCACAATCCAAATAGCTTGGACCTGCCCTCACCGGACTATGCATCACATCTACATTTGCCACTCTCCACCCAGGTGTTAAATGGGTACCCGATAGGATGCGAATGTTAATGTGGTAGGATTGGCATGTGCGTGCTTTCAAAATGGCACCTGGCCGGATTACTCCCCAGGGAGCATAGGGTGTGCACTATCATGTGCAGATTTGCAACTGAATCCAATATGACTGGGGTAATAATAATTACAATGTAAAGCGCTTAGAAACGTAGTATTAAGCGCTATACAAAAGTGAATATTATTGCTATAATATAACAGACAGAAAGTTTTCACATGATGATGTTAACAAATGTCTTTAATCAAGTCACCTATTCCAAAATCTGAAATGTGGATAGAATTTGATCATCAATTAAGAAATGTAGGATAGAGGAAAAACAAACCATCAGGAGACAGCATGGCTGATCAATGATCATTCATCTATTTTGGGAGAGCACATTACTCTGTAATCTGAATCTTGTCATTTGAATGTTGTAACCTCAGAGAACATTTGGTTCGCTGACATTCCACAGCGCTGCATGAATGCTATTTAATGGACGCATCTAGTTATCTACCTACGCCCTAACAAGTTACACCTGGGGCCCGTTTCATAAAGCTTTTGACTTACGACTATGACAAATGTGATATCTATAACAAATCTAATTACGACTATCGTAGCTTGTTATTGAAGTGAAAATCCGTTTCATAAAACTAATAACAAAGTGATCGTTTAAAAAACGATCATTACGATTATCTTGCGTGCGCAATAGCTCCATTTTGCTTCGCCGTCGTCTGCAATCATCTGTGACAATGAACCCAACTTCGGTGCTTGAAATGTTTTTTTCGTAGAAATCCCGTAAGTACATGTCATATTTATTCCCTAATATGAAGAATGATATTCATAATTCGACACATGTGTGCTTATTTATATTTAAATACTTTTCCAGCGGTTAAACAAAGATTGATTATGAGAGCTCGTATGCGAGTGTTTGTCAAATTTCTTGCGCCCGGACCGAGAGCGGAAGCTGCGTGTAACGTCCGGGCTGGTGCCGGGCACTTTTGCATTAGTCCTACCGTCATCCGATGCTGTTATCCGGAGTTGACTGAGCTGAGCTGCTAGCGCTAGCTGTCGGATTTAAATATTTAATAAATTTAGAACCGAAAATTCCAGTTCTATTTCATCCTAATTATCGAAACAACAACTCCTGCAGTCAACTGCAAGAACCCAAACAGTGTCTAGATTTCAATAGACTCTAGTGAGAAATAGAAATGTAATCTAGATCTAGTAGACTAGACTCGAGACTCTAAATAATACTCGGGGTCTAGGGCCTACTAGTTACTTAGTGTTAGTAATAGTAATAGTAATACATGTAATAGTCAGTCTCCTGTCTAGTCTAGAGGTAGTAGCCTGGAAGGTCTAGATCTAGATCTTACATTTTTGTGTAAGGTCCAGTCTTAAGAGACTCTGTCTCTACTCTAGTCTTAGACTATGCAAACAAACATTTGTAACAGTGACTGTTGTTAACAGCTAACAGTGACTGTTGTTGACAGTAACAGAACCTTGCTATTTTGCTACCGGCCTGCCCTTGAATGTCTTGAATGATTCGCCCTCTCCCTCAATGCATTGCCCGGCCCAGTACCTGATAAAACCCGCACCTAAACAGTTAGTCCAAGTACCGAAAACAGAATCGATACTCGTAGCTGTCGTGCCTTTCCATTATCATATGTTTAAGAGTTGTAATTGAAGACAAATTAGCACACAATGACAATATTTATTTGCCAAAACATTCAGTCTAGACTACTGTAAATAGGTCTAGTGGATGTGGTGACTGTATGTGTGTTTCTATAATCTCTTTGTACTTTTAGGCTTTGCCTCTATCTTTGAAATTATTTTTTTATTGTGAACAGGATTGTTTTCTCTATTTATTTTGCATTTCCTCAATTTGATAGAATCAGACAATCCAGACTGACAGAGAGCAACTAAACTACCTGCAGATCTAGATCAAGAAATTGAACATAAATTTCATTGTTATAATTTAAAGACCAAATAATCAAAATAAGAGTTTCTCGTCCCGCCAACACCTTTTTTTTTCAGAAGAAGAAAAAAAAGGCTGTGATGTACATTTTGTATAAATGGCTTCTAGCTGAACCTTAGCAAGTGGACTAAAATAATACAACTCATTTGTTTTGTCATACATTGCATCAATATACTCAAATAACACAATATCTGTGAATAAATATACCTTGGCAAGCTATATCAGCATGACGCCATCTTGGACAAAAATAGCAAAAAATTGAAAAATAGTAATGCCCTGCCTCCTCCTTTTAAACAAATAACGGACAAGAAACTTGTTTTTTTTAATAGTTATTTGGCCTAATGAAGGAGGTTATTTTGTCTAAAATCCAAATTAAAATAGCACAGTCAATTCTGCAAATGCTCATCAATATTTAAAATGGGTATGCTCAGTATTTATTCTAAAAATTAAATTCCCCTCTCTTTTACAGGAAAATCTACAGAGAGACTTGTCCAGTACCAAATCAAATGCTTGCCTCCTCTGAGTACCTTGTGTGCTTGAAACAAGAATGTCCTTGAGAAAACAGACCATCAGAAGAGAAGGTAAACATATATTAACCTTTGATCTTTTAACTTGATTATTTTGTCAAGTAAAAGGAAATTTTAAAATGAATGAACAGTGGCGGATCCAGGGGCACAGGGGCACGTGCCCCACCATACTCCCACCATCCACCCACTGAGCGAATTTTCGGCCGGCACGATTTTCAAATTTGCGGAGCAAAAAAAAAAAAATTAGTGCTCACTAACCCCCTCCTTCAAATTTGCGGGAGCAAAAATTGTGCCCCCTCTAAGAAATCCTGGATCCGCGCCTGATGAAGTCAAGGCCAAGTTGGGGGGTGCAAAGGGTGGATATGCATCAACATGTCTAGTAACAAGTTGCTGTAGTGTTCATAAAATGTATTTTAACTTCCAATATATCTCTTTTAGAATTAACATTTGAAGCTCATGTAGAAGGGGTGGGGGTCCAATACATGAAAAGGAATGGCAAGCAATATTAATAATGCTATTACATTTGTACTTTTGTACATATTTTGTTAATATTTATTGAAATGTTTATATTTCTGTTCCAGGCATTAAGAAGGTGGGCTTCCTGTTGAGAGATCATGGGGTGCCTTGAGGTTCCAGTCTCGAATTTCTGCCCCTTACCTCAAAGCGATGGCCTCTTGTTGTAGGAGCAAAGCACAATGGTAATTGATAATGTATTACAATATTGTCTTAACCAATCTTGGAAAGAAACAGAGATAAATTCATAACATGTGAGTCTGTCATGGCATTTTGAGTGACCCGACATTTGCCCTTGCAATGACTGCTCCAGGCTTTATTTCGTCAAAGGTGTAGGGTTAGGCCGAGAGTTGCAATTGGGATTGAGGTGGTTTAGGGTTAGGTTTTGGCCTAGTATTGGGTCCAGTGATGATATTAAAAATTTGGTTTAATAGTGTAGGAAATTGACATGGAGCTATTGTCTCAGAACAAAGTGTCATACAATACGATTTTGCAGGTGCTGGTGAAGCTGCATGTATCTTGCTCATCATTGGTAGTTAGAAAATCTTCCTCTGTATTGTGATAGCAGCTTGAACATGATGAAGAGTGGAAGGGAAATAGTATACCACACTTCTTTCTATAATTTACAATAGCTTTTATAGTAAAGTAAAAATACACTGACCTGCAGTTTGTGAAACATGTAGCACTGTATTACCAATTAAAAGAAGTAAGCGATTTTTACAACATAGGCAATTGTTTACTGGTTATGCTGTAACACAAAATTAATTCTTAACGTTAATCCTGGATCTATCGCTAAACATAATGTTAACCCTAGATGTATTAAACATTGCCAGACCCAAAGTTAGGTACCGTAACCCTAAATCCCTTTCTACATACCGGTATTGTTCAAAGTTGATATTTTATTACACCCTTACTTCAAGTTCTAAAATTCTACAAAAACGAACCCTGCTGTTCACTTTATAATTATTATTGTACACTGCTTTCATGAACATGCAATAAAAGTGAATTCATTGTATGTCTCTATACAAATAGGTGCCTGTACATGTAATGCAGAAGCTCATGATGATATGGTAGACAAGACAAGGACCTTGCTGTGTAAAGCTTAGAGGCGAGATGACAGTGTCTGAAGTAAGTTGCCCAATAGAAAAGCATGAACTTTCAGTTGCAATTGTGAACCAACCCATCCTTGCTGCCTGCAACCCATCCCACTTTCACAATATATTCTCTAAACAACAGTAACCTACATTCAACATTTGGTTTAGTGATTAAGAAAGGCTACAAAAATGATTAAATCTCCTTTTTCATACTTCTATGTAGGATTTTTTTGGTTGATTTTTTAGAATTAAAATAGTTATTATTTATTTATTAATTTTATTATTATTTTTTTATTTTATTATTATTATTATTATTATTATTATTATTATTATTTTTTTTTTTTTATCAATTTATTTATGGGGGGTGGTCGGCCTAGCAATACAAGGTCTAATTATCATCGCATATGGCTATATCCTGGTTGTCCTGGAGGTAGTCGCCCAGAAGTGTGAAACATAACAAATATGTTTGTGTACAAAAAAAAAATCATGAAAAAAATCATGAAAAATAAGGAATGTACTCCTGTCGAGCAAACAGTATGTTTATAATAATAAGAGTGTAAACTTTTAGAGCGCAAACGCACCGTCCGGTGGACTCTCATGGTGCTAGCTCAGCAACAGATCTCTTAAATACAAGTAAAGTAAATGTTCATTTAATAGAGTTATACCATCAGAAACTCAAAAACAATTTTTCAACATTATATAAAACTAATAGCCTTTTGAAGATTACTAGAAGAAGTAGAAGAAGACAAAAAGAAGAAGAAATACACTGATGATGTCAGCTTTACATCTTAAAGTGCTTGTACAATATTTGAAAATGTTTTTTTTTTCTTCAACTAATCTTTCATTCATGAACAGTCAGCTTGTCAGAATTGGGTACAAAGATGCGAGTGGACTTGTCTCCAGGAGTGGCTGAAGCGGAGCAGTCAGCAGAAGGAGCGTGCAACTCCAAAACAATGTGGATACCTCTCTCAAGTTCATCTCTAATCACATGGCTCTTCAGGAATCAAGATGAGACAGTGGAGGTAGAGGAGTTTGTGACCCTCCTGAATGTGGACTACTTGCAACAAACATGTACTAATTAAAGTAATGGATTGTAGCACTACTGCACAAAACTCAACCAGTCATGCTTGAACAAATCGTAACAAACACTCAGTGAAGCATTGATTTATGTAACTAATTAGCCTTAGGGTAGGGTTAAGCTTCTAAAGTTTATAAGTAACTTTGTCCCAAAAGAACCTCCAGCTGTCACCCCACCCCCTCTGCTCTTCTGTAAAACCCTTCGAGCAAGGGATCAAATGAATTAAAATCCAAACTTGATTACTAATGAAATTGATCTGTTAAATATTGTCATAATTTCAGGATGGTTCTTTGTGCGGAGATCAGTGAATGGATATTTCCATGTACAATGCAAGTGAGGTGTCTATCTTCATTGGACATGAAGATGGCTTGTTTTCAAGGAGCGAAGCAAGATGGATTGATGTGAACTTAATGACATAGGGAATGTTTCCCTGTATTGTCGGATTGAGGTTTGAATGGCATGGATGTTGAATAATGTGAAGTTAGTGAAAAAAATGGCAGAATATACTAAATTTGTACACCAGCCTATGGGAAATTTAAAAATTGCTTTATTTGAACACTTTTGTACACAGGTCTATGGAAAAACATATCAACGGTAACATTTACCGCACCTCAAGGAGCTGCGGTAAATGTTACCGTTGATATGCCCACTTACCGCTGTTTTTTTCAGCGGTAAAGTTTTATGAAACGGAAAGTTACCGCTGCTTCCAAATTTACCGCAGAAACTGGAATTTACCGCTGAAAATGGGACTTACCGCTACGGTAAATGCTTTATGAAACGGGCCCCAGATTGTATTCTAGTCATCTTTCTTCGCCTAACTTGTCTCATAGAACAGACCCCAAACTGTTTAATTTGAAAAGCAGAGCAATCCTTACACTAGATTGGTAAAACATAAGAGTATCATTTGTCAGATGACAACTGGCATGGTCAAACTAAAGTTGGCAGACCTCATTTAGGCTGCATAAGTCATTAGACATAGAGAGATGTTAGTACATGTACCTGTCTATTACGGTGCTACCAAAGTTTGAATACTTTTAGATTTAATCCACAACATAGCCTATCAATGTTTTTGTAGTTTTTAAAGGTATGTTGAGGTTTTTCTTTTTATCCTTATACAGTTTGTACTTCTTAGACTCTTCCATGTTTAAATCTAATAAATTTCCTAATAACAAATATGGATTAGATCCTTAGTAATATTGTTCCATTACATAAATAAAACCAGATTGATTTGAAATATTCATGCAACCTGAAGAAAGATTAGGAGATTTGATTGGGAATTATCCTCCACTTTATCCTTCTAATACAAAGTGCATCATAATAGAGCTCTGACTTTTAATACCAAGAGTAGGTATGGAATAGCATTGAGATGAATCACACATTACATGTGAGTCAAGACCATGCAGGGGATAGCATACCTCCACTGGTAGTGGTAGCAGAGGTGATGATGAAGATAAGATAGAAGAGATAATGAGATGGAAATGGGAAGGAGGAGGGCGGGAGGAGGAGGGTGGAGGAATGGGAGGAGGGAAGAGGGAAAGTATAGGGCTTGAAGCTGGAAGGGGAAAAGGAGGTTGAGATGCAGGAATGCAGACATCCACTGGTAGTGGTAGAAGGGTGATGATGAAGATAAGATAGAAGAGGTAATGAGATGGGGATAAGAGGGAGGAGGAATGGGAGGAGAGGAAGGGAGAATGAGAGGATGAGCAGGAGTGATGAGGGAGGAGGGAGGAGGTGTGAGGAAGAGTAAAGAGGAGTACAGTGTATATTAGAGAAGAGAAGAAAACAGCATCAGAACATAAGAGGAGATGCTTCTAGGTATTTGAATGAATGTTACAAAATATATGAATGTTGCCACCCTCCCAAAAAAAAAAAAAATGAAAAGAAAATTGGATTTTTTTTTTTTGTTCTGCTTCTTACTTAATCAACAGTCTGTGAGCAAATGTTATGTAATGTCTGGTTAGCTATTAAATAAAGTAAATTAATCAAGCCCCATCTACATGTCCTATTGTATCAGTTTCTACCAAAATGATACCTCAAAATATGTATCATTCTAAAACTAATTGTACTTACATTTTCATACCTTTCTTTCTATGTTTGACCTAGATTTTTAAGTGGAGTTGCACAGCATGGTTGTTATGTGTTCATGTCAGATCATGGGAGTACCTAGGGTATTTCTTCATGCTCACAGCATGAAAGTTCTTACACGTTCTTGATTATGTTGATAGGGCAGGCATGTGCATACCAGAGAAATTGCATACATGTAGCAATCACATCAAACAAACAGATACAAACTTTGTATACCTCCTTGAATCTTTCAAATGATACTACATTTTGTTTGAGTAAAAGAAAATATAACTACAGTATGTGAAACACGTATTCTCAACATTTTGGTATTGAAGATGAGAGATGGGATCAGAATATGTAACTTAGAAAGACATCCAGAGAGCCATAATATCATCCTAACCCCCATGTCAAAAAATGTCCATTCAAAACAAAATTTCAACAAATGATAAGAGTAAAACGCCTAAATTAATTAACTCCTACATAACAAGGTGGGGGTCCAGCATACTACCAACCCCCTTCCAGCCCTCGCTAACACCCCAATCAGCATTCCATTCCCATGTACATCAACCCTATTTTAAATGGCATCCTGACATTTTGGGAGGAGGGGGATGAGAGCCAAGATATATAGCGTCACAAATATTTGCTACTGTCTCTTTTGGCTGTTCCAACTTCCGAGTGATGTCTACACTTCTAACCACCATTTCACATCTTCAAATTCTTCATCCTACATCCAACTCTATTTAGCATCAAGGATTTATCAGTGTTGTATTCTTGAATTGTTCTTTTCTGTCATTTTTATGGGGTTAATTTTCATGAATCTGCCTTCTAGAGATGAAGTCGTTCATGAAAACCTAGACACGATGGTCTAAAATACCTTGCATGTTTCATGGTACATCACACTGGCAGTGAGACCTGTTCGGCATTCAACGTTATTTGGTATTCTGTGATTTATATCCTATACACAAGTCGGTGGTAACCACAATAGAGAGTGATACAGGCTATAGTCTCTAAACCCCCCCCCCCCTGCTCAATTGCTCCCAGTTTGACCCTAACCCCTTCCCCTTAAACACACAATTAAAAAACATAGATATTCCTAATAAAACTTTTATTTTTCAGACTTTTCACTGAAAGTGTTTGATAAAATACTTCATATTCCTACTGTACATCATCATGAGATATGAAGTCATTGCCCCAGTGAACAAGAAAGAATCTTGAATTAAATTACTTAGAATTAAATACTCTTCCATCTTAATAATAATAATGACTTCTTGTATATCGCTAATATCTGTCATACTTGACACTCTTGGCGCTCCGCAATTATTACCCCAGCTTTAGCATGGCTGCCACTACAGCGCTCTAGCATTTCAAGGAATTAATTCCTGCCAGATCTTGATTGAAATGAATATCAAACTCTGTTTACTTCTATTTAAGCGACTTAAAATTGGGAGAGGTAAAAGTAGCTTAGAGTATCTCGATTTCAAGAAAAGTTTACCATTCTAAAGTTGTATTGTATCTGATCAATGCTTTAAAATATATCTCTGGAACACAAAGTATCTGCAGAATCACTGAAAAATATACATCAAAGCAGGGAACTATTAGCCCTTGAAAATTTTTAACTCAGAAGACCAAAATACAACTTTTATAATGATACAAAATTCCTTTTTTAAATCAATAAATTGGATTATCAATGGAAAGGTTTGATAATTCTACCAAACTCTACAACTCGAAAAAGGGAAAAAATAGAAAAAGGTTTCATCAACCCTAAAACAGCCTCTCCCATAAAAATGTTTAATGTAACATATTTGTCCACATGACATTAAAAAGAGCTCCTACAAAGAAGAAATTCCAACGCTCTGTCATCCATGATGTAATGAAAGCATACAAGCAGAAACTTGCTGTTGACATTAGATCCAGGGATTGGCTTTTCAAACTCTAGCTGTGACGCATGAGAGAAAGAGAAATCTCTAGAAGCTACTATTACTCAGTTTATCTATCACTATCCCCATCAGGTGTTACTAAAGACTGGGTTTCAAAATGGCGGCCTGCTGGGTCTCTCATTTCATCCTGACAAGCTCATCGTGGCAATGCCATTTGACAAACGCCACGGTAGGAATGTTCTTGAACGAAGGATGTATTTCATGAGATAGTTTACAGGGACTAGGTCTGAGTTCAATGAACGGTAATAATTCCTACGAATGAGTCATTCTTGAGAAATGTTACTTAACCCTTTACAGGTCTTAGTCAACTAATAAAACTACAATGGACTGTTAAAGTCGTCTATTGTCACACATAGAGTGTACATGTGTAATATGATCCAAACAATATAGCAGTTTAGGGTTTTGATTCTCAGTCAATAAAGGGTTAATTATGATCTCATAACATTTCACACACTAAGAATCTACCATTCAAAAGGAGCAATGTCATAAACCCATCTATTATGTAAACTGAATTCATCACTTAGAAGTATTTAAGTATACAAAAGCTGGGATGAATGGAATTCATAAGGATTTGTGTCATTTTACGTCATTAAACTGTGCTCAATTGGCACGTCATGAGTCTACTTCTTGACACAAAGAAAGCAAAGGTCATACTGATTATGTAATATGGATTCATTCCTACATTACAGATTCTTGAGATTACTGAATTCAATAAGAACTTTTTATTTGGGTATCAAATGAAAGAGGTCACTTCTGTCCATTTGAATACATAAGTATTATTTTAGAACTTAGTGAGGACAAAGATATTCACACATTATGTAATATACATGTACAAATACAATTAATCATCAGAAATAGTAGAGAAGCTCTATAAAGGTAAATTAAATTTACGTATTCATGATCCCCACGTCTTTATAATGACAAAGTGTATCTCACTAAATTTTACACCATCAATTTATTTCCCTCATTCTTACCTTATGTAAGATATCTGATTTGAAATGGTGGAATGGAGGGTGTGCCGTTGCTGCACAAAACATTCTGTACATCCTAAGTAAGGAACTTGGCCACCAAAAATACAAGGGTGTGCCCCTCCTGCACTCCTTGCAACTCCCAAGGATACGCCACTGGACCAAAGGGCACCTGTTCTTCCTAAGGTTACCCACATCAATCAACAATGTGTACCCAAAATATGAAAAAATGAAAAGAGAGCTAAAGAATGAATATTGATAGACTGACCTTATTGAAGAGGGTCATGACATAGGTCATGATTTCCGCATCCTGCCCGTCGTCTTTCATGATCTCCATTACATTATGCCATGTCTTGTTATCTGCAAATAAGAGAAGACAATATTACTACACATCATTCCATGCTCTGTTATAACTCATTGGCACAGAACATTCAAATATCATCTGAAGAGAGCCAAAAGGTTGATAAAGGTATAGACCAGTTCTGGTCATGCGATTGCATTGTGAAAGAAACGTGTAATCGATCAGAAAAGGTTGATCATCTAGCATATAAGTATTGGTGTGTACTGCAAGGTTCTGCAATCATCAAAATGATAAGAAATTTGGCCCAGTCTTGGTAAAGTTACAAGCACTGTACACAGAAAGATGTACATGGGACTACCCTATATCTATCCAGCCCGGATAGATATAATAATTTACCAAATATATCAATTAATAGGCAATTTCCTGGCAAAACTTGTATCATCACGTATTAGTAAAAAACATATTCTTTCACATGATTGGTAATAAGAGCTTTCATTTCACTTTTTGAGAGGGGGGCATTTCCAAAAGTGGTCTATATCTTTAACTCTGTATCAAAGCATTTGAGTTTTGAGTTTTGAGTTAATGGCCTTGTAGCTCTAAACAGAGCGAACAGACATGCCATGATTAGTTTAGATTAGAATCCACAATTTCTACAGAGAAAGCTAGCCTTAGCTGAAGACATTATTATGTACCTTCTATTATCATGAACATATTGGATTGAACAGATTGAATCAATTCACTTTGATCTGAATCATAGATGTGAGACATGTTCTAGATGATGAGGCATAAAAATGGAGGAGACTACAATCTCCCAAACGACCGCAGACTTGGAGGGTCATCATAGGTTTAACAGGTTGTTAGACATACTAGCTATGTTTACATGGGACCTTCGTAGTTATACCTGTAAACTTAAGTTTGCAAAACTTAGAAGTTCTAACCCTGATCCACCAACAACTAGGAGGGTTCACACGAGACCAAAAGAATGACTGTTCAAAGTTTTAAACTACAAGAATTCATGTGAGCAATCATTCTAAATACAAGCTGGTTTAACCTAAAAGTTAATTGCGTTTGCACGACATAACTTCGAGTGAGAACCTCCAGCTGCTCATAGTTACCACAATAACCTTAAGATTGCTTGTGGTTTATAACTTTGAGTAAACTTACAGTTTCATAACCACAAGTGTGTCAGCGCAATTCCTAACTACAAGATAACTTTGGAGTTTAAAAAAAAACCACAACCTAAACTTAAACTTAACTGTCGTGTGAACCTAACTACTACCTAAAGGACAACAGGTGTATGTCTCTTACAACAGGTGTATGTCTCTTACAACTCATCAAAATAATGTCATGAACACGCAAACGGCAACGCTCTTGGTACTGGTAACATACAAGAAAGCCTCTGAGTTGACTGAATTTCACTGAGATTTCTGAGGGTCTATGATAATCATCTCAATATCTATCAATATGTATTACCAAATTTAAAATTAAAAAAATTGCCCTTGAAAACCACTGCCTTGCCCTGCATAGCAACAAGCAAAATGCTATTATGTAGCAACTGAAATTTGTCTCAGGTAATCTTTAAACATAATAGAAAATACATGTAGGTCTATCTTGAAATAAATGCAATAAAGTTCCTACACTAAAATAAAATCTTTTACAGGAAAACAGCGTCAGATATTTATGTGCAAAAGACCTCTAAAAATGTTGTGAGCAATTCACCATTAGTTCATGAAATACAAGTTTAGAGCCACATTTTGGTGATGGTTTCCACACAAACCAGACCTTGCTTTAATACGCTGCTGATCTAGTTGTTTAGGAAGCTGCTCAGATCTGGCATCCAAACCTGTCATTTTCCCCATTCTTATTACTACCAAGGGAGTCATCTCGAAAATAGATTTTACTATTAGCCACGTCTGCTAGATTTGATGAATGAGAAGAGTGCTGCCTGTCAAGTATGTGTACTATATGTTATTGAAACATCTATATGTTGCTGCTTACAGGTTCATTTTAACATTGGTGACAGTTTTTCAATTCATTTTTATTTTCCCAATACATTTTTGTACAGCAAGAAAGGTTTCAAACAGAAAACAATTGATGCTCAGCATTACTTTACAGGGGAATAATCTTCTTCTGTTTTAATTTCAATTGCTTATTTACTAATTGGTTGCTTACTAACAAGCATTTATGCTTTCTTAGCAGTCAGGTAAAATAATAACCACCACTACTACTACTAATTGAACTTGCATTTCACACAAACAGACATTAGAAATACAATGTCAAACTTGATATAAATATAATTCTAATTTCATCCATGGAGAAAATTACTTCAATCATGTGTTTGTTTCATTTGGGTATCTTGCTAGCCATAGTGCTAAGGGTTAAATGTCAAGCAGTGGAAGAATTTAATTCATGAAAGTGTAAAGATTTTGATCGGAATGTAGACTTACGATTCTTCCCATCAACCTCCTTTGTTGCCTGTAGTAGGAGCGGGGCGTTGGTATCCGTGTATTCCACGAACACAAGAAGGAGCTTGAGAGATGACTTGGTCACAAGACGATGCTGTGAAAAGATGGAGAAAAAAAAGTTATGAAATGGTTACAAGATTACTAAACATGTTGTGGCATTTGACGTATCGCTCATTGGAAGTTGGAGTGGTTACTTGTATTCAATTTGAAGTCACGATCGCAACTTCTTTTTAAAAAATCAACCTACTGGTAAGGCAATTTCAATAGCCTTAGATGCTGAACAGGCGTTGATGAGTATTACCATAGAAGTAGAAAACCTTTTGAAATGTGCAAACATGACAATGATATATTACGTAATTCAAACATGATTTCTATGGGACGTACAATAGGGCATTGAAATTAACCTTGAGTTGATTTTCCGAAAGTACATGTAGTTGCAATTGTGTTATATATGGCCCCCGTATTACAAAGACTTACGATTGATCCAAATCAATCGCAAGTCCTCCAATCAATCGCAAGTTTGCAGTCTCCTATCTCTTATGTACATAGTTGCAATTGATATCAACTCTTTGTAAGACAGGGCCATGATGCCTCTTTTGCTTCCATCATTCTCTTCATATCTAATATTTGATACCCTAAACCCTCTCTCCTCTACCCCCTTCCCTCTCTTTCCATCTTTCCCTTTTACCTTTTGAACTATTGCTATCAAAAGTGAATATTAAGCACTGAATTCATTCTTAGACATAGTGAGATATGTTCTCTAATGAGTAATAGTATTCGTACGATATTACTGACTTCTGAATATGAAAGCATGATGAAAAAAAGTACATTCTTTAATATTATACCTAAATAATTCTGGAAGTTAATATTCAGTAATAAACCACAAATTTATGTAGACAAAAATTTGATTCACACTTTGCTACAGGAAGTGCTGGTCTGGGGCAATAAAAGCATGGGGGAGGCCGTCTCTAAACTTGAGTTGTCCCCGGCGACCAAAGAGGATGGGGAACTCCTTGGAAGTTTGACTCAGCGTAATCTGTCAGTACGAATTACCCACGATTTAGAGCAAAGCTTTGCTCTCCCAGGAAAGTTCATGTTGGTATTTTTAGGAAACAAGTGTGTCGGGTTTACGAGCAGGTTCCATAATACTCAAAAAAAGGATTTTGCTATTGTTCCTATGACAAAACCCGAGGCCTGCTAATTGAGGGCAAGGTTGATTTGAGCTCTGATTACATATCACTGCATAATACAGAGTATTTTAGATCAGATTGACATCAAATGAGATTAGGTCATCACAAATGTGTCATCCATATTCATAGCACATTCATGCCATTACTGTGTACTAATGAGAATATGCTTCTAATTAAATTTAATCTGTCAAGGTGAGAGGAGGACTAATATACCCTAAATAATTGACAGAAAATTGCAGAGAACTAGACCAAGCATGACACAGACAATATTTAAAGCTGAAGTCATAACTTCAAATTCTACGCATGGGACTACAGCCATCTGGCTCTCCCTTTCGATAAGTTGAGTGGTTATGCTCGGATATCACTGTAAGGGGGCACACTTTATTCATCAATGGATGGTCATGTCTGGATTTCATAAACCTCAGGAGGACAAACTTCCTTCAGGACAAATGATGTGAAGACATTCATCTTCGTAAGCGTACCATTTATCAGCATTTTATAAACTTTCATGATGCAGTTTCGCCCATCCATCCCCTCCTCCTGCCCCTTTATCGTCTATCTTGTTTGTGACTTGGCAGAAATATCTTTGTGAAGCTCACTTCACTGTTTCTGCTTGATTTGTTCAAATGATCATAACAATCAATTTATTGAACTAATTCACTATATCCTCAATCGATACCTATTGGTAAGTCATACTCCCTGAACACAAATTTCTATTAGGTATAGGCCTACACATGAGAGAGATATGAAATATATTCATATTCACAGTGGTTCAGGAACACCCTTTTGTAATTTAATTATTCAATCATCTATTTAAACTTAACTTTAATTGATAGACTGCCACTTCCAAAAAGAACAGTTCAGCCAAAAGACCTTTGACATTAATCCATACTCTCAAATAAATCAAGTGGATTCCATGCTTCATTTGTAAACTAATCAACACTTCTGATTTTTAGCGAAAAACCCTTGTATTCTTTCATACAGATTCTCGCCTACATTGTACATGTATGTAAGACCATTCTGCGCATTAAACGCCTCATGTTAGCCTTCAAGAATCGATGACAACGTATCGAAGACAGGCGAAATCATGAAAGGACCGGAAGAACAGTATTTAGATCATGAACCAAAGTGTGATCAGGAAACTTGATTCCCAAACCACAAAAAAAAACATTACTAATACTTCTCAAGTGATGTTAGGTGACAGGTTATGTTCAAGAGCTACTTCACGGTGCCGATGGGGTACTAGAAAGGTGATCGTTTGAGGTACAAGAGTTTGAGAATTGATCCTCCAAACTTTTGGAGATTGTCTTAGTCATAAAACGAGCAACAACAAAAAAGGACAAGCAAATGTACTGCTTCAAAAGAGTGTCAATTGCTCTTAATTAAGCCTCATTGAGTTATGGAGTGGGCAGCCTTGGCATATTTAAAATATAAATATTGATGTTAATGTATGCTTCACATTATATAAACACAGAGCTAATTAAGTTAATACACAGAGTACCTCTGTTGGACACAATTGCTATTCATTTACACATAGAATTGAAAAGACCACAACTTTTTTTTCTTTTTGGTGGCAGTTTACCGCGTCATATCTGAATGGGCCTTTACTGTTTTCATGGTTTCACAGTTGAGTCCAGAGCAAGTCTGCACCAAGTATTAAAAATGTGATCGGCACCATAAATTATGCTGTCTTTCATATTTTCAGGTGCCAGAGCATTTTAATCTGGTACAGGCAATTGTTTAAATTTTTTGGCAATGCATTACTTCCATATGTATGACTCAATCATATTGTAAATCTTTGGATCTACAAGGAATTATCATCAAATAGTATGAAATTCTATTTCTCTCTTTCTACTCTGCATTCTCTCTCTCTCAGTCTAGTCTCTCTCTATCTCTTTCTCTCTCTCTCATACACACACCCACGATTCATATTCCATGTTCTCATTAATGTCTACCTCCCCATCAAACCTCTCTTTCAGTCAATCAACATCAAATACTTCCCCTGCTCCTCATTACACTGTAAGAACAACTGTTCAATTTTCGACTGTCATTGCCAATTTAAGTTTACCAACCCACCGTGTAACCATATGTGCCTCTGATATTAAAGTCATTACTACGGTGAGGCAGGTTCAACACATCTAATAGTTCAGACTGTAGGAAATTTATACAAAACTCATATAAAGAAACGTCATGTAAAGAATCGTCATATGGTGAAAGGAGCATACAGACTAGAAAACAACATCGTATAAAGAAGCTAGTTTTGAAGTCTGAACACGGGGAAATCATTACCAGGTTTAAAGCAGGTTCAACACATCTTAAAGGCCACATAATCTAAAGTCTTAGTATTTGTTTTTATTCAGTGCTAATCACTCCTTTTTAAGCCCGATACTCTTCCTCTTCTTCATTCCTTCCTTTAAATAAATATTTTATTTATAAACTGTGGCTCCTGCTACAATTCTTTGAAAAAGCTACTACTCTAAATAAGCCAAATATTCAATGAAATTTGATTATATTTAACAAGTTGACCCTCTGTTCCTCAACTTCCCAAAGTTCTTTCCCCTTCTTTGTGAGTGGACAAGCTAGAAGAGAGGATCCATTTCTCTGTTTCCTTTCAAATCTCCACTGCTCAGTTTACAAATCCAATCGAAAACTGATTGTAACATAATATTTTGTACCATCGTCCTACATAGGACACGATTTGAAACTGAATCCAGGCCAGGATTATTTGAAAATAAACCACAAATTTAAAGTGTGCCGGAAATATATTACCCAATTGAGACAATGTGTCTCTCTAGATTCATTCTTGGTTTCCGATGAACAAAAATGCACCTAAAATACTGACAAATTCAGCTGTACTTTCAAAAAGCTTTATAGAATAGTAGCTATTATATACCACATAATTATAAAGATTCTAAGCCTCTGATAGTCCAAACCGCAGGCATGAATTTCACTGACTACTGGGCAGTATAGCGAGAGAAAAAATTGATCGAGCATAGTTCTACTTCTCTGTTACAAGAAATTCTATTTGATTAGAAAGGGATGGCATGACAAATATGCACTAATATGTAGGACTTTCAAAAGAAAATAGAAGATTTATATTCATTTGTAAATCAATCATTCCACGAAAGTTATGTTTGATAGTTTAAAAATTACATCAATTTAAATATTGGAAGAAAAAAAGAAACTGTTTTTGTTTAATGAATAATTCAAGATATCAAAGAAGTATAGCAAAAGTAACTGCAAATAAAATAACAAAATAAGATAAAATTTGAACTTTTAAGTTCTGCAAAGAATTAGGTGAACATGGCACAGTGGGAGACAAAACTTGGCAACATAGTAATTGTGAGGTTTCTATTTAAGTCATACTAAAAATACCATGAGAATTGACCGGTCCATGTCCTCCTGTTTTTGGAGAGTGTCCAACAATGGCAGAATTGCAGAGTCATGAAAATCATTTCTAAGTGTTTTATGATCTATGTCTGAACTGCCACTCAACCTGTATGCCATTTGTATCGATTAAAGTGTCTCATCCGTGTCCTCACACAAGAATACCTCTTCACGTGCTTAGATTAGATTTTATACCACATAAGAGAAATAAACGTGAGTAAACTGTCACCTCACTCATTGTAGTTCTGCAATCATAAATGCCATTATATCACCAATAAATTTTTATGACCTCAAGGTCCATTTAAATCAATTTTGTGTTTAGAAAAAAAATCGTTCTCAGATACGGTACTACAATATTTTCATACCAGATTTTGTAATGACTTTGGAATCAATGTTGATATATGTGTATGTTCCATTCCTACATTCTCAGCTTTCATAAAACTTATGTTTTTATATCCAATGTTTATGTATATCCTGGTGCAAGAAGGTCCCTCATATTCCTGATCTAGTACTGGTTGTTGTTCTTTTCCGCCCAGCATCCCTTTTTCATCTTAATATCTATATGCATATTATTATTACTATTATACAACTGTCTCTCTTTATCTCTCTCTCTCTCTCTGTCTCTCTCTCTCTCTCTCTCTCTCTCTATATATATATATATATATATATATATATATATATATATATATATATATATATTATGTCTCTGTCTGTTTCTCAGTCTCTCTGTTTCTGTATCCCTCCCTCCCTCCCTCCCTCCCTCTCAATCTTAAAATCTATCTACAAGCATTTATCATTTCCCTTTCTGCATGTTTATGTCTAGGTCCATTTCTGTCACTATCTACCTTCCTTCACTTTGTTGACATTTCTTTCTCTATCACTAAGGACTATATGAATGGTCACTGTGGCATCAGGGACAACTCTCAACCAGTCATACTAACCAGAGTTCTTGGGGCAGTGCTCCGGCATGCTCTCCTTAAAAGAGGAAGGAGTCTGGCCGCCGGAGGATCAGAAATAAATGACTTCCTGCGCTAGCTGATAGATTCATTGGATTAGATAGGAAAGGGGGGATTAGGTCACCGATCTTCCTTCACAACATGTTGGCTAAACGAGAGCTTTGGAGGTCAAGTCTGCTCCACATGGCTTGTCATGCTCCCTCGCTTGGCCCCTATTAAGAATTTGGCCAAGGGGTTCAAGTAAACACATGAATGAGAGATGGATGATGTCTATACATTCATGGTCTTTGTGCAGACTCAATGCACATCTGGGTGAAGCCATACCATGTGTGGATGCTGATGACCCTGGTAGGCTCCAGGACTTTGGTTGTTCTCATAGCATCTGCCAAGAGTTATTGCTCTTTTGGCTCCAAGCAGACTATCTTCTTAAACTTGAAGTGCCAACTCTGGGATATTGTGATTGGGTTGTGATAGGATCTTAGCTTAGGTTTAGGTGTTGTGGTGAATCCTGGCTTGAAGCTAGGAATTTGGCTGGTCTTAGCAATCGACCACAGAATCGCAGCCAGAGCATGTATACCGGTACTGGCTCTACGGTCATGCGATCCTTCTCACCAATGCTTCAAAACTTGAAGCATAAACCTGGGATATTGTAATTGGGTTATTAAAATAGCTCAGGTTTAGTTGTAGTGTTGGGTCCAGGATTTAGGGTTAAGTTTTGGGATTTGGTTTAGGGTTAGGTATAGTGTTGGATCAATGGACGAAGTTTGTAAGATAGTACTTTTAGTTAGTGTTAGAAAATGACCAAAAAGCATTTGTCGCCAGAGCAGATGTAACCAAATCGTATTTCCGCTTTGGTAATGCAAATCTTCTTACCTGTATATCTATTAATGAGTAGAGCCATTGTATCGTCTCGTTGTGTTCAATGACGCCATTCATACCATCCAAATACAGCATGATCTGACCAATAGCTGTAAAGATAAAATTGAACACATTCATAAAAGTAATTGCATAAATCTGGTGAAAGCTTGAAGTCAGGTTGTGTCATCAAACGCCTACATGGTGTTTACGGACATGATGAATTAACGGAAGTGAACTTTACTGTTGTCATCATTTATATGACATTTGTGGGAATAAGGGTATATGACTTAGCAGGATGTACAAGTAGAATGACGGTATCATGTAGCCATGATTCAACACATGACATGGTTGAGAAATGAAAGGTCATCGATCTTTTATGTTCTCTAATGTATGTAGCACTTATAGTTAATAGTCTATGTTATCATAATAATAATAATATTCAGCTTTTATATAGTGCTTAATACATCTCGGACGTCTCTAAGCGCTTTACACCGTCCCCATCCATCCCCACTGTCATCATCATCATCATCATCATCATCATCATCATCACCATCACCATCATCATCACCATCCCCACCGTCACATCATAATCATCATCATCATCATCATTATCACCATGATCGTCATCATCATCATCATCCCCACCGTCATCATCATCATCATCATCACTGTCATTATGGAATATGAATACTACAAGACAGATCTTGGTGAATAGATCAAGAACGATTCACTAAAGAGCTAGAACATTTCTGAAGATTGACAAATGTTATGAATACAATGACCATTGTAATGACAATAGTGATTATAAAGTCACTTTTAAAGGATAGATACAGATATGGTATTGTTGATGAAAATGGAAATAATATACAATAGTGATGGTGGTGATAATGATGATGATGACGGTGGGGATGATGATGATGATGATGATGATGACGGTGGGGATGGTGATGATGATGATGATGACGGTGATGATGATGATGATGATGATGACGGTGGGGATGGTGATGATGACGATCATGGTGATAATGATGATGATGATGATGATTATGATGATGACGGTGGGGATGGTGATGATGATGGTGATGGTGATGATGATGATGATGACGGTGGGGATGGTGATGATGATGGTGATGATGATGATGATGATGATGATGATTATATTGATAACAGTGATGATGATGATGAGGACGATGATGAGGACAATAATGATGATATCTAAGATGATGATGAAGATGAAAATAATGGTATAAATTACCTCTGAGGATGTAATTTTGGTAGTTCTGGTCAGCCTCTGAGCCGAGCTTGATGAGGCAGTCCAGGCCATCACAGCTAACAAACTCATGAACAAGATCTTTGTCATCCTGCGCAACAAATAAACAAGAGAAAGAACATTGTTTAATAGAACCTTATCATATATGGGATTCTCTACTGTATCTCAAAATGTGTCCTGGAACACAAATGAATGTAAACAAAATAGGTTGCCTCAGTTTTTTAAGCAGTAATACCATCTTCAATTCCCTTAGCATTTTCACCTTTGATCGCTTACTTTTCTTATATCCTTTTTCTTGATAGCAGAATTTGAAAAAGTTAAATCCTTGTAGATTACAATTACTTACAATGTACACACAAAAGAAGAATCAAGATAGATTACATATTCCATTATAGATTTTAAGACCATGAGATAAATAAGTGGTTTTCAAATTGCACAAACCCAAATGATCATATTATCATGATTTCAACACAAACATTACTTTTACTTATTCTATTCTGTGCTAAATCAACACATTGACACAGAAGTCGCTATTGGGGAGCACTAACTGTAAACAGTCCTTTCCAACTTGTATCCGTCTGTATCAAATTAAATCATGGTCATAACCACATCATGGTACACCCTGCTTGAAACTGGGCCATCTGATTCTAATATTAGGTGGCAAAATAATCTGTCAACTTGTGGCACAGGATCAAGTTATGGAGTCATGAACTGTCTTTATAATCCAGGTTCACTATTTGCTAGCAAAGATATACACATTCTTGTTGAAGTTTCCTGCAAATTGTTAACAAATTTGGGGGTACATATACAAGGCAATTTTCGTTCACATTACTATCTTTTCTACCTTTTCTACCTGAATTTTCTTAAATCTGAAAAACATAGTGCTACCACAAATTATATACCGGTAAATGCTACATATGTATAGGGCATCTTTTCTGTTGTGAAAATTATGAAGTGTGGTGAATACATTTCTTAAAGTGACTCGGTAACATTGCCTCAGATTCTGAAACAAATCCTGGATCTAGCTCATGCTGCAATCATAATTATAAACCTTTAGGTCCGTCAGGAATCCCATGACTTTTACAAGCTGATCGCCTGTCTGATTAACAAGATATTTATGATTGGAAATCGAAATCAAATTTTGCGTTTTGCTAACGGTTTTTATAACACTATAGTTTATTGGGGAAAATGAGTATGGTAAAACCGGTCACTCAAAGATTTTTACTTTTTTGAGGCACTTCATGATCATTTTCAAGCGCAATTTTTTTAGGGCTTCAATATTACACCATATCACAGACACTGATAACACGTAGGGCCATTCATCTCAGATTTAACATTGTTAAACGATGCCTTTAATACATGTACTATTCTTCATTCAAAATGAAAGGTGTATTAACAAATCATGATAGACACATACTCTAAATATATATATATATACATGTATATATATATATATATATATATATATATATATATATATATATATATACATATATTTCAAATACCGAAGAGATGCCATCGAACACTACAAAATAATGCAGATAAGGTTAATAAGATGATGAGAATGAAGAGAGAAATGTGTTTAACAAGATACATTGAATATACATGTACGTAGACATTGTACAAAATATAGATGCTTTACATACATGTAAGAGGGAAGCACCTGTATTTAGTTACTACATTTGTAGAAAGAGATGAAAGGGGGTGTTACCTTCACAATGTACATGTACATGTACATGTACATAAACACATTCCATTATCATATTCAAGTGAATTTGCTCAAAGCTAACAAGATTCATTTTCAGTGGCAATATATGAGAAAGTCAAACAGTCCTGGTATTTACATATAGGGTCTATTACCTCTAACATTTACCCACGTCATCAATCAGGGGAATAAACAGTGAGGTTTCAATGACAAAGTGGGCTGGTTTGTGTGGTTTAGGCCAAGTTTAGACTGCTAGACAAGTGGAGGGGTACCACATTCATGAACTTTGGCAGTGTAAAATGTATTATTCGTTACTTCCACTGAAGTTTTAAGACCTGAGCCATGTATTCTAGAGATTTATGATTGATCAAAATCAATCCAAAGTTGATACAATCAATCTCTTCTTTACAGAGTTGCAAAGTGATATCCAACTTAAAACAGAATTGCAATTAATTGGGGATGTGGGATGACCAATCACAATCTATGTATAAATGTATCAACTTCTTGGAATGTACATCAGTAACTATAAGAAAATGAAAGCTTATGAAGTTTTCTGTACAGAGCAAAAAGGAGAGAAGCTCGCAAGTATTGCCAATTCGTGTTTCACTGATGTCAATTTCAAAAATTCATAACTTTCCTACTTTTAATCACATTCAGCTAAAACTTTCACTAAATTGTTTCCCTCCTTTTTCTGCTTTTATTAATACCAGCTAATTATAAGGGTGGATTTCCCCTTTAATGCCCTTTCCCCTCTGTATAAATACATAAAATGAGCAATTCATGATAATCCCCATAGTCTATCCCTTTGTGTCCATTATTAGGAATACAATGTTATAATAGAAGGAGGAGCCTTTATATATGTGTCATCATCCTTTGTCATTCTAACTTCTCATGTCAATCAGCTTCTCTAGGTCAATTTTCACCACTTTCCACGGTCAACATGGTATGATAACATTTACATAATTATTGTTATGGAATAAAAACTATGCTAGGAATTTAGTTTGCAATTGCACTGAATCAATGCAAGGTTATGGTCATTCACACAAGTTCTGGCCTGCTGGACAAACTGAAAGAAATCCTCAAATGTTATTACTTCTTATTTACATTTCTCGTGCTGTCTGGGCATATTTTCCAGAAAGTTATCTATTTTTGTAATTATTGTAAAAAATACTAGTCATGTGACTTCATATCTAAAAGGTACCAGATTGTCCTACATGTATATAATTTCATCATCTTGATATCATTTTTAAATGCCCATACTTAAAAGGAAAATATGGATATATTACTTTAATTTTGATCTTTCTCTAGCAAAAGAAGAGAGATTGGAGAATTTAGAAGGGGATCACACATGTCCTTAACCATTTGAAACTATAAGTAAGTCAGACTGGCTGTGAAACGAAGAAAAACTGGCATTTCTGATGGGATTATAGGCTATGAATAAAACCTGGTTACACTTTACTCTACATACTATTAATATCCTTCACAGAGGTACATGTATCTACAAGTGCCATAGCTCGATTCCCATTTTACAATTAAAAGCATCACACACAACCTTCTCAAGACAAAAGATGGGATTTCCGAGTTTGATAAAACCACCAAAGAATGAAAAGGTACATTTGTTGTCTCTCTAGTCCAATTAAGCATCTTCGTGAAATCTACCATCAATGGTTGAAGGTATTTGAGTAATGAGGAAGTTGTGTAGATTTCCTTGAGTTGAGGGACCTTTCATAGATGAGTCCCATATCTACCTTCCTGAATCTGTTAGGCTCTAATTAGGTCTGGCACAAAACACTGAGTACCTCTTCACATGACACAAATAAAGTCATAGGGAATTACTCGAATTAGGGATGTATTTTTTCTTTAAAAGTCTTCTATGTTACATGTATACTAATTTGTATACCTACACAGAAGAAGCAGCTCAGGGGGCATGAGGGCTCAAGCCCTCAAGAACCCCGTAAAAAATTCAAGCCCCTCCCAAAATATTTTTGTCTTGATTATAAATGAATTTGATCGAGGCACATGTAGAAAGTTAATGCAAGAACCTTCCCCTCAGCCCTCAATAAATTTCCTTGTGTGAAAAAGGGAGTGAGTTTTCTTGAAGCCCCATAAGACTACACTATATCCAGTCTCATCATTTCTCATGCTGTAGTAAAAAGGACAGAGACCTTGCTCGACTCATTAGCCTTTCTGTCAACATCCTTCTTTTCTTCTTTTTAAAGTTGAGTTCTAATCATGCGATTGCATTGTGAAAGTGAAAGAAACTGTGGAAGCAATTGGACAGGTTGATCATGTAGCATGTATGTATTGGTGTACTGTGTGGTTTTGGTATCATCAAAATGATAAAAAAATGATAACAAATTGGCCCAGTCTTGCAGAAAAGTCACAAGCACTGTACACAGAAATGTCAAATGTGTATATATGGGACTACACAAACATGTGGCATGAAAGTGTGTTCCACAACCTTTAGCTGTTAATAACTTGTCATGTTTCGAATACATGTATAAGGGCCCTCCTTTTCAGTAGGACATTTCTTCTATGATATTCTTCAAAACTGACATATATGTATTAAAATGAATAAAAAGAATAAAAAAGCTCACAAATTATTTGTCACCTTTCCCAGAACTAAACCTTCTCTTTAAAAAATATCAAAGTGGACTTCGAACAGAATGACATCAGACTGCACTATCAGTGATTATCCAAATCCATTGATAATTGATTGAATTGTCATAAAGACATAATGTGCAATCGTGCAAACAGACATTCTCAAAATGTGTTTATTTGCACTGCAGTATCTAATCTTTCTCTTATTCTTTGCCCCTGCCATTAAGAGACGCTAAGTAATTTCAACTATTTCAGGTGATTAACTTCATTTTTATGGGTTAATCTTTAGAAAATGTTTAGTGAAATCTCCATGGAATTTACTCAATATACTCCTTACTGACAAAAACTAATCCATCCGTAACCTTAATGTCCTTCGGCAAGACAATGATCTACATTAATTCGCCACTCTCAGTCTCAGCCATGGTGAAATACATATATTGTACTCAGTAGGAAGTACATGTACTTTGGAGTGCTCATGGGTTCATCTAAAGCAATTTGCAATGACATACAGTTAACAACTAAATATTCACACCCGTACCAAGTTTAGTTATTTTTCAAGTACCGGTATGTGAAAAATTGGTTTGTCCAGATTTATGTTTCTTGAGAGTGTGAAATATTACAGCTTACATCTAAAAGTATTCAACCAGTCCACCTTTCAATTTCATTCTTGAGTAACAAAAAACACAAAAAACATCAAATTTAAAAGGGGTATGAATAATTAAGTCAGTAACTGTAGGCCTGTCGATACTTTTTCATACATGATAGGTGTTACCCAAGAACAGAATATTTTTACCATTATCTACCAACCTTACCTTAAAGGTAAAAGACCAGTTTTGGAAACGCCCCCCTCTCAAAAAATAATGGAAGCTCTCATTACCAATCATGTAAAAGAATATGTTTTGACTAATACGTGACGATACAAATTTTGCCGGGAAACCGCCTACTAATTGATATATTTGGTAAATTATTATATCTATTGGGACCAAATAGATATCGTGCATGTGCGCGAACGTGTCGGGTAGTCCCATATACATCTGTACAGTGCTTGTAACTTTACCAAGACTGGGCCAAATTTCTTATCATTTTGATGATTGCAGAACCTTGCAGTACACACCAATACTTATATGCTAGATGATCAACCTTTTCCGATCGATTCCACAACGTTTCTTTCACAATGCAATCGCATGACCAGAAATGGTCTTTATCTTTAATGGGACATAGAACCAACAAGGCAACAGGACCAAACAAAATCTACAGCTAGAGATGTCCCCACTGCACTGGTCCTACATATTGATCTGATGAAATCCCTAACTTGGGCTCTATATAACCTCAATAGGAACTAAAATCAATTGGAAGAAAATGTGTCCAAATTGTTTAGAATTAAGATATTGGTTTTTCAGTTCTTCATCCTCCAATAGCATTAGGCCTACAATTTAGATTTCTATAATACAACATGCACATATGAGTCGAGAAAACTTTGATGCTCAGTACCTTCCAGCCTGTGGAATATGGAATGCCTGACCCTGACTGCATGCTGCAATTCACCCAATGACATTTACCAAGCCTGTCACAACAATTGTTTGACAAGCATATACCCTGACACAGGTCAAGGGTCACCCTGGTTTCTCGGAAAACCAAGCATGATGTCTATTCAAATCTACACTGGTTGGAATTCAATATACTGATGATTGCTAATACTGCTTGCACAAGAGCCAGGAACAATCCCTCAGCACCAATTGAATGTAATTAACTCATTAGCTCCTGAAACATTTGCAAATCATATACACTGCATGCCTAAACATTACTATTTCTCACCTAATCATTGTAGTACTCGATAAATGCTACATGTGTAACCATTTGAAAGCATTAGCTATCAACATTTTAAACAAAATGGCATCCTAAAATAATAGGAAGCTTCATGATAGATATTTCATAAGAAAGAAATTTGCTGTTACTCTTCAGCTGCAATAATGTACATGTATATACATTCATACATTGGATGTTGACCGTATTTCTGGGATCTACATCTTTTTCTAAGACATATATCATTCTTGAGCGGAAAAAAAAATGGGAAAGCCAAAGTTACTCATGAAACTTTGATATCAGTCCTTCAAATCAGAAACCACTCTGAGGTCTGAAAAATAACATACAGATCGAGCCAGTTCTTTTCTACAGACCATCAATCACCGATTTGAGCATTGTATTCAGCATCCACCACACCAAAGGGAGCGTTGATGATTGCATTCCATCTCTGACTGTAATACTGTGCATGGGCTGGCGATCATAAACCTTGATAAGCACTGACAGATAAGAATGCACAGCTTGATACAAATTAAACCTAAGGACATCGCATTGAGATTGAATTTCAACATCTCTAATGCTCCATATCCAATACAATAGAACCATTTTCACCTTATCGCCATTGTCTGTAGAGTAGATATAACAGAGCTGCACATGAACTGTTATCATCTTCTTCAGTTCAGGTACCACATGATTGTTCATGTTAGCAGGAAAGTTGTTATCAACTGGAAAAGTATAATTGTAGTGTCCACAGCACAGAGAGTGAAGCATGATGTGAATAACTGTGATTTCTTCTTCCAAATGCACACAGCATCACATTTCAAAAGGAGAGAATCAATCAAACAAATTATCACACCTACATGTATAGCCCCCTGTCCACACACAACATTTTCCGTGATTAGGCGTGATTAGTTATACCGTTTCGCGATAGTTATACCGTTTCGCGATAGTTATATGATGAAATTGTGTGTGTGGACGCTTACTAACGATACGTCGTATAACGAACGTCGATAACGAAACGCAGGTTTGGGCATCGTTTCGAACTAGAACTCAATAACTAATCACGCCTAATCACGCTTAATGACGGAAATTTTGTGTGTGGACGGAACTAGTCTAACTGGGCGGGGCTTAACGTCGGATCGCGAAAGGAGACCTGACCTCTCATTTCCGCTTCCATTTCATGACCGCAGTAGCAAACTGCGCACCTATACGACATTTCGCTGTAGAGTTTTGGGATTACTTTCTTGTGTGTGTGGACACCCTGGAATTTATACGATGATTCTTTATACAACGTTTCTTGTGTGTGGACACCCTGGAATTTATACGATGATTCTTTATACGACGTATCGTTATAGAGTTTCAGGATAAATTGTTTTGTGTGTGGACACGCTGTTAAGTCTGTGGATCAGTTAAAATAATCTTCTGAAGTGAAGTCCTGTTTATTTTGCTAGAGAATGCAGTCCCGTACGTCACGCAGCACATTTAATTCATTAAAAATTAATTAAAGAATTGGTCAGAGCTAAAACTTTCCACAAATGAACTAGCCCATAATAGCCACAGACTCATACCAAAAGATAGCCATATAAATAATTTCATCTGTTGTTATTTCTTGTTTAAAGTCTCTGAATGTCCCGTACGTCACAATCCAAATAGCTTGGACCTGCCCTACCATTAAAACATACCTGTATATCACTAAATTCATCTCCCTTTAAATTTAACAACACTGCTTAATTTTAACAGTGAACGATGTCCATGCACTGATGCACAACATACATGTACTGGCAATTATGCATGCAGTCTATTATTTCAACAGCAACATTCCGTACTTTGTACCCTTCCGTCTATGGGTTACAAAACTTTTTTTTTTTTAAACCAAAACCGTAACTTTCCTTCACCCCTAAATATTTCACATAATGCCTACTCCTACACATATTACCAAGCAACAATGATCTGCTTAGCAACCTCATAATAACATCATTTAGCCGTATTTTTCGTACAAAGGACCATTAGAAACCACATGATCAGGCGGCAAATGTGGAGCATTTCATGCATAACAAGCCGAGTTGCCCAAAGTTCATGGCTCTAAGCTTTCTCGGTATATAACCATTGTGATGTCATGAAAGAGAAGATGAAGGATTAATGACAAACCCATAGCTGCTGGTAACAAGTGATTTATCTTCTAACGTGGAGCCAAGAAAGATTTCATTTTGAAACATAAAAATATAGTTGAAGGTAAGACTGCTCAAAGAGCACAGGAATTGATTAATCTCTTTCTCTGCTTGGGCAAGATCCCACAAGAGACTTTGTCTGCTGAGAGCCAAAAGGGCATTAACTCCATGTAAAGTCATATGAGGTAACACCCTTCTGGGTCGCAACAGACGATATGACACTTCATTTGTTGAGAGCCAAAAAGGCATTAACTCCATATTAATTCATATTACATAAACACCCTTCTGGCTTTCAGCAGATGATTCAACGTTGTATGAAGAAAGGGATGACACACTACCAGTACCAGGGACCAGAATATTTCTTTAAAAGTTTAAAAGGGATCTTGGTGCAGATTGAAGCCATTATATTTATCAGATAATGTACCTTAAATGCTCTTCCTCTTTTAATGCTTTTTTTCCTTCTATATCTCATTTCTAATAGCTTTATTAAGGCTTCACTTCACAGACAACCAATTTTTTGCTTACTCTTTTTACATTAAAAAAAAACTCTATTTGGGAATGATTATTTTTCTCTCTGATTCTGAATATAATAATGGTGGCTTCTTATATACAGGTGTATATACATGTATAGCGCACATGTCCGTCACACCGTGATGCTCCTTTCGCTCCAGCATTTTTACCTCAGTCATAGCTATATAGAGGCCAAACATGTAGCACTCTTGCATATCAGGTACCCAATTATACCTGGGTGTAGGGTGGCAAAAGTAGATTAATGTCTTGGCAAAGGATGTTAGTGGCGGGCTTGGATTTGAACCCTCAACCCTTGGATTGCTAGTCAAGTGATGGAACCACACCTCCCCAGATCGTTAATAGGAATTCCTCCTACACTAGCAACAGTACATTCAAGCCACCCCCTCCCTCCCCTCTTTATGATTCATATCTTTTTGACAGCAGATACAGCCATAAAAATCGCACATCAGGAGATCTAAAACATCATCACATCTGAAATTCAGAACTGCTACTATGATCACCAAGACAAGTTTTGTTTTGTCTGGCAACAAATCGATTCTTAATTCTACCAACCTGTCAAGTCATTAGTCCTTTCCTTCCTTCCTTCCTTCCTTCCTCTCATTATCAATGAAACAATCATCCACTAAATGCTTTCAAAGCCAGGAAGTATTATCAAACATCTAATCCTTCAAAGTTCTACTCTGACATATCATCTGTAACCGACCCCCTGTCCACACACAACATTAGGCGTGATTAGTTATACCGTTTCGCGATAGTTATATGATGAAATTGTGTGTGTGGACGCTTACTAACGATACGTCGTATAACGAAACGTCGTATAACGAAACGCAGGTTTGGGCATCGTTTCGAACTAGAACTCAATAACTAATCACGCCTAATCACGCTTAATCACGGAAATTGTGTGTGTGGACGGAACTAGTCTAACTGGGCGGGGCTTAACGTTGGATCGCGCGCGAAAGGAGGCCTGACCTCTCATTTCCGCTTCCATTTCATGACCGCAGTAGCAAACTGCGCACCTATACGACATTTCGCTGTAGAGCTTTGGGATTACTTTCTTGTGTGTGTGGACACCCTGGAATTTATACGAAGATTCTTTATACGACGTATCGTTATAGAGTTTAGGGATAAATTGTTTTGTGTGTGGACACACTGCTAGTAGCTCCATGTTCCTGCTCTTCCAAATGAAAATGATTTTCAAGGCGTACATTGTATAGCTGTATGTCATGTTTTGAGTGATAGCATGCCTTGGAACAGAAACCAGTCTACTTTATCTTACACTGTGTGTCTGTGACTTGTGTGACTTCAAGCACTTTTACAGTTCTTGAGGTATGCATTTCTTTTCAACAGGGTCTAGAATTTAGAGAAATATTACATGGAAAACAAGGTTTTACATGGAGAATTTCCATTCTACAATTTAATTACACAATGTATTGAAAAATTCATAATAAAACATAATCTTTTTTTTTTTGCCAGAAGGGCATTAACTCATATACACATTGTACAATTACCACATAATCAACAGCCTTCTGGCTCTGCACAGATCATGTAGACAGACAATCTGACATTAATGTTCCACGGCTTTTTCTCTACATGTAGCCCACAAAAAAGTTGCATGAAATTATCATTACAAAAATTGAGAAACTACATGTAATAGACTAAAGGTTTAAGAAATATGGGCCAAGAACCACCCTACAAAGAGTAATCACTGAACAATTAAACAATACCTGATATATTATAAATGTACCCGACCTCTATCTCACTTTTAATCAAAATCATGACTTCTTCAGTGATTAATTGTTCCAAATCCTACATCACATTGTGTATGAAAATAGCACTGACACAGAATCTAGGAATAGGTTATTTGGGGTTAATCGTGATAATTAGGATAATTAGAGTGAATCATTGAAGTGAACTTGTTCCTCCCGTAAATCCCTCTCACATTTCCTATCGAGTTTAATACCTCCTCCTGTTCCATTAATCTCATGACACACCAGGCAAACTACATCCATCAAACTTCTGAAATATCTTTAAAGCTCTACATTCTTCCTTTGGCATAATGGGTCACGAAAAGAACTGTAATAATAAAAACTTGTCAATTATTTATCGTAAATACAACACAATAATAATACTACTACTACTAATAATAATAATAGTCCATTCTTGTAAAGTATATCGCATAATACTTAGTCTCTATGCAATTCCAAGGAGCTTCGGAAATTATTACCCTAGCTTTAGCTCCGGCTACCGATATCTGCGCACAGTGCATTTCAAGGAATAATCCTACCAGGTACCCATTTACCTTTACAATCAAGATGACTTCCAAGAAATCAACCTACACAATATACATGTAACCCAAACTTACATGTAATACAACATCCTCTTGGAATATGTATGTGAACATTACAATGATATATTACATAATCCACACATTGTTTCTACAGGCAGTGCAAAAAGGTACTGAAATTGCCCTCGAGTTAATTTCTTGGAATTCCTTGTGACTTTGTTATACTACATGTAGTATACATTTTAAAAACAACATGTATTTAAACATGTGTTTTGGAATACAAAAAGGAAAAAATTGTAAGCCCCAACTTACAAACTACTTTATATCATTCTGAATAAAATATCAAAACATACTGTACATGTGCAGAAGAATATCATAAATTTTCAATATAAATATGATAATCTGTCATTAATAATTTGTACTGATCAAAGCTCTCCGAGATATTAACACATTCATGTATGTATAGGCCTACATCATTGCTCAACATAAACATGCCCCCGGGACACATGGGCACACAAAATCTAGGTCCGGACCCCCAAAAAAAAAAAAAAAATTAAAAGAGTCCTACATGGGGCTCGATGCATATCACCAAAGAAAAAAGTTTGTGGGCCGGGAGTCTTGCCTCCAGTACATGTACATGTACATACCTGCCAACTTTTGAAAATAAGAATTAGGAATTTTTAGCACGGTATGCCTTCAAAATAAGAAATCGCCCATGCAGCGGCAGCGTAACTGGCAATACACGGTAAATCTGTACAAAAAAAAGCGAACACAAATTCGCTGCACGATCATGCAGCCATTCAACGCACACAATACATGAACTCTCAAATCGCGGCACATGATAAAACAAGCTTAATTTGGCTTAACCAACTTTAACAAAAACAAAAACAAATCGAAATTTTGAAAAATCAGAATATTCTGAATTTGTAGGTTCTTAAAATCCAAAAAATCAGAATATTACGGATTATTCGGAAGGGTTGGCAGTTATTTCCTTGTAAGCCCCTTCATTTGTACATTTAAAGTACACCACAGAGATATTCTCACTCAAAACCTTGAGGCACAGCAGGTTTCGATGCTTTTAAGGAGGTTTTCCTAATCAGTCCATAAAATTGAATATCCTGCCAGACTCCGGGCAATTCCGGGCATCCCAACAAATCTCTACCAATTATCCCCCTTCCCTGCTCTATTTTTCCGGTATGAATATCAAAACTAAAAACAATTCCTGCTTTTGCATGAAAGTCGCCAATTCATATAATTGGCTCGCTGTGACTTTTCCATGCATTCCTTCATTCACTTTTCCTCTCATGGTGTGGAACACTTTAACCCTTTAGCAACTAAACCGCCCGAACCGCCCCTCCTTTTACTCACTGAACCGCCCGAATCTGCCCGTCCGTTTTCGTCCGTTTTCAAGGCTATATAGTATCCATTCTATAGGGTACACCGTGAAAATGTTATATGTGCGTAATCCTTGTCTACAGTACGATTCTGCATAGAAAAATAGCGCATGTTTCATATTGTTCAGAACAATGTCAAAATGAGAGCAATATTGCAATATCTTTCAGTGAGTAATAGGCCATTTTTACCAAATCTCTAGTTGCTAATGGATTAACAGCAAAAGCTGATTTTCAAAGGGGTCCACTACTACTGTGACTTTAACAAAATGTGCTAAAAAAAAGAAGCATCTTTGCTAATTAATCTTTACTACATGTACAAATGTCTGTGTTGAACAAAATGCTGGGAATCCTAAAGTTGTTGATCACTTTGTCAAAAAAGTCCAGACCAACAACAAATGTAAAGTAATCTTTATCTGAAAACATATATCTTTGCATTTGGTACATGTAAGGGGTTTTTCCCCAAACCAGACTTTCATAAATGTGCATGAATAATACCAGTGTTGGGGTTTTTTCAGCAATTGAGGTACATAAGGTAAAGGAGGTACATGTTTGCACTGATCAGTTCAAAATGCGTTCATCCAGGAAATTAAACACCTTTGTCCTAAAATACATAACCTGTTGATGATGAATGAGAATTTGAATTAAACAGATAAGAATCTGGCGGGATGGGCATCATAACTCCTCCAGTTTGAGTTATTTTTAAGTCGTATTCATTCAATTTTAGAAATGAGTTCATTCAGGGGTGATGCCTGTGTGTGGAAGCATATCTATTTTGACAGAGATGTCAGCATTGTTTCTGTAAAAAACAGGAATGGGTTTATTGCATTTCATGACAAATGTAATCTGATAAAACTAGTGAATGCCCACAACCTAACAAAGTAAAAAATGATTGATAGATACCATAGCTAGAAAGGGGATGATGAGAATGATGCATGTTTCAACCTACAACTGACTACAGAACAAGTATATTTGGGATCTAGATTGTCAACTGAATCCTACATAATTCAAAGCTGAATGCACAATCACCAAGGGAAAAGTAAAATGCTGACAAATCAGTCTACTTTGTCTACGTGAATGGAAGCAAGATGAGCAAGAAATCAATATTGAGTGAGGCACTTCATCAGGATAAAATGTGTTAATTGTAAGAGCTAACTTTTAAGTCACATTTTCTAAATCCACTTGCCAAATACTGTACTGCACAAGTTTTGAACAAAAGAAGATTAATTCACTTTAAACTAAACAGCAATTTAGTTTTGTTTACACTTTTATCAATTTCTGTTAAAATAGTAAACTATAAAGTGAGTACCTCTGACAAAAATGGACATAAAAAACAACAATCAAATGTCTTGCAATTGTCACTGTCAGAAGTCATGGGGAAATCACCCACTAGTAGAATGCTATGACAACTAGGAGAGGGATTAATACCCTCTTCCTTGCCCCAACTACTTTGAATGAAAAACAACAAGAGGTAGAAGTATTTTTATATCATATTAATTACTCAACACTTCTGAAAGGATAATCCATGCAGAGAGCAATTTGCCAAACTACAAAAATAGATTAAAGTCTCCCTAAATGAAACAGTTGTTCACAGCACCTACTCACACGCAGAGATGAAGAAATAGACAGTCTCGATGAAAAATGTAGATAAAATATTAGTGATAGACAAACATAAAATCCACTTATAATTTCTTCCTTTATTTCTTTCTATTAACTTTTTCAGATAATTCAAAAGTTAATAATCAAAATATTTTCTTATAAAAGTTACATGTAATGTAAAACAAATAACACATTGTTATGTTGATATGCACCTAGAAGACCTAGACAAATGATTCTATAAAAAAAACTTAGAAAAACTATTTCTACACAAGACTAAGATACAGAATTAAAAGATACCATATGAACATACATGCAAGCCCTTGTTAATTTACAATGTATACTGAAATAAAAATATTTTCTGTGAAAAATATGTAATACTGATTCAGAATAAAATGTAGACTGAAATAGTCTGTATTCTAGACTACTTGCTTATATGGTATCACAGAAAATGTCCTGGCATGCAGACTAACAGGAGGGACTGACTTTGGAAAGTTGGAAAGGAAAGTCGTGGTCAAAAAACCTTGAAACACAAATAGCATTTCATCTTCCCCTCCCCACTGCTATGTCCCATTTTCTCAAGTTCATATATTTTAGATGATCATCTTTATCTCAAATCAAAATCAGAGCAGAAATCTGACATTGCCAATAAACTCCTAGATATCGCCTACTTGCAGGATATCCCAAGTTGTCATGGAATTTTTGAAAGTAGATATTTGGGCCACCTGCGTCTGTGAGCGCATTTAGGAATTTCCTATTGCCATGGTACATGTAAACATAAGATTGCTCTCCCTTTGTTCATGTGTCTCTTTTTCCCTATGAACTGTCAATGGATTTTCAAATGTTCATCATATTGTCTTAAATCTCACAAGATGACTTGACAAAAAGAAAACAAAAAGGAAATTAAACCTATCCATCAAGTTGTAAGTGATTATAGAAGATAATTGATCTGCAGAGAGCCAGAAGGGTGTTATACTTATACCATTCTGCATGGAGTGATTGCCTCCTGGCTCCAAACAGAAAATATTATGTACAATCATGTAGTAACATCACAAGTATCCTAGGAAAATCCCTGCGAAGTTCCGTTGGACTTTCCTACAGTATGTAGGAGGTGGTATACATGTGTTCTGAAATGTCAAAGAGCATTTCTTTTAAATATAATGCAGGACACTTTAGTGTTGAGTATCCCAGGTTCCCAGTGTGCATGGCTATCATTTTTCCTTCTTTTTTTTGCAATGATAAGATTCACAGTGGTCTACTCTTGACTTCAAATGAACCTCAGGCTCTGATGAGTGCAGAGGAACATTTTACACCTCAAACACTGCTACAAGATTTGCCATGCAGGCATCCAGTACTTCTCTTCACTACATCTCCAAGTAAGGGTGCGTTCAATCAACACTTTTTCACCCTAGAATCACAGTTTTCAAAGACGTTTAGTTTAAAACACGGTTGCATTCAAGCAATTTTTTGTCGGTCGTAAAAATAAACGTGTTTAAAAACACAAACATGAAACGCTGAAAAAGATGCGTTTTGTATCATGATTCTGCAGAATCACGGTTGCTAAAATTCGCTTGAACGAACGGAGATCTCTATCATGATTCTATGACGTCGTTATCTATTATATATATTATCGCTATCTATTTCTATTCTTCCTGGGTGGGCTTGAAATGAGCGAGAATCAGCGTTGATGGAAAATCGCTTGAACGATCTCCTGCAGTAACCGTGTTTTGTATCGGCGTTTTGATTTGTGATTCATGTCTGTGATTCTAGCTTCAAAAAATCGCTTGAACGCACCCTAAACCATCCCTGATTAAAGTTCCTTTAAAAAGATACAGAATCTGTCATAGCATCAGTTCAATGACCCAATCACGAAGGGCATGTTTTAAGGGAGCAGTGACCCTTACAACCTCTCAATGAGATGGTTAATTTCCAGAGAGGAAGGACTGATAAGAACAAACATTTACCTGGAAGAGTTGCTTGAGGGAGAAGAGCGCTCGTCGAAGCTCTCTTCCTGAGGAGTTCAGGAGCTTCTCTGCAAAGACACACAAAATAAAAGAGTTAGTTTTAATCGTCACCTTACATGCAGAAAAACACATTTAATGGAAAGATTATACAGAATGGAGGGAACGTTTACAATTTATATTTTCTAATAAAAACAACACAGATATATTAACGAAAAATCCCAAAAAGAAAAGAACTTACAGCTACATGTACAACGAAATGAACAATGAATATTTACTTACATGAGTTACATCTTTAAATTCAATCAAAAGATATGCACATCATTATGCAACTCTTTGTTTATATACAACAATGCTGTTTAGATTGGATATGATCAACAAGATGACATTTGACATTGGACCTTTAACCTTTAACTTGAGAGCAGTGAGAGGGTAATTACTTGAGACATCCAAGTGCCCTGTAGCAGAAGGTCCGACAAACCAATATCCTAAAATAACTATCTTGAAATAACTCTAAGGTCAGTCCACAGATCACACCTCTGATATCACTGTCAAAATGTGTACCACAGTGAACTTGTTAGAGTTCATCATCTCTTAGCAGGTATTGATTAACACACAATCAAAAGTCAAAACAGTTCAAGAAATAGCTTTTTTGGATCAATGAATTCAATCCATGTTGTCTTAAACCAAGTAGATTCTGAAGCAGATTTCAAAATTTAACCACTGACGAAGACAATTGGAGTAAATGTCCTTAAACATTACTGTACACAGAAAGTGCTAATAAATGAAAATTAAGATTAAATTAATTAAATTAATCCAACTGGAATACAGCAATATATTTGATAAACCTTTTTAAATTGCCTCCTAACTTTAACAACCTTTTTTTAGATTCTGCTGATAAATTAACAAATTCTGGGTCATTTACTGAATAACTTCTACACATACATGTATGCTTTGATCCATTAAAGAATGAAAATTAAAAAAGATAAATTTTATTTTCAAATTGAATTAAATTGATTTTAAGTTTTCATAAATCACAAGAGTGAGGAAGGAATTGATATTGTATTAAAGTTATCCTGCAGTGGATCCTCTCTCTAGATTGAGGTGTGTAGGTGTAATTATCAGCTAATCACCTCAATCAAACATGCACTCAATAACAATAGAAACCTCATTAAACACATCCCAAGAATCACATACCTGCTAACTCCTTCCCCTTCACATTTCTAAAATGATCGATCATGACGCTATAAATCAAGAAATATTCCACAAATATACTACATCCATACAAGAATGAGGAAAAACTAGATGCTAGCTGCAGTTTAAATGTCTACTTGAAGCTGGATGATATATATATAACAATGCCCATGCACAATCGCTCGTGATTAATAATCCATATGAAAGAAAGTATATCCAATGTAAAACTTGAGTCACAGAGAGTTTGACGAACAAGTCACTCGAAGCCTCACACCACCAAGTAATGAAGATTCCACTTGCAGCGAGTTGGACAAAAAATGGGGGGATCACGGAGGAAGAGGGGGTCTATTTACATTTCGAACAAACAGACAACAAAAATGACAGGCCGATTGTCGTTGCAGGGGGAGGGGTGAGGTTTCGACTGTGAGCAAGTGGAGAAGTCCCTGTTTTTTAAGTTATGGC
Organism: Mesocentrotus franciscanus; assembly: GCA_037976565.1. NCBI lineage: Eukaryota > Metazoa > Echinodermata > Echinoidea > Camarodonta > Strongylocentrotidae > Mesocentrotus > Mesocentrotus franciscanus. Next base: position 32,533,153 of record CP137676.1, on the reverse strand, counting down.
ATCCTGTCGTGACGGCATTATTGCGTCGCCTTTCTCTTGGCCTGGCTTGGTCAGGAGGGTTCGGGATGGTTACTGGTCGGCTAGCCAGTGGAAGGGGAGGGGGAACTATGAGTTGGTTTGGAATCGTTGTGCATGGCCATCGACACTGCACTGAGCATGAGCACTAGGTACGCTATCAGTATCAAGAGTAAGACAGATAATACTTAGTCTCACTCTCAGACCTCTCAGACCTCTCGGAATTCAGTTCTTTCTAATACACAAGATCTGTTTTTCTATTCATCGAAAAAGTTCCTGTATTATTTGTGGCTGTATTTCATGGTATTCATCACATTTTTATCCTTGCATTCAAGACTAAACATTAATATACATGTACCTATCTTTAGTCTGTAAATTACACATTAGGGCATACTTGTTATCTGTTATATCAGTGTTAAAAAATGTCTTTGCAAACTTTAAATGATAATTGGAACTGAAAAACTTCTAGCTCTGGCTCTAGATTCTTGGTCCAATATCTTAAAATCTACAATCAGCTCTAAGGTATATAACACAGACTAAACATACATGTACAACGCAGCAATGTCTCACATGGTTAACAGGGTCTTTTTTAGATAGACTAGCAGCACATGTAGAGAGTGTGTGATGAAGGGGGGTATGGAAGCATACCGACAGTGAATTCCTGAGATAGCTGGATGGAGGACGTAGGACAAAATAATTGAAGAATCAAGTTCAGTCTCCTGCCCTCTTCACACTTAACTTAATAGCGACCAAAAGAGATGACAAAGTACATTTGCATGTAGGCATTTATATAGCTTCAGCCAAATAACTATCATTTTTATATTCAAAATAGATTAAAATTTGGTTCAGTTGAGCACAATCTGGATGTGTTTTTATGGTATATCTTTATAATTAGTTTCGGGTTAAAAGCTTTAGTCTAACAATAATAGCCTACCTCTATCACATTAATCAAATTTGGCAAAATATAGATTTGAATTTAATTATTTCAATATATTTTCATTTAAATTAATTTAATTGGCTTTACAACAAAAAATCAATAAGACCCTTCTGACCTAATGGCATGAAGTTAATACTAATTAAATTTTGCAAAATGATGAGTTATAACTTTCCTAGCAATATTATCTGTGGAAAAAAACTACATAAAAGTTGAAATAAATTTAGCCCTGTTTTGACTTAAATTATGGCATGTTTGGATATAAAATTATAGAGAGTAGAGATAGAGTACCTGTACTTGTTGACATTCTCTGATTGTCTATAGGCTTTAATATACTGTAGTAGGTCTACCTACAATATGTATACATTGATAGCCTTTGCACATCAAGGTTGACCATCTGTGAGTGCCCAGTTTCTTTCCAATGTGAAGGGAGCATAGCATTGAGATGATGTGTGCCTACCGTATATCCCAACAACGGCGCGTGGCCTGGGCCAGAATGATCCTGTAATAGCACGCAGGTCACTGCCAGCATCCGCTAAATATACACCATTACAACAACCCCAAACCGCAGATTGACTAACAATCGTCTGGATGAGATTCAGTGTGAGATCATCTGGTAGCTTCTTGGTCTGGACTCTGGAAGTAACAGATGCTACTCTCAGATCTAAGCAAGATGATGTATAGGCCTACTAATACATTAGAGATAACATGTACATGTACAGTAGGACTTATCAGAGTAGAACATCCATGTGTGTTAGACTTAGTTAATGGTTTCCCTACATACTCTGTACTTAATTATATTTATAATGTTTACATGTATGTCCAGAGACTTGCCTTTGATTAAATGTGATTATTTATCTATACAAAGTCGTGCATAAAGAATACCAAAAGATCATTAAACTTTTATTCCTTTAACTCCAGTATATCATCCAACTGAATAGGCCCTACTAGGCTTGACGAAATTTGTACTGAAGGCTATGAAATACCCTGTACATTACTATGTGCATGTATGTGTGTTACATCGCAATCAAATTGTATTCAATGGATTCATAATGAAGTCACAAGGGTTTTGCAAAGACATCCCCTCGAACTTGAATTATGGCCCCCCCCCCCAAGATCTCGGCCGTGAAATGGCCGATCGCCACAAAAATTTGCATGCATGTCAAGTTAAGTGTATAGAATACTATAGTAATTTCAATTTTTTGAAAAATTTACTCATTTGTATATTTATGGTAAATTATGCAAATAAGGTCAAAAAATTCACATTTTTACCCATAAATCATATATTCTTCATATTTAAGCTTTCTTTTCCACTACATATATTTGTTAGACCATTTGGAATAATAATACGACAAAAAAAATTAGGAATAGCCAGGTTATTCCTTATTTTATCTCTTGTTTTGATAATTTCTTATGTATTTCATTTCATTTCTAACTATAATTGACCCCCAAAAAGAACACCTAAATTTTAAACAAGACCAAATAACCAATGTTTTATCTCTTTATAGGAAAAATTATATTTCCATATGTTTTGTACACAAATCATGAAAATGAGCGATTTTCGGGCCGACATGTAAAGACAAAAGGTCACGTGACTTTGTAACAGTAGACCAATTTTCAAAAAAATTGTTTTAAAAGATGCGTAAGACTCGAAAGAAAAAAGTCACGAAGCGGCGGGGCGTCATCCGTATGCGTATCAGAAAAATCAGAAAAAAAAAGTTGATCACATTGGGAATGGGATGTCATTGAATGAAGGATTATAGTTTGAGGAAGGTGGAACTGTAAACAGTTCCATCATCACTACTAAGGCTGGTATCCTTGTATTAACTGGCCTTAAAAGGGATGTAGATCCACCCTGATATTAAGCTGGTTTTAATAGAAACAAAAAAATGAGAGAAACAGATCAGCTAAAGTTTGAGCAAAACCGATTAGAAATCAGAAAGTTATACATTTTTGAAGGTGCAATCAATAAAACACAAAATGGCAACTCTGTGACGTTTATTGCATTCCTGGTTTATTGAGAGGTCACCTCCCATTTGCCCTGTACTAAAAAACCTTCAAAAATTAATATTTTCCCAATCATACATGCATACTTTTTCCTTTGAGCAATGAGTTACAATCTACTTTGTATATTGTGAATCTAATGTAGCTAATCAACTGGTGGTATCTATTTCTTTTTTTTTAAGACTGAGATATTTGAAGATTTGTTAAATGAGTTCTGAAAATTAACATATATTATCAATTGTAAATAAATATAGAAAAAAGAATTAATTTGAACTTTCTGCTGTTTTTCTCTTGATATCTTCCTATCTTCTATAGCAAGTGTTTTTTTTTTTTACATAAACTATAAACAAAATGCTGTAAAAGGTAAAGTATAATTTATGTGAAATCCTTGAGATGCTGGAAATTGTCTAATTAGTTTGGATACTTCTATCAGAGTACATGTTTGATGTGAAAGCCTTTATGTGGTCAAAAATGTCAAATCATTTTTTAAAATACGTAAAGTAGAAGATGTACTTTAAAGTACATAAAAATTCCCATATGAAATCTTCTCTTTTGTTGGACATGACATTTTATTAGGGGGGAAAAAAGTATGTTGATTCTAATCCATCTATGCATAGGATGTATCAAGTAAGCATACACAAACATACTTCACTACAGAATACAAATGCTCTGTGGGGATGAGAAGAGAAAGAAAAGAAAATTCGGCTACAGCTGTCTTTACACTTGAACTGTCCCCCAGTGGGATGCAGGGTGTGGAATCAATCTTCTAAAGCTCTGATTAATTTACCAATTTAATCTCCCATTTAAGATGTAATTGCCATCAAGAGTCCAACTAAATGACCCAATGACTCTTGAATAGTCACATCAGGTAATTAGATTTGTACGAGATGCAACATTCCATCAGACAGCTGGGTGTGCAAGCTCATTTTCAACCATCAAAAAGGTGATGATAATATTGCTTGCTCTCTTTGTGCTATAGTTATATGGTATACATGTGGTTCGGTTAGTATCTAGCTTGGCTTCTTGAGGTGCTGAATCCAAATCCTGATTTCAAGAGAGAATAATGATAATTTCTCTTCACTGTCTTCATAAAAATACTTGTACTGTAGTTGGGTTTGATGTTTACTTGCAACTTTTATTATTTACTAGAATGGGATAAAACTAAAACTCAAATTTCTTTCAATAGTCATTTCAAAACTTTTGCAAACAGTGTGTGTTATTATACATAAAAAAGAATCTTGTAATATACATGTAGTTCTTGCTGAGAGCCACAAGGATTAATGCCCTTCTGGCTCCTAGCGCACAATATTACAGTCTTGAGTTTTACCTACATGTATACTAAGAGCTCTTCATGCATTAATAATGACACAGGTAAAAGAAGACTCATCTTTCAATTCGCTACCACTTATCATGATAGTGCCATGGATCAGAATTGGCCTAGAGGTAGAGTATGAAAATGGTATTAAAGCTCAATTTTTCCTCATCATTTTTGGGGACTAGTTAATAGTTCTTTTACAGATCATTTATTTGATTTCTGATAGAGGGAATACTCAAAATGTTTATGTTTACAGTTTACACATACATGTACATGTATGGTACTAATTTTCATCCAAGGTTTCATTTCTCAGCATAACTCATCAACTCCAGGGCCCTGTTTCATAGAACTTGTAATCAATAACAAATGCTAAATTTCTGTGACCAATTTGCTCTCAGCCAATCAAATGGCATTACTTCAGTAGCTTATAACAGTTATTGTAACTTGTCATTGATAACAGGTTTCGTGAAACAGGGCCCTGGGTGTTGAAGAGGAAGCTCATAACTTCCAGCGAGGGAGCTGCATGTAACTGATCTCACTCTCAAATTAACACCCGTCTTCCCCTTCCCCCGTCGCAATGCCCCTTCGTGAGCCGAGGAACAGATAGCGTTTATGAACAGCACCCTCTACTGATTATATGCAAGACAATTTCACCCAGAGTTCTTTCCCTGCTACTATATATTTTCATTAAATATCTCTAGTTGTGAATCTGAAAAACCGGGGAGAATTAGTAGAAAGGAATCTTGCGAGGGAAATACAGCATGCGTGCTTGGATTCAGTTGAACAGCTGCCCTTTATAAATCACAACTCTATCAATATTGTGTTAATTTAATTATACTCTCCAACTCTTACAGGATAGGAAAACGAATTAAGAAACAGGGATAAGAACTTCCCCCTCCTCTTATTGAGGAAATAACTTACTTCTAGCTCTAAGCTAACATATATATGGAATATAATTTCTTTTAAATGAACTATTTACAGTAAATTATGAGGGAAATCATTTCAAAATGTATTTGGCACCAGAAGATCTCGCTAAAAACAAGTTTACTTTAATATTCAATTACCAACATATCTGTACACAATGACGGCCAGTCTAATTGCACCCCATTCTATGTCCATTCAGCAAATGTACATACCAATTTTTAAAGTGAAAACATGGAGGGAAAAATCCTTCTTAGTAATTTCTAATAAGATTAAATTGAAATTCCTAATGAAATAATATTTCAAAAGTTAAAAATACCTTATTTGTATAATAACAGATGAAGACGCTTCAAATTGTTCTAAAGCTCCATCAAAGAATTCTATTCCATCATTTAGTGTTTGGTCCCTCTCAATGAATACACAATTCTATTTTTGAAACAGACTGAATAGCACCTTTAATAACCCTTTCGTAGAACACAAAGTCCATAAAAAGTTATTTTAAATCAAACATTATAAAAGTATGTACAAACTAAATTTAGCAAAGTTCAAGAGTCCCTGAAGTCATATTACAAATGTATGTACATAAATCTGATATTTCTGGAGGGGTAAAAATCTTCTTGACAAAGTTGACCCTGAGACTTATACACCATGACAACCTTTTAAAGAACTGTGCCAAACGTCAGCCACTCAAGAGAAACTGTCCTTCGACCTTTCTGCTCAAGATCTTGAGAAATTCTCTCACGAACGAATGTACCGACGACGACGACAAGCCCCTGACAACTTAATCGGACTAATTTTGGCGTGGGTGCATCCAAAACTCAGCTCTAACTAATCCCATCTCAGATCTTCAAGTCTGATACCGGATGAGCCCTGTGGATTCTGACAGCTCTGAAGATTTATTACATGATTTGTTTTTTCTTAGGATACACGTAAGTCAACAGACTGCTGAACTCAAATCACACTGCCATGCATAAAGCATTCAGAATACATTCTTTGCTCCTGTTTCTTTTTTAACCAATCCAGCAGTTGAACCAAATCTAAAGTAAAGTTACATCCTAAAATCATGGTATGGTATAATTAATAGCCTGATATCTTTGCACAACAAAAGGAAATTCCAATTGTTTTTTGGGTCAAGATCGTAGACTGACACATACATGCATCCGGGCAAGGTTCTACAAAATAATTTAGGGGGCTGGGAGAGGGGGAGGGGGGTGGGCTTAAGAACTATGCACTTGTTTGTGCTATGATATCTGACATCAGTGGTGCCAAATTTCTTTAGTCTTGAAATGACCTTTTACTTGCAATATTTAGAGTCTAACAAGTCAGTGTGCCAAGTTCGATCAGTGAATATATTCTCTAAGTGTGTGAAAAAATATAATCCAATAAGAAATTGGTCAATTTGAACCATTGTCGTTGGTAATATGTGTGCAGTAGTGGTTCTAGAAGAGAGCTTGGGGTTGAAACTCCCCAAAAAAAAAAAAAAAAAAATCTTGATTACAAATGAATTTAAACAATGCTCAGGTATACAAAAACGATGAGAAAAAAAAACACCAAGCCTCGATAGCCTGCACATCTACCAATGCCAATGGTTAAAATTAACCAATCTCTTTTTAGACTGTAGATTTGTCATCAACTGTAAATAATATTCACCAATCACCACACTGACATATTAATCTCTAAATATTCTAAGAAAAGGTTATTTCAAGACTAAAGAAATTTGGCATCGCTGGTGTCAGATGTCAAAAAACAAACAAGTGCATAGTTCTGGCATAGTTTATTATGCCTCATGTGATAAATAGTGGGGCTCATTAAAGTGCACAGTTCTGACAGTTTATTTTATATTCCGCATATGAAGACTCTAGGCCTCTCATTGGTCATAACTTTAGGCATGAAATACGGTACTGACTGCTAGGCAATAAAGCAACAAAAATTGACCGGGCATAGTTCTACTTGCGCAAACAATGCAAACACGCGATGGTTGAATGTGAATTTAACAATGGATACGCGCAGTGAGACACACGCAATGCTCTTTAATAGACAGGTAAATTTCCTTTCACTCAACAAATAAATACACTTCAACAGACATACTTATTAAGATATCTCTCTTTGAGAATTGATCATGGGGATGCGGTATATAAAACAAATATTGACCAATTTTCTGGTCACATTAAAACTGTAGCTCCTTGGTGATCTTGAGCCTGTACTATGGCCCTTGACTTCGTCTCGGGGCACATTACAGTTTTGAGATCACCTTGGGACAATATTTTTAACCATGCCCCTCAAAGCAGTCAATATTTGTAATTTTGTATACATAGAGGGGTTCATTGAATATTATCAATACATTGTCGCATCATAAATAATGTAACATTTATATTATATTGGCTGGGCTTGAGGGGTACATCAGAAATATTGACCAAGCTAAGATCGTATTATGATTTGTATAATTATTTTGATTATTATGATTATGATCATTGTTGCATGTTTCTAGTTGTTTGAAATATCTGGTCTTACAAATTCTTAAGAAACATTTTAAGTCTGTAGAATCTTTAGAAAAATACAGAATGTTAAGAAATAATATATTTTCTCAATATAGAAACAACAACAAATCCATATATTGAGATCAACCCCCTTAAGAAAAAAACACACAAATATATTCAATTGTCTTCGAAGTAGCTTTGGAAGATAAAATATGATTTTCTACCCTATGTACATGTACCTGCTTACATGTACACATGTACTATCCAACAGTTAGTGCAGATTTAAAATGAGGGAAAGAGGGTCTAGAATTGTTTGGAGGACTAAATACACAACAACTGTTGTTATTTTCTTGCTAAAAATAAACTAATATCTTCACTTCTCACTAAAATTCATGTAACAGCCTACTAAAAAAAATAGGTGACTAACTAGATCATGACCTGAATCAAATGCATTGTGGTTTAACAAAAGTAGACAGATCCCCTTTCTTAAAAAATGAGTAATATTACTAAGATAAAGATCATTGCTATATCGACACCACGGGGCACTATAGCAAGACATTACGGTATCATCTTTAAAATGTGAAGAACATGTTGACAGTCGCCATGACGATGACAAGATGGCACCTGGATATCATCTTAAATAACGAGGGCTTCCTGGTTGATCAAGGCTCTCAACATGAAATCAAGGTAGAAGTCAATCTAGGCGGGCCGGGTGTGAGCATTTGCTTGAGGATACCAATCTTATCTTTCAGAGCTTTGTATTAGTAAATGGCTCAGGTTTTATGGCTCAGGTTTTGTAGAAAAATGAAACTTAAAGTTGGTGATATGATATTTGTTCTGACACTCATTTTACTCTAGGCTATATTTTGGCAAAGATATGAATGTTGGGCTTGGGGTTGTGATTGGGTTTTCGATTGAGTTTGGGGTAAGAGATTTGGTAAGGTAAAAGGTACATGTATACATGATAGTGTAAGATCTAGGGTTGAAGTTATGAATTCACTCAGTATTGGGAAATGAGCACAAAGCAATTTTCCACCAAAGCGGGGTAGATCATGGGGGGTCATGGGGCTGTCCTCCCTGTTTTTGTTAAAGATTTTGGGGAATTTCCCTGTTCCCTTTACAAATGTGCTTGAAAATCTTTCTTTTCATTTGACCTCCCCCCCTACAAACTCCCAGAGCTGCCCCTACAAGGCATGTGTCATACAGTCTCCAATGTAGATGATGTATTCAGTATTTGTAGTGAAGAGATCATCTAGAATTCTAGATCATATTCTTCATAATATTTGGGCTTTGTCATAAATGAAAAAATCATCAAATGTTAGGAGTTGTCAACAGGCCTGCACTTGTGACAAGTTGTGAGTTGTGACATTGTGTAAACCACATGGACCTGCTGGCTACTAATATGCCACAGATATACATACGGTATATAACCATCAAGTTATATGTTATAAACACGTTTGTAATATATTCAAGTACATTGAAATACATTCTTGACCAATGGCCAAGATCTGACATTCCTCTTGTGTCAACTACATTTTTGTAAAAATGCTTTTATTGTTGACAAAAGGATGCTAAAGCGAGTATTGAGTAATATTGATTATCTCCTCTGCATTTCAGAGACTCCAAGTACATAATATTCAATTACAAAAACCTTGTATTAAATGCTGTACATGTAAAAACAGTAATCATCATGACTAAAGAAATCGTGTCTATCTTTCACACATAAAGCCTCGGTCAAAAATGCCATTACGAACTGCTACGAACGCCGTACGAACGATTTTCAGACAATGGAAATTCGGGAAGACAATGGAAAAACAGGGAGATTCGTACGAAATTATCGTTCGTACGAACCTTTGTGACCGTAGCATAAGTTAGATTTTAACACATAACACTTTTCTTCTGTTTTATTTTAAGAAGTAATTAATGTGATTTACATCATGTAGACATGTACATGATGAAGAAGATTCTTTCTTTCTTTTATTCTTTTCTTTTCTTTTCTTGACAATTGCATATTATTTGATATGCAAGTCATTATTGTGTAAAATAACTAAGGTGATACAAAATTAACTAAATGAATTCAATTTACATTCTGTAAATTAACACCGTGTAATTTCAAACCATACAGCCTGAATGATAATTTTTAAAGGTCAAGGGTGACATGTTGTTTAACCTATATGTACATATGCGTCAACAGAGTTCCTTATTCTGTTTTGACTCTTTTCATTAGAATACACATACCTTTAGTTCCACACAGAATACTGACTATAGACCCTTAATCCAATTCTATTTCTTGGGATTCTAAAGCTTTTGAGTCCATTTGGAGAGCTCTTCAAGTGGACTAACAGTTTGCGTTTCAGGGAATCAATAAAGATTAACCATTGTAATACAACAATTTGTACACAGTCCTAACATTTACAACTTATCCGCATCAATGGGGTGTATGGCGCTGGATCTAATGTGAGCAATGGCTTACAATCTTTTAGTCGCGTTCTCAAGAATTTGATCAATAAGATGAGGATAATGGATGGACAATGGTATGCTCTCCGCTTGATTGATAATAACATGTCATCATGAAATACAAAAGATCTGCACACTCTTTCACAGCATTGCGATGTGATAGGGCTTCATCTTTTCACTCACCCTTAGAAGAACCAGGGAGTTGGAATGGAAGAAAAGTACAGTGTAGTCACATGTTTTACATGAATGTATTCTTCTTCTTTTCATGGTAATCTCATTTCAAGAATACTGTATTACAGTCGACACTTAACATTTCCATCTCTAGATATCTAAAATTAATCTAAAACTTAATCAAAAGTAAAGGGTTAAACATGTATTATCGTTTCAAACTTTCATTACAAAACTGAAAACAAAAATAAAGCTTTAATTGACCAGACTCTATTCGCACCCTCCTCAATGGCACATACAAAAAATTATCACAAACTTTCCAGTTAAAGATTTCACAGGTGCTCTATCAAACCAACATGCCTTTGAAGTTCCTTTGAACTGTTGCGTGAGGTACAGCTGTTGTAGTAGAGGTGTCGTGGTCAAGTGGATGTGTCACCGGACTGTGGACTGTGGGTCACAAGGTCCGCGGTTCGAGTCCCACCACGGCACTTATGTCCTTTGGCAAGACATTAATCTACATTTGCCACACTCGACCCAGGTGAGGTAAATGGGTACATGCACCTGGTAGGATTATTCCTTGAAGTGCACTGTGCGTTGATAACGGCTGTCGGAGCTAAAGCTATAGGGTAATAATTGCCAAGGCTCTTTGGAAGCTCATAGAGACTTTATAATGTGAAAACAATATACAAGAACCAAATATTATCACTATTATCATTATTATTATTATTGTTATTATTATTATTACATGTCTTCTGTTTGGAGCCAGAAGGGCATAAACTCAATTACTTTAACACAGAGTTAACGCCTTTTTGGTTCTGAACAGACAGCGTAACACCTTTACCATAATAATCCACTGGAAGGAGCACTAATGTAATTAATCAAATCATGGGCATGTGATAAAACGTGACATGATCTCAGATTATGAGGATCGAAGGACAGTGTTTTCTGAACAAGATGCTAATCCCCATAGAGAACATTATCCCCCTCAGCATTGACTTAATTTAGGTGAAAGGGCGAGAGAAAGGGTGAGAGGATTAACAAGGGTACTAAATCTTCACCATTATTTATCACTTTCAAGGACAAGATATTTCAAAAGGTTTAGCACCTATCACTTTAGCTTAATAACACTATACATGATATTATATTGATCAAGTGAGGAAATACGATCCAAACAGTGTTATGAATACATTGATGACCTTTAAATGCTGATCACAAAAAAGGATGCTTCATAATAAACTATGTTGTCCTTGCCTAATTGAGCAATCGGGTCTCCCACTACATGTAACCAATTCTGCCAGGATAGTTATAAACAAATGTGAAGGGCCTATATCATATACTTTTGATGCCCATAAAACAGACATAAATGTATACATGACATTTGTAGTCTACAAATAAATTGTAAAGGCTGTTTTTTAAAGGGGTCTTTTTGTATACTACAGTGTGTGGTGCCCCAATGATACATGAAGCACAAATTGGTCTAGCTACATGTAGTGGTCGATCGACTCTCACTACCCAAGTTCGATCCTGAATCAAATCTTTCAGATGTTAACAAGGTGGTCCCCAGATATAAATTGTGATGTACATGTATAGATTGTAAATCACACGTCCACATGATATAAACACAGTCGCAACTATTTAAACAAAAATCAACTCAAGGGCAATTTCAATACCCTATATTGTATGCACCATAGAAATCATGTTCGGATTACGTAATACCTCATTACAATGTTCGCAAATTTCAAAAATTGATCCAAGGCTAACTTAGGCTATTAAAGTCACCATAGATTGATTTTTTTTAAGTATTCGCTATCATGTTTATTTTTTTTCTTGTAAAAAAAAAATTGTTGATTTGTGCTTCTAAAACATTTGATATTGTAGGAATTAATATAACAACATAATAAATGTCATTCAATTTCACAATATTTGCTCTCAACTAATCCTTCTTTATCAACATCATCATCAACATCATTATCATCATCACCATCATCAGTACATTTGTATTATCATCAGCATCATCACAATGATCATGAACTTCACCAGGAGTAGAGATTCTTTGATGCAGGTACATTTTGTAGGTTAATAGTCCCTTTAACTACTGCTGATGCTGAAGATAATAAGCCATAATTTAGATAAAAAGTTACAGTTTATGATTAGCAGTGCATTCAAAACGGTGACCTTACAACTTTTGTATATTTAGTACCCTTTGTAAGCTCTGAAGTTCATTTCAAATAAACAATTGCAGCATGTACATGTACTTTATTCTAGGGATAAGACCATTGTTGAAATAGTTGGGGTGTTATGTTCAAGTTGTTATCAAAAAGGTATAACTATGGTCGCGTTTATCGACCAAATTTTTGCCTAGAATCAGCGTTTTCAAACGTCTTTCAGGCAAATTTTTAAGGCGATAAACGCAAAGCCCTATTTCAAGCGTCTTTAGATATGGGCATATTGTAACGCCGAAAAAGGTGCGTTTTGAATGTGACATACAGCCAGAATCACGTTTCTGAGACACGATAAACGCAAAGCTGTTTTGAACCCCACATACAAATCGGACCTTACCATATAGCTCTATGGACCTTCCCAAGCTAATCTGCTTCCCGGGTCAAACGGCGCAAAGCAGCTGCGCAGAGACAAGGCCTTTATTTTGAATCGTGAAGAGCCGATAAACGCGACATCCCGAGAATCACGTTCGTATAGTGGGGTTCGATAGTGGGGTTCGATAGTGGGGTTCGATATGTACATATCTGACGGCAAGACCCGATAAACGCACCCTCAGTCTCACCGACACAATACCAAGCATTTTTATTCAGTCCGATCTATTGACAATGGATGACTGGCCTTGAATCCTGTTTGGGGATCTTGTTAGGGAACAAATTAAACACTCACAAAAGGTTCACGGATAAAAGCATTTCAACCGATTCACTGGAGCCCTGCAAGCTATGTTCATACAGGACCGGTGTAGCTTTAAACTTTTAAGTTTGAAAATCCTCAAAGTTATAAACAAACGATCCAGTTAGGCCAGCTTGTAGTTAAAACAAATGCTTTCCCATCTTGTAGTTTAAAACTTGTTGTTGTTTTGGCTCCTTGTGAACCTTCATCGTCAAAGTTAATTGCATCCACACTGCATAACAGTACATATACATGTACCTTCAAGTGAGGAACCCCCAATTGCTCTTAGTCATTGCACTAACCATATTAAGATTGCTTTATAACTTTGAGTTAACCATTCGTAACCATTCGTAACCATGAGTGCATCCGCACATTCTTTAACTACAAGATAACTTTAAAGCTTATAACCGCAACCTAAACATTTAAATTAATGCACTGTCGTGTGAACCACACTAAAGAGATGGGAATTAGGGAAAACTTCACTCATCCAGAAATGATGAAAATATTTTGCCCAGAGAACTTACTGTGGAGGTCAAACTCACAAGCATGAAATGAGGTCTGGTAATTAATTGGAGATTCGGCTAAATGACGGGGTAACAGACTAACTGACATTTGAGTGATAAATGTACCTTGAATGATTGACATGAAATGGAAACATATGATAGGTGAATCTGTCATTTTTGTTTCTTAAAAATCCTTAAAATTGAAGCTCATGATCAACACTTTTGCCAAAAGCAAAAAAATGAGTGACATAATTTGTTAGTTCTTTATTATAATAGGGCTCCACACATACTTTTTTGGAAGGGGGTCTTGATTTATTTGCTACATGTACAGATAGAGTCCATATGCATGAACCCAATGTAGAAAATCTTGAAGTTTTGGGGGTCTAAAAACTAGATTTGGATGCCCATATTTAGTTTAAGTGTTGAGCCCAGGATAATATTTCTATATTTTAGTCATGATGTTACCTTTAAAATCACGCTTTTGAGATGAAGTATTGTACACAAATTGGATTTAGGGCAACTTGTGTAATACAGCATACCTCATCTCAAACGTGTAATTTTAAGAAAATTATGAAAATATGTGTTGTTATGATAACACCTCTAAAACATTTATTTAAAGCAAACTTCTTCATGCACATAAAAAGAAACAGGAAAGTAACTTATACTCTTTTCACACTTGTTTTGCTTAACCCCGTACTTTGCTTAGCCCCGTACTATCCTTAACCCCGGACTAACTTTTTTGGCTTTTCACACACGCTTATTTAGTCCTGTACTAAGCGCCTATCCCGGAATAAGAAAATTCATGCTGTTCTCACTGCAATTTGTTAACCCCGTACTAGCTATATAGCGTGAATATCAATTAATTCGCTCCATCGCGTAGTACCGGACTATTTTTCGTTTCTGTTCTCATTCATTTGCTTGGCACCGCAATTGCGGAGTTAGCACCACAATTGCGGGGTTAGCCCTGCTATTTTGCAGGGCCAGCCAACCCCGTACTATAGGTGGGGCTAGCCCACTTTGGTAAATGCAAGTCTGAACAGAAAGTGGAATAGGCTTAACCCGGCCTATAGGTGGGCTAAGACCCCCTTTAACCCCACCTATAGTACGGGGTTAAGCAAAATTTTGCCAGTGTGAAAAGCATACTAGTGAATATTGGTAATGGGGGGCACTGAATCTGTGGAATTAGGATGATCACTAAAACCCACAGGAATGTAAGGAGATATTGTCATTTCAGACAGGAGGGGGAAGAGGGACAGGAGGGGGAAGAGGGACAGGAGGGGGCAGAGGGACAGGGGGGTGGCATGACTAATCCAGGATGAGAAGAAACAATGACTAGTGAACATGAGTAGATTCAAACACACCCATCTAATTGAACATTACCTCAAATCTTCTTCTTAAAAGTACAGACTATGCCAGCTAGAGATCAATCTGTGCTTGTTAACTCATTAGTCATTATCACATGGAAGATTAAACAATTATACTAATTAAACGTCTATTAAGACTGTACACATGTACATCCCATATCTATGACTATATGCTTACAAGTACAAGTACGTGTACATGTAGCTTATAGAGAAAGGACGACATAATATAATTACCTAATTAACTAGAATTTTAAGCATACATACATGTACAAACATGTTGGCATAATTATACACGTACATACATTTAGGAATAAATGTACATTTGTATGTACATGTACATGTGTATATTGTGTATGTTTAAAAATTATGATGTACACAGGTAATTATCACACCTAAATGCACAATACTTGTACATCTCAATTGTTGTGAAGATACAATCAAACAGAAACCAAGCAAATATTACAACTAGAATTGTAAACCACAGCTTTCTCCTTTAAAGTGACTAGGTAACATTGCCTCAGATTCTGAAACAAAATCCTGGATTTAGCTCATGCTGCAATCATAAACCTTTAGGTCAGTCAGGAATCCCATGACTTTTACAAGCCGATCGCCTGTCTGATTATCAAGATATTTATGATCGGAAATCGAAATTTCATTTTTGTTTTTCTTAACAGTTTTTATAACACTACAGTCTTTTGTAGAAAATGAGTATGGTAAAACCGGTCACTCAAAGATTTCTACTTTTTTGAGGCACTTCATGATCATTTTGAAGCGCAATTTTTTTAGGGCTTCAATATTACACCATATCACAGACACTGATAACACGTAGGGCCATGCATTTCAGATTTAACATTGTTAAATGATGCCTTTAATGCTAAATATTCTATCTCCTAACAAACAGAATACAGCCTTTCACAGGCAAACAATGCATTCATGACCTTGTGCAAAACACAGAGCAAGCAAACAAGCATGCCAAAGTAACTTCTTACAAAACAAGTTCACCCTAAAGGAGAATGAATTGACTGTCACATCTCTACACATACCACAACATATTCTCATAGGGACTGTGATTGGAGGGTTAAAGGGAAGTTTCGTTTAAAATCATGCACTCTGACAGGAACCGGCCGGCATCTAAAAATACACTTTTCTTTAGCAAGAATGTGTCTGATTTTTGTGGTTTGGGAGATGGTGCCTAGCCTGCTGGTGAAATAGAAAAGATCTACTGGCCTATTCTCGATATGAATGAAAATCTGTTACACAATTGATAACATTTCTAAATTTTAACTGATTGCTGTATCTTTATACATGTATTTATAAACAAATATCGTTTCTTAAGTCTTACCAGTATTTTAATTGCTTGATAAACTTTGATAGAGATCTCTAAGTGGGATGGAATTACACATGTACATGTATGGTGTACTGTAGGTGAATTTTGAGAAAACTTAATGGAGTTTTATCAAACACAAATGTTCATTTGCTCGAATAACATAAACATGTACATGCCTAAATAAATTAATAAAATTTGTTTCATATTTTATTTTATTTCTACAATCAAAGTTATCACCGATTTTTTTTCCTCCTCGTCCTTCTTCTTCCTATCTCTATCATTGTCAAGGCTCTTTGTCAGTATACAATCAACTTCAAGCAAAGCACTACCAATTAACAAGATCATTTATCAAGATAAACTTGTCACCCCTTGCTACCCACAGTAGGCTTCTTGCTTCAAACTACATGTATGTAGTGACAAGAATAGATTACCTGAAGATAAAACAGCGATTTAGATACTTAAAGGTCTGACTCACTAGATAAACAGAGTTTTTCATGGAAGCCCAACGCCTTAGAAACTGATGACGGTTATTTTTATGATCTGTGAAATTAATCTAGGCCAATGCTTTGAAAAAAGCAATCAATACAAGCACACTTGGACATACTTAAGAGACTTAAATTTGTTGTCATTTCATAAATATTGATTGTAGACGACTTCATTTTTAGTAGCAACCAGGGCCCCGTCTTACAAAGAGTTGATATCAATCGCAACTTATTTGCGATTGATATCAATCGCAACTATGTACATAAGAGATAGGAGACTGCAAACTTGCGATTGATTGGAGGACTTACGATTGATTTGGATCAATCGTAACTCTTTGTAAGACAGGGCCCATATCTATAGTATACAACTATACATGTAAGCTTACTATTTATCACACCTCACTGTCTAGATAGGTCAGCATAGAATGGCATATTAATCTGATATCATACTCTTCCCAATTTTCACATTTCTAGATTTCTATGGAGTTTTTAAATTATTTCACACATTCGGGTACATTTTTCAGTGAAATTACATTAACTTCTTCCTTGAAACTTTTAAAAACTCCACATCTCATTGAATCATTTCCGGATCTCCTTGAAATCCCTGACTTCAAGTATTGATGAAGGTCTATGGTTTGTTTATATGTTCATAAACTTTCTGGTCTACAAATACCCCCTTTAGCCTAGATAACTGTTCAGTATCATTATATGTCTAGCATATCTCTCTTTGTGGTATACTGTATGCTTATCCTCTCATTATTCTCAAAGACCTACAATAGTTGGATATATCTCATATGAATCAAAGAGATCAGAGTAAACTTTGTCTACAAATATCTCCTTTACCTTGATAACTGTTCTGTATTATCATAATGTCTAGCATCTCTTTGTGGTAGGTATAAATGTAGGCTTATCCTCTCAAAGACCAGCAATAATTGAATATATCTCATATATGAATCAGAGTGATCTCTAATCCTCTACTAACCTGTCTAGTGCAAATCTTAATCCTTTGACCTCAAGGGTAAAGGGAACCACTCTACTTTTGTTCATTAAATATGTATCTGTGTCAATAATAAGGCTTGTTCACACTCGATCGACTGTTCATTTATTTTATGTACTGTATCTGTGTCAATGTATGGACTTGTTCACACTCTCTACTCAGTCGACTGTTATTTATCATATGTATCTGTGTCAATGTATGGACTTGTTCACATTACCTTCAGTCATTTCAGTGCTGTAATTTATCATATATGTATCTGTGTCAATGAAAGGACCTGTTTACACTCTGCTATTGCTCATTACACATGTATCTGTGTCAATGAAAGGGCCTGTTCACACTCTGCTATTGTTCGTTACATACAGTATGTATCTGTGTCAATGAATGGACTTGTTCACATTTACATGGATCAGACAATGGTAGGATTGTTCTTGCTCTAATGTCGTTCGTTACATATGTACACGTATCTGTGTCAATGGTGGGCTTGTTCATATTCTAAATTCATAACAAATGTATCTGTGTCAATGATAAGATAATCCACACTCTATTTTTGTTCATTTTACATGTATTTGTGTTAATGGTAGGAATCACAGATGTCTTTGTGTCAATGGAGGGTTTGTTCATACTCTATTTTTGTTCATTACATTGGTATCTGAGAAGGCTTGATCACAAAATGTTCTTGTTAAAATGTTAGATGTCATCTACATGTATCTCCTCCCTTGTTCATACTCATAGAAGGAATGTCTTAATTTAAGGGCTTGCTTGAACCCACTAACAGACAACGTGAACACAACTAAATCCATACCCAACCTTTCATCATAACCTAGCTACCTGTTGTGTATGTATGGTGATGAGGCACGAACAGATAGCTTGAACACAACCTTTCATCGTAACCCAGCTACCTGTGGTCTCTATGAACAGTGATGAGACCGGTGTTAATAGCAGGCCTGTCTTCATCAGCTTGAGTTTGCCAAATATCCTGCTACATGTATTTTCAGACTCGGGATATTATCCCGAAGCTCAAAATTGCGTCTACACCAGACCGATACGCTCATCACAAACTAGCTCGGACGGGTGCAAATTAGCCTGCTATTTGGGAAATAGCGGGATATTTTGGAAACAAGACCAAGATTTCTCAGGATATTTTCTTGACCAAATATCCCGCTAATTGCAACTGCGGGCTGATGAAGACGCAAATTAGCTGGATAATTTGCGATCGGGATAGTTAAAGTAGCAGGTTATTTGGCAAACTCGAGCTGATGAAGACAGGCCTAATGAGGACAGGTGAGAGGAAATCCCGGTCTGACTCCTTACCTGTTTGCTTTCACACTAAACCAGAAGTCAATTATAAAGCAAAGTTTTTACAGGTCCAGTTTTGACTGATCTTTAATTGGTTCTACACATGGCTAGGTCAAGTTTATACAAACTGTAGGCTGACTTTACAATGTATAATTTTCGTTGGGAATGCACTTTTCACTGCAAGGTTGTTTGTTTTGTTGTTTACTGGTCTATAGGAACTGACCAGCAGCACAGGCTGAAGAGGTTAGTTTACAACTATAATATGAAAGCTAATCTATTGTTTTTAGGCAATCTGGTACATTTGAGTTTAGAACCATGTTGAATATCGATTATGAATCAGGTCATAATCCCTTGTAAATATAATCTTGAACTAAGATGTACAGTAACATTTATTTAAAGGTACTATGTCCCATTTGCAGGCCAAAAAAATGAAAAGGTTAAATTCCAACGGCATTTGAAAGACAATACTAATTTAGAACTTCCCTAAAAAAATGGGGCTTGAAAATGTCTTTAAGTGGGAAAATAACGACTATTAGTTGTCGAATCGACTTAGGAGCTATAGAGCCAGTAAGTAATAGTCTGATTTTTCAGACCATTGTACCGAATGGTCGTACGTTTTATGCTGCGCAAAGATTCAATCAGTTTAATTTTGGCCATTACAAGAAGTGGGTTATTGATGTACATAGACAAATGCTCATGTACCCTTTACAGCTCATTTTATGTATGTTATTACCAAAGATGAAAAACAAAGCCAGTCAGTCACTCAATAGTGTCTGACAGTGAAGTCTAGCAAGTAAACAGGTTTCCTTGCATAATTTGAATATTAGGACACTGCTAACGTTTAAATTTCACAGATAGGACATACATGACATATTCATAATTCCAGCAAAGTTCTACAGAATTTGATGTTGGCTGCAAAAGGGACATAGTATCTTTAAAGAGAGTGCAATGAAATATATTTTTTTTTTAAATTGTTCCAAAGTAATCTTTTAGGTTTACAACAGACCTTGAATCTAGAAAATTATGAAATGTGTGTCCCTAAAATGTCGTGAAAAAAAGACAAAATCACATAATTTCATGTTATGCACTACCCTTTAGTACCAATATTCACATACTCTAAACATTGCGTGCTAAAGGTAACAGTTGTTTCACATTTTCAGCACAAAAAACAATCACCCTTCTTCTTTTATTAGATTAGTCAGTAATATAAGAAATCATTCCTGTTCACTTAAAACATTCAGTATGTTACTTAAAGGCATCGTTTAACAATGTTAAATCTGAGATGCACAGCCCTACATGTTATCAGTGTCTGTAATATGGTGTAACATTGAAGCCCTAAAAAAAATCGCGCTTCAAAATGATCAAGAAGTGCCTCAAAAAAGTAAAAATCTTTGAGTGACCGGTTTTCCCATACTCGTTTTCCCCAATAGACTGTAGTGTTATGAAAACCGTTAGGAAAAACGCAAGATTTGGTTTCGATTTCCAATCATAAATATCTTGATAATCAGACAGGCGATCGGCTTGTAAAAGTCATGGGGTTCCTGACTGACCTAAAGGTTTATAATTATCATTGCAGCATGAGCGAAATCCAGGATTTTGTTTCAGAATCTGAGACAAAGTTACCGGATCTCTTTAAAGAAAGGAAAATTATGCTCCATTACCTAACATTAAACAATCATCAGATCGCTTTAAGGAGTCATTCATGTTCACTAAAAACATTCAGGATGTTTAACTTAATGAAAAGAAATTCATGCTCTAGTACCTGACATTAAACAGACACTTGGTAGCTTTAAGGAAGCATTAATGTTTATTTAAAACATCCCAGTTGCTACTTAACCACTACCGGTCATTAGAAAGGAAATTGACATTAAACACACACACTTAATATTCATTAAAATATCCCAGAAAGGAAATGACTGTCACGCAATACATGAAATATACGAAACTGATACCTTAAAGATACTATGTGTCTATGTCCCTTTTGCAGCCAACATCAAATTCTGTAGAACTTTGCAGGAATTATGAATATGTCATGTATGTCCTATCTGTGAAATTTAAACGTTAGCAGTGTCCTAATATTCAAATTATGCAAGGAAACCTGTTTACTTGCTAGACTTCACTGTCAGACACTATTGAGTGACTGACTGGCTTTTTCATCTTTGGTAATAACATACATAAAATGAGCTGTAAAGGGTACATGAGCATTTGTCTACATCAATAACCCACTTCTTGTAATGGCCAAAATTAAACTGATTGAATCTTTGCGCAGCATAAAACGTACGACCATTCGGTACAATGGTCTGAAAAATCAGACTATTACTTACTGGCTCTATAGCTCCTAAGTCGATTCGACAACTAATAGTCGTTATTTTCCCACTTAAAGACATTTTCAAGCCCTCTTTTTTTTAGGGAAGTTTTAAATTAGTATTGTCTTTCAAATGCCGTTGGAATTTAACCTTTTCATTTTTTCGGCCTGCAAATGGGACATAGTACCTTTAAAGGGATTTCAGCAACCACTCATGTTCAGGGGAAATCCAACCCTAAGAGCAAACTACTCTACAAGAAAGCAGAAGTATCAGAGAAGCAGACTAGTGAGACTAGTGAAACTTTGAAAGAAATCGGACAACAATAAGGAAGTTATGAATTTTCTGAAGTAATCACTATAAAATGTATGGGCACTTCAAATTGTCACTATGACAGAGTGCCGTACAACTTTCACATTTGTTCCAATACACCAAACAACTTAAATATCAATTTTTCAAAATCTATGACTCGGGAGTGTCTGTTCTTTTTAGAGAACCTTAAAATAAAATGCTATCCACAATCTATTTTCAGTAGTTCCCCAAGGAAGAAAGTGCTTAAAAATTTTTTTTAAATTATGGGGGTTTTGCACATGACAAACGGGAAAGTTATCTGCGACTACATCACAATCTAGTAAAAAATTGCCGTTGGGATTTGCATAGCTGAAGTGATCTCATATTTCAAACATTCGTAACTTTCTTATCATTGATCCGTTTTATTTCAAACTTTCGCCATTCTGTTTCTCATATTTTTCCGCTTTCATACAAAATAACTAATGACAAAGATTGAATTAGGCATTGCCCTCTAAAACAACCAGGAACTTGCTCCTTAACCACTAGGAAACACTGGTCCACTTACAGACATAAAACAAACACTAGGTCCCTTGAATGCTCTTCACGAACTAGTGATAAAACCTAGTCACCATACCCATGTACCGTATGTCAAATACAAAACCTAACAACTGGTCGACAAAAGCACAGATGGAAATAATTAGTTCAAATGTTACCAAGTCATTCACATACTTGGAGATGGCCAGTTTCTGTGTTGTTGTTTGACTGTCTGCCCTTATAGCTGCACCTCTGAATACCTAGCCATTTACAAAGTAAGACTTCCTGCAGGTGCTCAGAGATTTTCTTTGGCGACAATTGCTCTGGGCTTTATTTCATCAAAATAACAGGAATAGGGTTAGGATTGCAATAGAGTTTCATGTTAGGGTTAGGTTTAGTGTTAGGGTTAGGGTTAGATATAGTGTTTGGGTCCAGAGTTGAAGTTAGGAGTTAGGTAAGTGTAGGAAATTCCCAAAGTGCAATTGCTTCATGAGCAATTGCAGTACCACGCTACCTGTAGTAACCCCCATAGTCGAGAACAGAAATACAGCTGTTTTACATAATCACTTGACATGATAGAAGGTAGAAAGAATGTTCACTATGAACATAATCTACACTGTACTTGATCTTACCTTGAATGCCTCTAACACGGACTGTGAGCTGAGTTCGCAAGATAACAGAATTGCTTTTCCTGTTCAAAAATAAAAGCAAAATATGTTCATAATTATCAGAATATATAACATGTACAGTGTTCATATACTTGCAAAAAAAGTTTCAGAGTCAGGATTGTAACTCCTTGGAATGAAAAAGGTGACTGTTTATGTGGATAATTCTTTTTAAATACCTTACCGTAGATGCAAAATGAAATACTCTCTGTGTTACAAATACATGTACACTATTGATCAAAAGTTTTCCCGGCCTGGGGGTTTTCAACAAGTTTTCATCATTCAGCAGTTTCAACCACATAAATTACCAAAGACACACTGCTACTAATGAAAAGGAAACTCCCCACCCACCACGATTCTAGACATAAAGAACATAATTCCCAATTCTTACAATCATGCTCAACTCAACTACATATCATATATCATTCTACAAAAGTTCATTAGGTATGCCTTCATCAGCTCGAGATTGCCAATTAGCCTGCTATTTCTGATTTGGGAAATAAGCTATAAATCGCGTCTTCATCAGCTCGAAACTTAAACTCGAGAAATTAGCTCGAGATATTTTGCTCAGCGTTCGCGCTAAGTGTGAGTCTTCGGGCTGGTGAAGACGCACCTGACAAATAGCGGGATATTTTGCAAACTAGCCCAAGATATCTTGGGATGATTATCTTGACCAAATATCCCGCTAATTGCAACTGCGGGCTGATGAAGACGCACATTAGCTGGATAATTTGCGATCGGAATAGTTAAAAATAAAATAGCGGGTTATTTGGCAATCTCGAGCTGATGAAGACAGGCCTATTGCGAGTTACATTGTCCCCAGTCATTGCAGAGTTCACAGACAGGAAGCATTAGATTTCACAAGGGGGGACTCCCTTCTCTCCAGCATACTGATCATTAAAGGTCATACCGGTATACAGTTTTGGTGAGCCACCGAAAAAACTTTGTCAAAATTTCTTTGATTTTACACTGTAGATGATAAATACATTTAGGAAGATACTAACACGTAACAATACTTAAAGCTGCTGTGAAGTTTTTTTTCTTCCTCCTCAAGTAAAATATTAGACAAATGGGAAGTAGAAAATAATTTGATTACCATCCTGGGATTTAAATTCTGACAATGGCAGCCTGCACCACACACGTGTTTAAACCGATGAGGACTGTGTGTATACATGTACATGTAAGCTACGTTCTACGCATATGCTGTCTCTTAGCAAAGTACTGAGATTAATGTGCAGGGAGCCATCAGGGTGGAAGGGCCCTAGCATAGGGGAGTATAAAGTGTAGCCATTATCTAGCGTTTATGTACACTACAGTCCACCGGAAATCATGGAAAGAATACCACATGAGCTCGTACATTTATCTTTAGAAACATCGAGAACAACATGAGAACATTACATAACAACATGCTTCTTTGAAGTTCTTTCCAATTTCCTTTTTGCAACCAAAGTTGTACATGAGCTTTAACCAGTAAGAGATTGGATCAAAACCACAGTAATATTACAAACAGCTGGGTACAGCCACAGGAACATGTACATAGAAAGGTCAGAGTCCGATCACATTCTTGTTTTTCCTCAAGTCTCAACTGAGTTCAAAGGTTTCTTCAAGAATCCAATGCTGTATGCACTCATCTACAGTATTGTCCCGTTTGACTGGAGTTTCCAAACATTCCAAATACTTTATCCATTACCAACAAATCTTTGCTTCCATATCGACACTTACATAGTTTTCCGGGGAAGACCTGATCCATTGGCACATATGATCCTTATTCATCAAGCTGTGCCACTAAATTTATCTCTTACGGCTATCCACTTTGAAACTACAAGAATACAATAAATAAATAGTTGTAGACTACACAATAAACAAATAAGCAATATTTATGGATCAGTCGTCTGTTTAATGCCAAATTTTGTTTATTTGACAATACCACCAAAAGAGTTTGTTTTACTTACTTGCGCTCGAAGCCCTCAAAGTCATCCCTCTGGTCGTCAATGGACTGTTCAAGATCCAAGTATGTTCCATTATGAGAGAGTTGAAGACCACAATCCTCTAACTGTAAGAATGCAACAACAAAAATAGGGAAATGTTAAATAATTCAATAAGAAAAGATGAACATTTTGCCTCTGGACCAAAGTTATCTAACAAGTTAGTACAGTAATTTTGCCATTTGACCCACTCCATTCTGGAACCAGGTGATCCCTGTGTTAAGCCTATGGGAATTAGATAACTCAGTAGTCAGTGGATTAATCATATTTGATATTTTCATGGTGCACAAATTCATCACACAAGGTGCTCAAGATGCTCCAATATTACCCTGGCTCTACTAGGCTACCGATATCGGGGCTCATAGGATTCAAGGAATTCCTTCCTGCTAGTACCTATAGGCCTGTCCTCATCAAGACCGAAGTTGCAAAATAACCCGCTATTTTAACTAGCTAGATCTCAAATTAGCCAGCTAATTTGCGTCTTCATCAGCCCGCAGTTGCAATTAGCGGGCTATTTGGTCAAGAAAAGTTCCCGAGAAATCTTGGTCTTGTTTCCAAAATAGCTCGCTATTCGGGAAATAGCGGACTAATTTGTGCCCGTCCGAGCTAGTTTGTGATGAGCGTATTGGTCTGGTGAAGACGCAATTTCGAGCTTCGGGAAAATATCCCGAGTCTGAAAACAGCGGGTTATTTTGCAACTTCGGTCTGATGAGGACAGGTCTATTTTAAACGCCTACATGTAGGTGAAATGTGGCAAATGTAATTGTACCTGTAACTTATTTTCTTGGTTCTCATAGTTGTAAATGCACTAAGGAATGTATATGTTTTGTTGTTTTATTTTTTTCATTTGCAATCAATAGTTTTATAGCAGTTGCAATGTATCATACATGTACATGTATATAGATATTGTAATATGACATCCAGTGTACATTTCCTTAATTCTTTGCGACATTATTTTTAGTCATCATACATGTATCTCAAAATAGATGCTTGTTTAAACCTTTGCCTGCCCAAAACCACAACCTTCAAACCATCACAACAAGATCCAGAGCAAATATAGCTCATGCCCCAATGCACTCTAATTCCAGTATTGTGTTATTATCAGTATCCTCTCATTGCTCTACTCACAAATAATCTCATAAACCTCTTTCTTTTTAATCCAAGGTACATGTAGGCCTACATCTACATTTACAAGAAGCAGAATTCTTTTTCTTTTTTTGTGAGACATTAAGAGACACCCCAAAAGCCCCTCAGTAAATCCTCAACAAGTATCTCACTTTTTGATAGATACAAAATCACTTTGTTTACATGCCAGATCTTGTAAAGGGTAAAAAGAGAAATATTTAACCGCAGAAAGGCGTTTAAACCCCTTTTGTTAAGTTTGGAGGACATTTTAACTTAAAAGCATGGTTGGTTACGCTTGTAATAGGGTGACACATTAACACGTTCTGTTGAGTGAGCTGTCATTGTAGTAGTTGAAGTGTCTGATTGATGTGTGGTCCACATACTGTACTACATGTAAATGTTGTCTATCAAGACTCGTACATGTAGTTTACTAGTTCAGAAAGTGCCTGTTTATTATCTTTATCTTACTTATCATCACATGTACATGTAGTAACCATCATTTTTTTCTAGGGTGCCTTGTAATATATTCAACAAAATTGTTGCTTTTAAGAAGAAGAAAAAATAATTTCCTAAAGCAGAAAATACAATGGGTACATGTACATGTACATGTATTTGCAAGGCTGCAGGGCTGCAGGGCTATTTAAAAGTAGGGGGACTACTGTAATTTGCCCTGAGATCCTGTGTACATTGAAATCTACTATTTAATCTTATTTGAATTACATCAATTATGTAAATGTACCTGGATTTGTTTTCTTTTAAGAGATCTCCAGTATTGGCATTTATTTATAAAATCAAGTACTAATCCTGAAAATATTTGTTTTCATCAAGACTTCAATTTCCAAAACAATACCTGGTAGCTTTCAACACAATATTTTGTAAGTTACATTTATCAAATATCTTTCGGCCTTTTCATACAGGGGTAAAAATTCATTGTATCTTAGACCCCGTTCTCACTCACTTTGAAAGTGGTCTTAGTTAGACCGCTCCAGAGGAACGGGTCTTGAAGAACGGTTTGCGAGGGTTCACACTCCGAGCAGTTTTTTGTGGCTCAAACCGCTCCACGAGTCAAAGTGGTCTTGTTGCTATGGCAGCTCGGGTCAGCGGGTAATTTTTTTCGCGCGCGGAATACTAAGCTTATGTACCGTACTACATGTTTCGCACGTAACGTCACTAGCTCACTTCCGTTCAAAGTACGCTTCCGTTCACACTCGCACGTTAGAGCTCCAAACCGCTCTTAATAAGACCCGTTCCTCAAGACCACCTCCGAGGTGGTCTTCTGAGCGGTCCAGAAGTCCACTTCCTGGACCACTTTGACCGTTCTCACTCACCTAAGAACCGCTCCTGAGGAACGGGTCTTAGTTAGACCGCTCCAACGAAGTGAATGAGAACGGGGTCTAAAGCTGTTAAGTTTAAAGGTAATGCAAAGTTTTGGGAAATTTTGAAATTGGATGGATAGTAATTCTTTAAATTTTTGATATGTTTGGATGCCCCTGTGGATGTATTATAAGCACTAACAAATTTAGCCCCTAAAACACTTCTGCTTTCGAGCAAATTGAATAATCACAATTTACCGGTGCTCCCGGTAAATTTCAAATATTTCAAATAGCGCCTAAGGCCATTCCATAATAGCTGCGACCATGAAAATCTCAGAATATGCAGTTCTGATATATAATTTCCAAACGGGAATAGCAAATCGGTCGATTGTAGTAAAGAAACATTGTTTTAAAGCTAAAGTTATATCAGTCTTCAGAGGGCGCTATACAACATAAAGAGTTTATTATTTACAATTTCATCACTTTAGACTCGATTTCAACCGCGACAACGTTCATTGAATATTGTAAGATCGCATACATGTATGCTTCCAATATCTTCATTTGAACCAAATTCATGACCCCATACCAAAACTTTGTAATACCTTTACAGCTCTTTAACTAAACAGCTTTAAAGTAAATTTTCCCTGTGTGAACATTG
Source organism: Mesocentrotus franciscanus (assembly GCA_037976565.1). Lineage (NCBI taxonomy): Eukaryota > Metazoa > Echinodermata > Echinoidea > Camarodonta > Strongylocentrotidae > Mesocentrotus > Mesocentrotus franciscanus. Next base: position 32,505,130 of record CP137676.1, on the reverse strand, counting down.
AAATATACGATGTTCGGACAGATACGAACTCGCAATCTAAATACCGGTCAGAGCAGGCTGCAGATACGAAGTCCGTATCTAGAGGCAAGACATTTTGTGTGTGAACAGATATATGTCCCTAACTGGGCGGAGCTAAGACCGGGCGCCAATAAGACCGGGCGCTAATTAGCCCGCGCCAATCTGTCTGATAGTCAACACCTGCCGCATATAAATAGCAGTGAATCTCGTAATGACCGCACCAACATTTTCTGTGTGTGAATGATATCATACGTAAAGCTGATTCGTTTAAAGCTCTTTAAACTAATCAGCTTTACAGAATTTTACCCCTGTGTGAAGGCAGGGTATATTTAATATATATATTAAATATCTGTATTCATCTCTTTGGAAATTAAATACTATTCCTGCACTGTATGTAGAGTAAGTCGTTTTTATCAAACTGTCCACATTCTGTTTTGCCCATTTCCAAGAACTTAAATTACAACATACTACTATGACAAATATAAACATGTACACCGTAACAGTGAGTGTATAAGGTTGTTTTATTAATGACTTCCCAGTTTTCCCTTTAGAATGTACCAACGGCGGCGGGACCTTCAATATTGGATGACACATTCACATTTACTGCTGAGTTCCTTCAGTGTGGTTTTCAATTTAGAACAATTAAGAAAGGCACTCTTCTGGCAATACAATCTCTGTAGACTGTAAGCCGTAAGGCTTCATAGAGTCAAGCACAGTTGGCTTTTAAAAGGGATTCAAGGGAATATTCATTCTTTTCTTTTCCTGTAGTTTTCATCATAAAAAACACTGAACAAACTACAGTTTTAAATACATTTACATGGTAATGATAATAAATTAATGATATAATTATCCACATGAGCATGTAAAACTAGTATTTAAAAGATAACATTACTTTCCTTTTATTGACTTTTTCTTGCCATCTCAAATCCCTTGATCTGGTTCTTTTGTGTGTACGTACAGGTGTACATTTAAATCACATACATGTTGCCCCACAAAGTTGACTATTAAATACATGGAATAGAATTACATAATATTAAATGACATACATGTACATGTGACTGTGTTACCTATTGAGAGTCAGAACAGAGCAAATACATGTAGGCATGTAGGTCTGTAGCTGTATCGTGACTAGGCAGATTATGATAGACTAACGTTACTGGGTGTTTTTGACCCCATATAAAGGAAGTTTGAAAATCCATTGGATTACCCATGTGAGCAGCTGTACCCTCGCTTTGGTCTAAAACTTCCTGAATTCTTCTTTCTTTTGCCATTGTTTCTAAGTAAATACTCCAAGAATTTGAAAGATCTTTAATAGACAATGATAGAAATGAAGATAAGTAAGACAAAATAATGCTTCTATCAAGGATAATAGCTGTCTGTAAGTTTCTTTATCTATGATAGCCATCAACATTAAATCTTGTTTTGTCTGTGATCAGCAACATTCTATGAAAACATTTCAAGAAATCACCGACATAATAAGAAAAAGAAAAGTCAAGGAAATGAATGTATTGTGATTAATAATGCTAATAAAGCACAATAAATGTTGAAAATGGCTTTGAAATTCAGTGTGTGCTATCAATATTAATTAGTTACAATATGTATCTACATCTGACTACATGTATTTCCTGCCATTTAATATTCTAAAGGAAGTTAACACATAACGTAAACAGGCACATACACTGTACTGTACGTGTACATGCATGTGTGCATTAGCCTGATTTCATACAGACGGCATGTACATTTAACTATAATTATGTATACAATTACAGACCGAGTGTTGTTGCCAATAAAGTGCATTTATTTACTAAATATATCTTATTCACTAATTTCATGCTCTACATACAGATTAAAAAGAAATACATTAAAACCACCGCCCACCTCCATCCACTGTTTTATTGCCTGCAATTATTGAATGTTTCACACATTTTTCACTTCTAAAAATGGTAATTATTCATGGTCACACTTCAGTAATGCTCCATGACAAAGAAACTGAAAGTAACATCAGGGGCACTGCAAGTAAAAAAAAAAAAAGTTTTTCCTCAAATTCCAGAGTTTTGTCGCAAGTTGCGAAGCTACTACCCATAAATACGACAACCCCCCCCAAAAAAAAAACCCACCTCTGGATTGTGGGTTTTTTTAAACGCAGGCTGAAACTCCACAGATTTTGCAGTGTACATGTTCTCAAAACACTGGTGAATTATTCTGATTTTGCTCATGTGGCTCTCCTCACACTTCAGTTTTAATGCACGCAGAGCAGTGACGTACCTGTACATGAGGCGCATGCGCTCAACTCATCCCAAAAACAGAATTAGCAAATACCGACAGTTTTTTCATGGGGTTTTCCAGTAGTGTAAATGGTAGTTGAAAAATATGATCTCCCCCGCAATACCTTAAATTGTTCCCTTTTTTCATCATTACTAGGTGCACTCATTATGTTTTATATCATTTTACTTTACCAACCAGTGGAAAACCAATTTCCTGATATGGACAATAAATTATATACTTATACTTGAACTTTTCAAATTAGTTATCCTGTAATGTAAATGGGCCTATTAAGACTCAAAATAAATTAAGTTTCCTAACAACATGGTCGGCGTGCAAATGCAGTAACATGGATACCAGTACTTGTAACAACCAGGGGTGTCACATTTACAGCCGGCCTTATCAAGCAAAAAAGAACAAGGAAGTAACAGGATGCAAAGTACACAAAATTGCGCCAAATTGGACAAGAATAAATAGCCGTAACCAAATATTTTCACAATGACTAGCCTATTGGGCTGGCCCTCACCACAATCAAACAAAAGAACCAAGGAATCAGACCAAATTCTACTTGCCATGGCTAAAATCATTAGAAACCCCTACTATTAACTCAACATCATGACTACATGTGGTTTTAGATGGAGAAATTAAATAATGCAGCCTTACAAGAGTCATAATATTATTCAAACACATTATTTGTACAGGTACATACATGTACATTTGTGAAGTCAAATGACAAATGTTTCTACTTTCTATTGCATATCGATTGTGTGTATAAATTATTATTCAAATGTTGGAGCGTCAAAGCTTGACAGGTATATACAGCATACAGTATGTTCTCATTGCATTCCATCATATCAATATGACCTTACAAGTACACGTGTAGGCCTATTGTGTTTGTAGTCATCTGCATCTTACTCTTAGATAATAATCTCTTGATCATTTGTGTAGTTAGAAAATCCTCCGAAAGTGAGGTAAATGTACATTACATTTCATTTGTACGATCATAACCTGCAAATGTACCGTTGCTTCACATACATGTACGACATGAACATTCCACATAAACTAGTCAACTAAGTCAAGTGTACGCCTACATTTGTACTAGTACATCGTGTGTTTGGAGTCAGAAGGGTGTTATAGGTACTATGTCCCATTTGCAGGCCAAAAAAATGAAAATTTTAAATTCCAACGGCATTTGAAAGACAATACTAATTTAGAACTTCCCTAAAAAAAAGGGGGGCTTGAAATTGTCTTTAAGTGGGAAAATAACGACTATTAGTTGTCGAATCGACTTAGGAGCTATAGAGCCAGTAAGTAATAGTCTGATTTTTCAGACCATTGTACCGAATGGTCGTACGTTTTATGCTGCGCAAAGATTCAATCAGTTTAATTTTGGCCATTACAAGAAGTGGGTTATTGATGTAGACAAATGCTCATGTACCCTTTACAGCTCATTTTATGTATGTTATTACCAAAGATGAAAAAGCCAGTCAGTCACTCAATAGTGTCTGACAGTGAAGTCTAGCAAGTAAACGGGTTTCCTTGCATAATTTGAATATTAGGACACTGCTAACGTTTAAATTTCACAGATAGGACATACATGACATATTCATAATTCCTGCAAAGTTCTACAGAATTTGATGTTGGCTGCAAAAGGGACATAGTATCTTTAACTCATATCACTTCACACAGAGTTAATACCCTTCTGGTTCTAAACAGACGACATGAACGTTTTAAACCATATACATTGTACATGTACAAATTATACATACACATACATGTACATGTATGCTATTAATGTTACAAGTGTCTATTTAGAACATTGCAGGGCTGTATATATTTACAGGTATACAGTCAAACCTGTCTATAGCGACCGCCCAAGGGAAACACAAAAAGTGGTCTTTGTAGACAGGTGGTCTTTGTAGACAGGTTCCTTTAGTACATGTTTCAATGAGAAACCATTTTCAAGGGAAACAAAAAACGTGGTCCTTGTAGACAGGTGATCTTTGTAGACAGGTGGTCACTAAAGCAGGTTTGACTGTATATATATGAAGAAAATGGTCTAGGAACGTGAGACGTACAATGTAGCTGTCGGGAACACCCGTTGTCATATCAGAGTTGAGAATTCTTGCACTTTTATATACAGTATATATATATATATATATATATATACAGTGTATATATATATATACAGTGTATATATATATATATATATATATATATATACAGTGTATATATATATATATATATATATATACAGTATATATATATATATATATATATATATATACAGTGTATATATATATATATATATATATATAGTGTACAGTATATATATATATATATATATATATATATATAGTGTATATATATATATATATATATACACAGCATGTGAAGCAATATGCTACATGTAGGCTTACAATCACAATGTGCATCCAAACATGTACATTTTCATGATGTACAGGTGTACATGTACATGTGTATGTAGTTTAATAATAGATGCATCAGAAGAAAAAAAACAGTTTCATATCCCTTTATCGGTAGTTTTAGCATCAACAACATCTGTAGATACTTTTGTTTAAATCATGATGGAATGAAAGAAAAAAGAAGTTGGTCAACCAATAACTGATTTTTTAATACAGTTGCCTAGTGAATACAGAATACATGTGGAGAACTTGATACACAGAAGGTGGCAAGTTAATCCATTAAACAAACAGGGCATGAATAACTGTATAAAACACATCATGTCATTCATGGCTTCATGCCCATCTAATATGCATGTTCTGACAGTTCTGTCTGCAATCATACTGTGCATAAATGAAGTATTGAGAAAATCCCAGCTTTTTTTTCAGATAAATGTAGTGTTTTCAAAAGGAGAGACTTCTACACAATCAAAACAAAAGAAACAATTTTCATCGGTACAAAACTGGTCTAATGTTTTTCTTTCATTTTTAGTTTACAAAGGCCTGCATACATTATACACGTGCATATTAAATTTTCTATTTATCTTTCTTTGTTTTCAGTCATATTGCTAGTCATACAGTATACAATGCAGGTACTGTAATTGCAATCTTTGTATAGTATATATATATCTTACTTGAGGAAAATAAGTCAACTTGAAACTTCCTGAGAATGATCATGCCCTCAAATCATTTGAATGAAAAAAATTAAAGGAAATGATTGTAGGGTGCACCATGCAATTCTTCTTGAGCAATTTATTTTATTAGTCCTCTTTATATTGTTGTTTTTACTATAAAAATTATAAATGATACAAATTTTGGTAATAATTTATCAATTCTCAAAATTAAAAGTTACAGGCCTACATGTACACTACATGTCAATATATACCAAGCTACATGTACAGTACATTGTACATGTATCAATTTGTCAAATACAAGTGAATTTCTTGTCAACAATATGCATATTGAAGATTCAAATTATGAACTGCAAATTAAATTTGAATGGAATTTAAACAATATCCCCAACTTCCTCTGGAATTTTTATTTACGGACTTGGCTTGACTTTGTTTTCTTGAAGAGTTGACCTGCTTGTATTTGACTACACAGCAGGAGTTCCTAGCCACAGGCTCATATACCAGTACCAGTTCCATTTGATTTGGGGTACAAGGGGATCTAACCCCGACCTCTCCTCAATCTCAGTAAAACGAATGATTGGGCGTATAGCCTACATGTACATGAGTATTATTTATCAGAAGGTTAAGATAAAGACACCTCATGTACTGATGTACCTACAATGTACCATACCTCACATCAAACAGGTTCTAATTACTGAAGAATAGATACACACGCATAAAACATGAATATCACAAAATCCTTAGGATCTTGGGCACATACATGTACATGTATGTTTCTTTTTTTGTATGTGTGTGTATTTTTAATGTGTTCAAGTGAGAACACATTGCTCTACTAGAAATGAGGGTTGTACAGACTTGAAAGTCGTAAAATAGTGAGAGATTGAGATTCTAGTTTCAATCACATCTTCAAACCAGATTTTTCTAGAACCTCTCAAAATAAAGTGCATTCAATAATTTGCAGTGTTCAGATCCCTTCCTGAATAAGTCCCCTTACTACCTCACATATTTAGCGCTACTACACCCTCGCCTTGGGATACAAGTCAGCATGGCTTGTGTACAGAGGAGATGCAGGAGAGAGTATGGCAGGTCTTTAAATAGAATTCATCTGATTCATTTTCAGCCATTGATATCCGATACAATACACTCTAATTCCTGCGGATTAGTATTTTTACCCCCTTAGACTTTCAAGGGAAACGGATGACCATTTCTCTGAATGCACAGTGAGTTTAAAGTAGGTTAAAGGTATTCCACCTCGGGTTCAAATATTATTTCTTCTGTCAAGTTCTCTCAGACTTCACAATTGGTTAAAATACAGATCTACATATGCATGCTATTTGCTACATAAATATACATATATACATGTATATAAAACTTGAAGTGTCAAAGGAAATAACTACAGTGTAGTTCACTTAGACTGGAGCCAGAAGGGTGTACTTGCATATACAGTCAAACCTGCTTTAGTGACCACCTGTCTACAAAGACCACCTGTCTACAAAGACCACATTTTTTGTTTCCCTTGAAATTGATTTCTCATTGAAACATGTACTAAAGGAACCTGTCTACAAAGACCACCTGTCTACAAAGACCACTTTTTGTGTTTCCCTTGGGCGGTCACTATAGACAGGTTTGACTGTATGATTTTACATAGTGTTTTGCCCTTGAGGCTCTCAAATGATATGTACTTTACAATACTGTAAAAAATAAAATAAAGTAAAACCATGGACTAACAACAAATGGTAAACCAATGTCAATGGTGGGCCTGCACAAATGATTACTCTCACAAATATGAGGGCAGTCAAGTTACAGTATACAGTATACGTGCCAGGTTATGAGCTACACTGGAGCCTACATGTATTGTATATTTACCGGTAATCGTAATAAGGAGATTTGAGGAGCGATCTTACCATGTCAACAATATTTCTTTAATACATTTTGGCAATCTGGTATGCAACAATTTTTAATGCCAAATCTTCTGGTATTTTCTGCAGACAACCAATTGTTTTTCTGTGTTATTGTCTGTGTTTCTTGAATTATTAATTTTATTATTTTAGAATGCAGTTGTGGGGTGACCTTACATTTGTGTAGTTTTGTATTAAATTACTATCTCCATGTACATGTACAGTAATCAGTACATGTAGTCACAGCCCAAGGATTTTGGAATGCGAATGGGGTTGCAAACCGACAATCTATTTACTGTCAGTGTCAACTTAATATTGTGTACGATTTTCATTGTTTTTATACTTTTATACATGAATACTTCTTTTTCTTCTTCTTCTGATAGTCCTGTGTTCCAATCCTGAGGCTGAAGATTATTACAGGCGAAATGTTGTGTGTACTTTGCTTGTGCTGAAGGGGTGCAGTTAAACAATTATATACACCTGTAGTCTCGTACATTGTATTTGTATGTACATATCTCGAGGCTGACAACCATTATGCTCAAATTTTTAATTTTTGTTATATGGATTATTTTTGATAGATTCCATCAACAGCAAAGCTATCTGCATTCCATGTTAATGTTGATATCTGCATTGTATGACATGATATCATGTGCAATGGATTTTGAATGAATGAATGAATGAAGGAAGGTGGACATTATAGGACTACGTCTTAAATTAGAGCCTGTGAAGACAGGTAACTACAGTACATGTACAGGTAACTACAGGCAACATCACAATTCACAAGCATCACAATTCACAAACTTCCGACACTACACTACCACACCTTTCATGAAAAACATGCATATTGCGTATCAAAAGTGCCCTTGCATGCAAGGTATTTGTCTGCAAGTATTATATTTTAAAACATTTTGGTAATCGTTCAGACCAAGGAAAATAGAGGGGAGAAAAGGACATCGATCGTAGATAGACGGTACATGAAGAAATAAAATATCCATTTACAATGAAAGGTAAGAAAGATGGCTGGATACTGTTGATATCCAACACCAAAGGGAGGAAGAATAATTAAAAGAAAAAGAAGATTACAATATCCTGCATGGACCTGATATAAAAAATAATAATATTAACTGATCAGCTGTAAACAGACTGTGCATGTGAAGAGCGATTTGGTTATTGTCACAAAACTCACAATAACGATATAAACAAAATCAAAGTGAGATTCCGCAAACATAAATTAAATAAAAATTCCAAAGGTGATAGTCTACAGAGCTGCAACTGAAGATACAGTATAACTTTTTGATTAAAAAGTCATACTTGGTAGCCACCGTAACAACGAAGTAACTCAGCCAGAACTTCAGGGGCCTTGCACCCATCGGCAGGTGGTATGTAGTGACACCACCCGATTGGATTACCCCTACTGTAATTTCGTCATCACAACTCCTTGTACCGACGAATGTAAGAACGTTATCTTACCTTATGTGGAGGTTGAAGGACCCTGTAAAGTGTCGGTAATTGATCCTCTAAAGTTAGATATTCATTAAAATGAAAATGTGGGGCTCGAGTAGGTTCCGCAAAGATAGTAGTCGCAAATGGATCCGTATCGTTCATATACTGTACTCTGCAAGTGTACGTCGCCATGTTGCCGATGCGTACACATGCAATGTAATGACACTTGTTGGATCAATACACGAGACTGACTGTTGGCGATTGATCCAGCGGTGAAACGGTTCGGGAGTTCGGTGGCTCCGCAATGCATGCCACACGGAGGACCTTCCAACGACAACAGACTGCAGGGGAGTGCTTTTGTAAACAATGACTAAACTTTCCGCTATTTTTAGGGATCTGTATATAGGGTACTAATAGTAGGCCTGTCTATATAGTTTATTGTCAAATGAAAAGTAACATGTCTCTGGTTTTTGGTAGTTAGGCATGATTAGTCGTTTTGTTATCTCATGGTAAACACCTTAGTTTAACAACATGAATAAATAGAGCAGAACATTATCATAATGAATCATCAAATCGCGAATTGATTAACCCTGTTCAATCCATGAAATTAAGATTTAATTTATATTTGAACTCGACAGAGTAGGGCCTATTCATTTTTTTTAAATCTCAACTTAACCCATTTATGAAGCCCTACCAGAGTGAAATCTACTTTTTAAGAATTCGTATCACGGTTCACGCTCAAAACAGCCGGAATCCACTCTAAAAGGAGTCATTCAAACCGCTAGTTTGGAGTGAATTCAACTCCAAAGCGAAGTGATCTCTGACATGACTCTTAAAAGAGTGAATCTCGATGATGATGAATGATGAAATTATCTGCTATATGTTAAACTTTTGCCACAATTATAGTCATAGAGAGTTTCCAGTTCCACTCTGTTTTTGCTCTGTCTGATATTGTTTACCTCATAAGTCGTAAATAATGTCATGAATATCAACAAAACATATCCCGTCGACAATGTTGTCATAAATTTACACGCCAGTTGCAACCACGTACTAACGCTAAACATAACACCACAAGTATTTAAACAAACCCTGGGGAAACCTGACGTTCAACCTCGTTAAATACAAACCGGGACCAATAAAATACCATGAACTTGACCCCGCTATGCCACCATGTTTAGGACTGAACTAAACGAAACCATAGTATACAATAAACTTTATAAAGTCATAACAAGTCATGTAAGGCCTGTCAGAAAGAAGGGTTCGGGACCCCCCACCCCGCAACCAACATTTAGTTTGTGCAGTTGAATCCACTCCAACAAAATAATCATGATCGTGGAATAAAATCCAATGTTGTGGTAAAGTACCACTATTTTTAGCATGAGTTTCCCACTCCTAAAGGTAAAAGAATTTATCCCTATAACTTTAATCCTTAAAGGTACTATGTCCCATTTGCAGGCCAAAAAATGAAAAGGTTAAATTCCAACGGCATTTGAAAGACAATACTAATTTAGAACTTCCCTAAAAAAAGGGGGCTTGAAAATGTCTTTAAGTGGGAAAATAACGACTATTAGTTGTCGAATCGACTTAGGAGCTATAGAGCCAGTAAGTAATAGTCTGATTTTCAGACCATTGTACCGAATGGTCGTACGTTTTATGCTGCGCAAAGATTCAATCAGTTTAATTTTGGCCATTACAAGAAGTGGGTTATTGATGTAGACAAATGCTCATGTACCCTTTACAGCTCATTTTATGTATGTTATTACCAAAGATGAAAAAAGCCAGTCAGTCACTCAATAGTGTCTGACAGTGAAGTCTAGCAAGTAAACGGGTTTCCTTGCATAATTTGAATATTAGACACTGCTAACGTTTAAATTTCACAGATAGGACATACATGACATATTCATAATTCCTGCAAAGTTCTGCAGAAATTGATGTTGGCTGCAAAAGGGACATAGTATCTTTAAAGAGTGAATTTCCATTATTTAGAGATCACTCCACTTGCTATATCTTTGAGCAGTTGGAGGCTTGGAGCACCTCAAATTCTGAGGTTTTTTCTGCATCACCTGTCGCTGTCACAGGGCAGAGCACGAGCAGTTAAAATTGCTTTGTTTTACGAGTTTATTTCAGGGCTGCTTTCATCCTGCAATTTTTCATTATTTTGTTGAACACAATTTAATCTGAAAACAGGAAACGCATTCAGAATTAATTGACCTTATCTTAACTTTTAGCCCACGATCCGTTATAGCCTTCACTTCTTTAAAATTAGTCATTAACACGTTCGTGGAAATGGTAGAAAACAATTAAAATTGGAGTGAATAAATGTTACATTAAAAGGTTTTGTGCCTGAGTATAAACATCATAACGAAAATATAAATTTTTAAAAATCCTATATAATAGCTTACGCCTATATAGTGAAACGTATCGTATTCATGATCACTATATACCATGCAGTTCATCACGTTTCGACCTATGCAAAGTTAAAGCAAAAACATTTCAGGAACTAATATTCATTCCCCTAAACAAACTTTCATTTTGAAGGACACAGTGCCTTTCCGTTAGAAGATAAAAATACATGAAAATCGTTTTACCCCATCGTGAAAACCCCGAGTCATTCAAGCATCATTGGGCTTAAAGTTCATTGCACTGTTACCATGCATGATTACAACACAATATTAAATGAGAATTAGGCCTACAGTTGAAATAATTTTATTACTTCCCTATTACATTAGAATGCATATGACGGGCGTTTTCATGTGAATGATTTCTGGAACTAGACCATCAAAAAAGGATCGAGTTAATCATGTTAGTAGTTCCTACAAAATTTGAGCTATCAAGTTTTGTAAGCGACTTCCAAACGTAGGTTTCATGTCAAAGAAAAAATTGAATTCTGGGAATGGTGAAAAATAATCTGCTCGCTTTTTCATTCTTTTTGTTCAATGATGTGGAAGAATATCGTAGAAAAAATTTCCCTTGAACAGAACGCTCCTTCAAATGCCCTCATATTCGAAATGATTTATGACAGATAATAAAGTCTGTGGACAACACTTACATGCCATATATATGTTTGTGTCTAGTCCGAATATACACATTTTTGTGTACAATGTAAGTAAGTTTTAGCAACAAGACTGGGCCAAAATCTTATAATTGTTACGATTCCCAAACCTCACAATATATACGAATACCTATATGTGCTACATGATAAACCTTCTCGAACTGCTTCCACATAGTTTCTTTCATAAAGACATGTTTCAAAGACACTTTTCTTTCGTTGTTAAAATAGTACAATGAGTGATTTCAAGTTGGGTGTTAGTGTTAGTGTTAGCGTTTAGAGCAGTCAAGAGCTCTTAAATCGAGCTTAAAATTTGCTGATGAAATTAAGAGCCCGATACCCATATCAATATCGATAGCTTAACACTAACACCGAACTGGAAATCAACATTATTTTGCTTAATCCCTAGGGGCTAGTGTTAGTGAATAGGACATGTGTACGTAAAATATTAACACCAGCCACAAAGGTCGGTTCAGCAGACGACAATTTTGCAAAGTCGATAACACTAGCTACCGGAAGTTGATGATATTCAGAAGTCAAAGCCTTAACACCAGCTGATTTCCATCTCGGTGTTTATGGCTGGTGTTAGTGTTTATTAAACACTAACACCAGCCATAAACACCCAACTTGAAGTCACTCAATGTTATGCCAAAGAAGTTATTCTTTCTCTTCCCTCATGTCTGCTATTATAATTATCCCTTCTTTTCTTTTTTTTCTGAGCGCATAGGGACTAAAATTTATTTTTGTGATATGCGCTATATAAGAATGGTTTATTATTATTATTATTATTATTATTATTATTATTATTATTATTATTATTCTTATTATTATAATGTAATCGCACGACCAGTACTCAAGTTTCTCTTTAAGATCTGTAAAGCAAGCTATATTCTCACCCTTTAACTTTAATGGAGTTCGTGCCCTTGAACCGCTGACACCATAAATACAATGAGAAACATGATCTGGGAATTCGAACACCGAAAGTAATGAGGAAAGGCAATACAAGCAATAAACTACCGAAAAACATTATGGGGATAAAGGATCAACATTAAACCAGGGAGGTGGAATTTTAGCCACCTCCCTGATTAAACTGTGCGAAGAAAACAAAATGAAGTCAAAAGGAAGCAATAAGTAGTACAAAGTGAAGATTTCTCGTTTGAAGGCAAATACTTAATCAAAATTCAAATTTCGATGATGATAAACTATTTTTAAAAAACCGGTTTAATAAGATTAATTAATCAAATATGATTATTCTGATTTCGGGAGGTTTTGAGACGGTTTTATTGCATCCGATGTAGGGAGGATTCGTATGTATAAGATGCGGTAACCTGGAACAATGATAACTTAATATATGGACATGACAAACGGAGCTGAAGAATGCGAAAGAATTGTTTTATCTCACATTTAAAGAATTCTACTCTTGAACTATTGACATTCTTAAAGAATGTAATCTAGAGCACCAAAACATACACCCACATGAAGAGTCTAAAGCTTTTAACGTGTCTGCTTCAAGGCGATTTGTGCGGGGAAAACAATAGTTTCTGTGCTTGGATCGAGGGCACATAGTTATTATTGTCGTGAAATTTAGTGGCGAGGTGATATATATTTAAAAGTAGTAATAATTATCAGCTTGATTACATCATTGATGTCCTCGTTGGTATCCAATATCTCGTCACAATTTGAAATCATTTTCAACGACTTTCCGACGATTTTTTAAATATTTTTTTTTATTGGGGGTGTTTTTGTTATGCTAATAAAGTAATTAGCGGATTATTAAACTCAGATCCGATAAGGTTAGTTTAGTTTAAAATGCTGTATCCGGTCACAGCTCCAAGACCAAGAGCCCCATAATCAGGGTCGTCGCTAGCCCGGTTTAATGTGGACGTTTACCCAATTAGCCAATACAATAACTTACACGATTTATTTGTTCTTCAACCAGATAAAAAAAAGGAAATCGAATTTTCTGACAGGGTTAACAAAATTTGTCATTATATTTGTATAAATTTGATCAGCCATCCATTAACACAACATACCATTTTGATACCTATTATTTCATTTTTTAAATTGTTATTATTTCCTTTTCATTTGAGACACAGTGTGCTGATTTATGTAACGTCATTTCTCACAGAAAACACGAATGTATCAAGTAACCCTACAAGAAGGGTTTATTCTAGAACAGTTGGACACCAACTCCGCTGATACAGACGGATGAGTCGGGAAGCTGCCTCAAACAAATTTTCATGTTTCTATCGTGAAAAGAATTTGAGTGACGTCACAGTGCTAGTTGTGAGGTCATCAGTATTCTCTGAGGTGACGAGCAGTTATCATAACTCTATGACGTCTGTAGGAGAGAATCAACAGCGCCCAGGGATAACAATGAGAATGCTACACATGGGCGTCGTTAAAGAGGGGGTGTGGGGTTGTGACCAGCTAATGTTATTACCTATAGGGGGCGCACACGACTGAATCAGAGCCATCTATACACAGAGTTTGGCCAACTTGGTTTCACTGGGTCATAACATGGTGTATATTCTTTTGTTTTGTGCTTGCCCAACAAAGCAGTAGTCGCCATATTGTGTCCAACTCGAATCGGGTTGGCCAAACTCTCCTAATCAATGGCACTGATTCATCCGCTCGCGATGCATCCTAGACAGGCGGAACATCCCTGTACCTTCCTATTCACAAAAGCTTAGACTACAGATTGAATTTTACCAAACTTAGTAGTAAACCAGACTTTTACAAGAAAAAGCAATATATATCAAATATTTTCCAGCTATGACCTATGACCTCTTCACTTAGAGTTCGGCCAAGTCTTTTTTTGTTGTTAAACAAAACATAGGGGGTGTTGCGTTGTTGGGCAAGGCACACAGCGAAATAATAATGTACCCTGATGTGTTCAATTTAACTGTTTTGGCAGTGTATTCTCTCGATCTCTGATCACCCCGTTTCTAACACATTTACTTTTTAAACCCTGAAGACCACTTTTTGTGATTGATGGAATATTTATGATTGACATGTCGGCAATTTTTGGCCCATGCCCCCCTTCATTTATAATATCACAGCGACGGCCTGAGAAGTACTCTGTTCAGAGAGCGGCAAGACAGGGGGCGATATGAGCCGACATAGTTAGAGAGAGAAAGAGAGAGAGAGACATAGACAGAGAGAAAGGGGCGAGTAAAACAAGAAAGAAAGTAAAAGGAAAGAAAGAGGGAGACAGAAAGAAAGAGAGACAGAGAGAGAGGGGGAGACAGAGAGACAGAGAGGTGGGGGAGTATGAAAGAAAAAACTAAGACAACGTTAGTAAACATATTAAGAAACCAAATTATTAGACAGTATATGCATTTAGATATATGAAAGCATATATATTTGATAAATAGGTAGATCTCCAGATTACATAAACAGTAATATATATGCGAAAATTGAAAAGCAGAAAGAGAAACAGTGCATATATATACACCGCTATGAACAGAATATGTATCAATGTTTGATGAAATAATAGTACACGATTCTCGTATGGTAGTTGATGGGATTCTGCAAGAGGGCGCCATTTCATATTTTGTCCTGTGGGTACCGAGGCCGAATCGGCAGTTGTGTAGGATTGACGTTTTTAGTGCCATGCATACATTGTAGGTTTTTTCAGAACACACACACACTTATCATGTCATAAATAATAGTTACTGCTCAAGCGTTTTATATCACTTCCCAGTAAATAAATATGAATGATCATTGGTTTATTTTCCTGCAAAAAACACAACATGGTTTCTTGAATGGAAGTGTTTGACCGTCAATTATTAAGTAAAACAAATTTACCACCACCAAAAAAAAGAGTTATGTGGACATTATTATCTTATTGTGCTAATAATATTGAGTGAATCCTCTTAACAACATACATGTTGGAGCTTTTCATAAGAATTTTTTAGAAGAATTTAATCATCTCAAATAAAATGTTCTTTTAATCGCATATTAATTACACTTTTCTTCACTCAACGCTTACAAACAATGTAATGCTATAAAATCACTCAGATTTTTATATATTTTATTATTGAGCATGTATGAATGTAATACATATGAAATTATAAAGTTTACATAATATACATTCGATTAGCAATGACAAATACTTGAAAATCTAACGCACAATGGTATATCTGAGATTCTGACCTTAATTACCATCTTTTAAAAAGTGTTAAAGGTAAAGACCAGTTTTGGAAACGCCCCTCTCTCAAAAAAATGAAATGGAAGCTCTCATTACCAATCATGTGAAAGAATATGTTTTGACTAATATGTGATGATACAAATTTTGCCGGGAAAGTCGGGAAACCGCCTACTAATTGATACATTTGGTAAATTATTATATCTATTGGGACCAAATAGATATCGCGCACGTGGTCGCGTAGTCCCATATACATCTTTCTGTGTACAGTGCTTGTAACTTTACCAAGACTGGGCCAAATTTCTTATCATTTTGGTGATTCCAGAACCTTGCAGTACACACCAATACTTATATGCTAGATGATCAACCTTTTCTGATCGATTCCATAACGTTTCTTTCACAATGCAATCGCATGACCAGAACTGGTCTTTATCTTTAAAACAACAGAAATGTATTGACATGGTGTCGGGGGAGCAAAAAGGCATTAACTGTTTGACTTTAACACCTTTATGGCTGTAGACAGGTGATATAAAGTACAGACAAATAAAACAAAAAAGCACCATAAAGGTAACGTAAATGACTTCACTAGTTCACTATGTTAATCCTTTAATCGTATGCAACATAAAGGCATCGCTGAGGGGGCTTACCACATATCTTTCACTAGGATGTGACGTATAGTAGACATGACTTGTCAAATGAATGGTCATGGTACGCCCCTACATCCCAACATCAATCTTTCTGGCACATGATACAGATCATGTAACATGGATCATCTCGGGCTATATATACATAATACACATGGGTTTGTTTCTAGCTCCATATTCCCTGGGTATAATAGGGCCAACACATTTTTCTAAAGTGGGTATAGTTCAATATGTGCTCTGGCGGAATTGGAATCGTACATTGGGCTATCTTGTACATGGAAAGGATTCATGTTACTTAGGTTGTTACAACTTGGAAAAGACCACGTCATACATTTTCTAACGAATTCACCCTGAAACCTAAAAGTAATAACATCTTGCTTTTAAAGTGCTTGAATAATAGAGAATTCAGTAACGAAATTACATACAGCCGACCCCCCCCCCAACAATAAAAAACAAATAAATTGATCAGTTTCATAAAGCTAAATGTAAATAAACTATGCTTATCATTCATATAAGACATTTTTTATCCCTTATTTTCCCCTTTACAGTTGGAGGCGCAGATAAAGAGGGAAAGAGAGAGAGAGAGACAGACAGACAGAGACAGAGACAGAGACAGACAGACAGAAATAGAGATGAGGGGGTTATACTACACACAAAACACTGGACATTGACGATACCAGCAGGTGTAGCTTGTTATCTGTCACCATCAATTCACTACTATCATTCATAATCAAGATTTACTATTCCCCACGTGATTCTAAAAGCAAACTATTCACCCCCATGACTATAAGGACCAGCTTCACGGTGAAGCTACTCGGTTCAGCTGTCTTTCGAACGAAAGGACCTGGGCACGATCCGGCTTGGCAAAGGACGAAAAGTGCCAGGCGTTTAATGTGTATACGTGTCCCTCTCCTATTCCAAAATGAAGGCTATGAAGGGTGAAAACCACTAAAAAATGACGTAGAATAGAGGTCCCATGTGTAGCACAGTCAAGTCATATACAGTCATGAAGAAGAACAGAACAGTCCTGATATAAAAGTTAATGGAAATTGTTCATGTTTGAGCTAGATTGACTGGGTCGAGTGACGTTAGTTTTTGGTAATGCCAACGAGATCATCACTCTCCAGTTACCAAAAAAATTGCATTAGAAATCCAATTATGTCTCCCAAATGTATTAGTAATGTTTCTAATGGATTTGATTAAGTTACAATAGCAGTTCCTGTATGTCTTGTGAAGCTAGGAGTTGTCTACCATGCCCGTATTATATCAACTATTTGTCTACGGTAGATGTTGAAACAGTCATCCTTAAAATGACCGCAATTAGTCAAACCTATCTCATCTTTTAATCTATTCAAAACAAAAACGAAAGTGAACACACAAGCAACCCCCGTCCCGCACAAATTCATAATCTTAACAGACCAAGTAAATGCAACATTTTACATGCTGCTAATACTAGGTTGATATTATTAAGGGAAGGGCCTATGTCTCAGCCGAACGAGGTAAAACGTTGATTGAAACGAAAGCCCATAAAGCAACAACTCTTTCCAACGAGAACGATATAAGAAGGCACCAATGGTTCAGTAATTTTCCTCACAGAATGCAGTCCTAATGAGTCATATAAAACAACATAGACTTCGATACCACTAACTCAGTAGGAGGCAAGGTTTAGTACATTATGACGCCAAGCACTATTTGATTAAGCTGGGGTTTGCTGCTTTATCTCCACGGTGGGGTAAAGGTGTAGTGGCGAATAGAAAACACCCAGTTACCAGTATATGCATCCCATAAATCGCACATGCATGTGCACTAAGTCCACGTTATTGTTATCTTTGGTAGATGTGGAAATATTAAAAGACGAATTTCTATTAGAGGAGTTTACAGAATTAGAAACATTCATCGCAATAAAAAAAAAACTTTCATATCTTCAACAACATCAACACAGCACAGACAACACATTTCGTGCAAGAAGCAACGTATTATTTGATTAAAGATAAAGTTGAGTTCTGGACATGCGATTGCATTGTGAAAGAAACGGTGTGGAATCGATCAGAAAAGGTTGATCATCTAGCATACAAGTATTGGTGTGTACTGCAAGGTTCTGGAATCATCAAAATGATACGAAATTTAGCCCAGTCTTGGTAAAGTTACAAGCACTGTACATAGAAAGATGTATATGGGACTACACGAACATGTGGCATAAAAATCCGTCCCGATTTTTATGCTGTTACATGCCATATTTAGAATATTAAGGCATTTAAAGAGCCATGCTTTTCAGGGAACCTTGTTTTATTTGATGTTCTTCCACACTTGCATAATAACAATGATAGCGCTCACAAATTATTTTTCACCTCTTTCCAGAACTCAACCTTCTCTTTAAGTGACATATTGTGATGCTATTAATAGTATTCATGTACTACATAGTACCATGGAGCTAGATAGTACATACAGAGTCGTCTATAAAAATAAGCGACATATTTCAGTCGAAATTTTGTAGAATCTATGGCTTTTTAAAACTGACTTTCTTGAATGTAGTAAAGATGATGAATGTGCTGAGAGTGTGATTGATAGTAATTAAATTGTAAGTCGATCGAATGTTGGTAAATAGACACACACAAATATTTTTTTTTAATTTGCCAATAGAAGTAATAAGTCGACCGACAGTAAAGTGCATTAAAAGGGAAAGTATTTTTTGTTAAAATCCAGGTTATATTACTTAATGACATTTTGACACACATTATCCAATGCATACATTTCTCTCCCTCCCTTCCTCTCCCCCTCTCTCTCTCTCTCTCTCTCTCTCTCCCTTTTACCCTCTTCCTCCTTCCCTCTCCCCATCTCTCTCTCATTACTCTCTATCTATTAATCTCCTTATTTTTCTCCTTCACGCTCATTCCGTTTTTCTTAATCATCACTGCCTGAAACAGCTGGATATTATTTAAACGGATTCTGCGCAAAGCGTTAAGGAAAACAATAACAACAACAACAACCACAAAACCATCAACTGATGAAAGCACAGTACAGCTATTACATATATTTTTTGATGTACCGGTGTTGTTTGTAATCGCTCCCTGGTGCTTTCTCTTTATGCCCCCTCTAATGCTAATACAATGCATCAGAACTCATTACGACATTGCATGTAGACTTACACATGTAAATGGCATTAAATATTATAGAACATTTATTAAACTGGCATGTATTATTCTGAACAGAATGAAAGGACCTGTGAATTTATTTATTAAAGCGTTAACAATAAAACATATATAATATGTTAATTCAACAGCAGATTGGAAAACAACTAAACATAAATAATGAATATATAAAGTTAGTAGAAAATGGATTATAATTATGATAATAATATCAGAAGTAATAATAAAATCAATGATAATAACGTTCGATGATAATAATAATATGATGATAATAATAATGAATTAATGATGATGATAATAATGATAATAATAACAACAGTAACAAAAATAATAACAAAAATAATAATAATATTCGATTATAACAATATAATAGTATTATAATATTCTTAAATGAGAATGGATTCAAAACCAACATCCTATACTTCTATGAACTCACACTGCGCCAGTATTGCTTGATTTTATCTAGCAGATGACTGTCTGGAAGATGTCTAAGATGATGGGTTTGACCTGGATAATTCGACGTGTGACTGGTATAGATTACATTATGATCAATTGCCTTCAGGCTTTTCAAAATGTTTTTTTTGTCGGGGGTGAGAACGATTTGAAAATTTTCTTAAATGTGCTAGTGTAACAGTAGATCATCAGAAATTTTGATCATCATGAAAATACTTAATACGATTACAAATATAGAATAATATTATGCAAGAGTAGCATGAGTTCAAACGATTCGTAAAATGGGTCAACGTCATAATTGTTTCTGCGACAATTATTGCCCGAATTCCTACTTTAAACCGTGGACCCAACAGTATACCCACCCTGAATCTAAACCTAAATTTAACCAAATTAAAACCTAAGCTTAACCCTAACCCTAAATCTTTGACGAAATAAAGGCTGAAGCAAATGGTGGAGGAGCAAAATGACGGATCACATAGCCTCGTGTATATCATGATTGGAAAATACCTACATTACGATGCAACTTATCATATTTAAATGTTATCAACTCATATTTCAATGGGCAGTGTTATAATTATGGAGAGCTTTTAATTGATATAAATCATTGATCATCGATCTGAAGAAGTGGCAAGATTCAGAAGACAGAGAAATGCGAGTATTCCTCTTGATCGTGTTCGACCGATGTAGAAGACAAGATCATGCCAAAATTGTGATAAAAACATTGATAATCTATAGTTTGAAGTTTATTTCTTTCACGTTTACATTAAAAAATATCAGATACATACAAATTGTAGAGTAACATAACAACACGGGTAGATAACATGAAGTATAATGTACGGTTAATAAGCTAAGTGTTTCAAGGGAAGTGTAGATACGACAGGCAATGTAAAACAATGTAAAATATGAGGAGCATAAATAACTGAAAAGCAAGATTAGGCTCCTATAAAGAGCAGTATATCATTAAGTCTGATTAATATATTACAAACCTACCTCTCTTTCTTTCTGTCTCTCTGCTCTCCGTCTCCGTCTCTCTTCTATGTTATAAGACATGTCCCAAATAGATAAATCCTTATGTAACCATGAAGATGAGACAGATAGAACCCAACGAGTCAAGACCAAGCAATCATGATGATAAACACAATCCTTGACACAACCCTGAGGATAGTTGTGTTGGTAACTGAGGCAGACACATCAACGGTCCAAACACAGCTGGATATGGGTACACCAGAACTTTTATTGTTGAGATGAGTTGTGCTCATGTAAAAGGCGAATCACCTCCAAAACGCATCACTGCTGCTCCATCTTTCTCTATGTTGGCGGCTTGTTAGATGAAACCAGTATAATCTTTACGATTTGTTTTTAGCGAGGGCCCAGAATGGCCCACGCTCAGTGGCACGCGAAAAACCTACCCAATATTTTAGTTCGATTTTGGCTTCTATTTCAACGACAAGAAATGACGACGGAGAAATGACGACCGAAAGAAAATGGTGGTAGTTGAAGGAGGTCGAGAGAACTTTCATTCGTCTTGGTTTCTCTCCAGCCAAATCGGTCCTCCAGTGGCTTACGCACGAAACCTGATAGGTGAATAATTGGAGATTATGATGAAGACAGACATTCGAATGTGATTCGTTCAGGAGTTGTTATATTAAAGGCCATCTAACTCTCGGTCATGTTAAAGATGAACCCTTTAAGACCTGTCATGGATGCTGTGATGTCAGCAGTGTTCTAGACACAATAGTCAATGGAGAATGCAGTGACGAACCACAGAAACCCATTGACTACAATCTCTTCACAGCAGCTTCCGTGGCATATGACGATGCTCGATGGATTGCAGGGGAGGAAACGATCCCTCATCATCGCACCCGCCCCCTTTCTGTCTTTCAGCCCCCTCTTTCTAACTTTATTTCGCTCTCTCTCTCTCTCTCTCTCTCTCTCATTCTCTCTCTCTCTCTCTCTCTCTCTCTATTCTATCCCCTCTCTCTTATTTTCTCTCTCCTATCATCTCTATCACTTTCTTGTTCTGCTCCCCGGCCCTTACCCCTCTTTCTATGTCTCTACGTCTCTATCCACTACCCCCTCTCTCTCTCTTTTTCTCAATCTCTCTCTCTCTCTCTCTCTCTCTCTCTCTTTCTCTCCATGTTCCTCCCTTTCCTCTGTCCAAATCATGTATCATTTTATCTATACTAGATTGATCATTGAAATCGAAATACACACGTTAAGTCCTATGGGTAGGAAACGGAGTTTTGAATATGGTGTTTTTTTTTTTTTTTTTAATCAGCTCAAATTTTCTATTGTTAGAGGAGGAGGAGGAGGAGAAGGAAGAAGGGTGAAAAAAAGAAAGAGAAAAATATTGTTGCTGCTAAGGATGTGCCATTCTGCCATTCCAAAAGAGGAGAGTGAAAAATTAAATGAAAACAGATAAAATTTTGTTGAAATATTTTACAATACGGAATAGAGAACAAATTAATTTTGCGAATATCAAAAGATTCATGGTGGGTAACATAGCATTGGCTAAATAAAATTCGAAACAAAATCACTTAGTAAAAATTATAGAACAATAACGTTAGAAAAATACTTCGATGAAGAAACATATTCGGTTTCCAATTGGCTCATGAGAACATACACACATTATACAGCATATAGATGTTGAAACGAGCATAATTTTATGTGAAACATACCACCAGGGGGTTGCGTGGCTGTGAGCTAATCAAGATATTCAAAATATGCCAAGAATGTGTGGGGTTGTGCAGGAGAAGCAGATGCGCATGCGCTTCACAACGATATTATGGCTAATGTGCAGAGTTCGAGAGGGAGAGTGAGTGAGTGAGAGAGAGGGAGAGAGGGAGGGGGAGAAAGAGAGAGAGAGGGGGTTAACAAAAGGGGAGAGAGTGAGACTTTTGAGATAGACAGAGGGAGAGGGGGAAATACAGAGAGGGGGATGAGAAAGGGGAGAGAATGAGAAGGTACGGGAGAGAGAGAGAGAGACAGAGAGACAGACAGACAGAGAGGCAGAGAGAAAGCAATGTAGAAAAGAAAGAGAGAGAGAAAGAGAAGATATAGATGGAGAGAGAGAGAGAGAGAGAGAGGGAGTGACGTTCAGAAGAGAGCATTGGTAGAGGGGACAGATTGCTGGACGAAATGAAAAAAAGAGTAATCCGGAGAGGACCTATTCAGTGGGGAGATATAGACAAGATACAAGGTCAAATGTGGAGATGGAGTATATTGAAGAGAGAGAGAGGGGAGAGTGGGAGAGATCATTAAAGAGAGAGAAAGAAAGAGGAGATTGGGAGAGAAAAGCTGAGAAAGATGGGAGGGAGTGGGGAGAGGAGGATCGAGAAGAAAAGTTGGAGAGTTCATGTAGGCAAATAGAGAGAGAGAGAGAGAGAGAGAGAGAGAGAAGTAGAAAGAAAATTACTGTAGGCCTATTTACATGAAGAATAGGCCTATTTATTAAAGATGATTTAGATACCAAAGTACTGACATTGTGAGATTATATTTTGCCCCTAAGAACCGTCTTAAATTCTCTGATAGGCTATGACTTCTTCTTTGATTTATTCAGAATGGCGAGGGGGCGCTGGACATCGTTATCATAATGATAAACGCCAAGGATTCAGTGGCTCATCCATAATTCTATTGGGGGGGGGGGGTACCTGTATGAAGTAAAAAGATGCACTGCGGGGAGTATAATTGTTTTTGTGGGTGTGGGGGGGGGGTCAAAAGGGGGACGCACCCGGTTCTATCCAAGCAGAATTCGGCACAGGGTGAAAAACGTGGAATTGTTGTTCATCCTCCCAAATTAAACGGAACCGGTATAATGGTTCTTTTAATTAGATATTCCTTTCAGTGTTGCCGCCCTCAGAAATTTGACATTTTACCTGGTAATAAAATGTCAAACTCTCTTGCAAATATTTTCTGTTTAATATGATTGAAATGAACGTCGATGCAGTCGGCAAGCCTTTGTTATAATCACTAACTACTCCATGAAAAGGAGTAGAGCCCACTAATTTAAATCAAAGTTGTCCTTGCTTGTCATCTCTTGAAGTTTAGTGTCCCTTGAACTGGCCGAATTTTGCCTTTAATTCTGACTCTTTTACCTTTTACCACAAATTACCACAAATTAGATTGTATATTTTGTTTAGATATATGATATGCTATGACTGGCCAACAGGATGATTTCTCTACACGGATTTATGTTCTGATTCTTTTTGTAAATTTTCTGTTGCATGTTCATTTTCTATTTTGATATTATTGTATCTTTATTGTACATGTAGTTATATTGAATGTATCCTCATTATGACTTTAAATGCATAGTCTGTAAATATTGTGAGCAATTCAGCTGCCATTCAAATATTGTAAATAAACATTGAATAAATAAATATACCAGATAGCAGGTGAATGATACGGACTAGTTCATGGTTTTATTGGACGTATCCTATGGCTCGTCCATCGTCTTGAGTGGAAAGGAGAGGCATCTTGACCGTGCTTGTCAAAACCATGCAGTCCTGAGACTATAGTTGACATCCAGAGCTCAATCCTTCTCATTGTTTCTCATTCTTTGTTTTCATTGTTGAATTTATTTATTCATTCATGATTTCTTTCAACAGGGTAGTTTCATTCAGTTCCATTGGAAGCCAATGGATCTGCTTTTCAAGAAAGCCCTGCATAATACAATAACAGTATAAAAACATATAATAATGCAATATTTAAAAATTGTACATACATGTGGAATATCAAATTAAACATAAATCTTTTTTTAAATAACACTATTTGAATCAAACAATGATTGAACAAGAATGTCTTACAGATGCGCACGTTCATTAACATTTGAAAGGCTATATTATGCTCTACTTTTGCAATTTTCTTAATCAAGACCTTCTAACGGTTAAATGAATGTGCCCATCCGAGCGTGAAAGTTTAAAACTTGATCTTGATTGATATTAGTAGATTTAGGCAGACAGACGCAAAGCTTGATGAATTAAGCAAAAATTAATTTTTTTTGTATACTCATAACCATTCGTCTCTTAATTTTTAGTTTATCAAAATCCCCATTCTTATGATTGTAAGAGAAATATGTACTACATATTAGTGCATACATGCTAAAATATGTTGCTATCAAATTTGGCCTGGGTTTGAGGGGGGAATTTTTCAGAGGTAAGTTTTGTTAAGCCGGTTGCATGCAATCGCGGATGTTGCATTTGGTGAGTGTTCTTGTATGGAACTACTGCAATAAGGGAGTTTACAGATAGCACATGGTACAAATTACCCCAAATATCCACAAATCTTTTACACACGGAGAAGTTCCACTTTGAGCATCTTGGAATAATAACTGCCAAAGTCCTAGATGTGCTTCATGAATACCTTTTTTTTGCCCTCTTGAAAAGAATACTTCCACCTGCGTATCATAGAATGTACCGTTGGTGCATAAATGAATAATGTTACATAACTTTCATGAGCGCATATCCAGTATTCATCTCTGTGGGTTTTTGGTACAAATGACCTTTATCTGCCCATGCGCAGATTGTATCTATGAACTGGCTTAGTGGGTCTATGGGCTGTGCCCGAGGCGTAGACACGGGGCACGGGGAAAACTTGCCCCACAACCTCCATCAAAGATAAAGAAAGAGAGACAGAGAGAAAGAGAGACAGAGAGAGAAAGGAAGTGTGGAGAGGCAACCTGAACGAATGATAATACCAGTTTCTCCCACCCCCTCTCCTACATGACTGCTTTGCTCCCTCGCTTTTTATCCACCCGGTTAAAAAGCCCTCACCAATAGAGGGAGTGTAGCATGGCAAATACTAGAGTACCTACATATCTTTATGTAGGTACTCTAGCAAATACTGGTTAACGCCATCTACGTCTTCTTTTGGAGAAGTGCACGTAAACGAATGGACTTGATTGACTGTAGCGACTTAGAGGCTGTTCACACCGCAAGAGGAGAACGTGGGCGGACCGTGGATCGCGCTATCGTAGCGCGACCCACGGTCCGCCTATTGGCATTCGCCGGATTCACACCGCAGTGAGATAGCGCGGTCTATCGTAGCACCCCCTTTTTTGAGAGGTCCTGTTGCCATGACGCGTGACGTCATGAGGTCAGAGCGGTCAAAGATTTCGCGCGCTATTACGAACCCGTAGTTGAGTTGATGCATATTTTCACACAAGAGGGACTTTAATAGAATGAGTATAAAATTCCCCGCGTGTAAAACGATGACTTCCGGCGTGCTATCGTAGCTCGGGTTCACACCGGCAGAGATAACGCGGTCTAGCGAGCGCTAGACCGCGCTATCTCTCGTGGACCACCCCCAAGAGGTGGTCCAGTGGCACGCCGTTTTGGCTCGCCGTGGCTCGCTGTTGGGCGGACCGAAACGACGTTGTACCTTCCACACCGCAGAGATAGCGCGGTCTAGCGTGCGCTAGACCGCGCTATCTCTGCCGGTGTGAACAGCCTCCTAATCTCTACATAGTCAGCGCGCGCTAGCGTTCGCGAAACAGACCGAAGTTCTCCTCACGCTTCGGTTTCGCGTATGTTGCACGCACGTTAATGCTGCGGTCGCGTCGTCCGTAGTCATACCCGATTGTCCCCGAGTAGGGCCACGGGAAAGACACACAGTCTCGTCATGCTACACTCCCTTTAAGTCAGTAGTTTAATTCAGTGAACCTACACGCAACCAGGGGCGGATCCAGCCGGCTAAAAAGGGGCCCACTTCGTGCGAAAATTTGAAAATCGTGCCGGTCGATTTTTCGCTCAGTGGGGGTAGTGAGCAAAAAAATTTTTTTCACTGCCACCCCTTGGGCGCCAGGAGGGCCCAACTTCTTTTTTTCAAAAAAGGGTGTTTTTACCTGTTTTTTTTCTAGGGAGGGCCGGGCCCCTGGATCCGCCACTGCACGCAACAAGCCTTTCTATTTCCGTATTAAATGATTTACAGAACATTCTTTAATTTTATTAATTACTATGATTCAGAAATATTAATTTCCATATGCTAATGTTATGTAAAATGTATTATGCTTTGTTATTTTTGCATGGAATATGAATAAAGCAACCAATCAGCTGTGCTGCATGTTTATGTATATTCGGCTATCGGTATTAATAATAATAATAAATACTTATAAAGCGCACTCTAATAACGTACTCAAGGTGCTATACAAAACAAATACACAAATCTCTCTCCAGAATGTTAACAACATAGCTCCAATCAGACTGCGTACACCGGGTCCGTTCAGCATCGTCAGTTTTTTGCAATACCTTTCTTCCATTCAATGGACAGCTTAATCTGTACTCTGGATATTTTTTTCTCTCTCTCTCTTTTCCTCAAGGGAGGTTTTTATTTCCATAATTTCAATACATATTTACATCAATTGCTCAATACTTGAATGAAAAATAACATTGGCTACAAATTAAAGTATATTCAACAATTCTTCCAGCTTATTACTATTTTCTTTGCTAACACATTCATACCTTAAAAACAATCTTAGCAACGACTTGAATTAAAAAAAGCATGCGGGTAAATATTACGGAACCAATGACAATCTTTTTAACGTAACATTTATAAATTTCATATTGTTGATAATTTAAAATAATAATCAGGAGAGTATATTTCTTGTTTCCTATGTCCTTACCTACAACTAATATCTTTTAGTTTATTTGTAGTTCTACTTGGAATAGGTGAAATGTCAAATTACATATTTTTTTCCAAAACATAATCAAATCCTTGCAATACAACAAAAAGTGAAATGTTGAATCAACTTTTCCACAACTGTTGCATGAATTATTATTTACAATTTGCCATTTATATAAATTTTCTTTTGAGGCAATAATCCTGTGAATCATCTTGAAATTAAATACATGTAGTTTCACTTTATTATTACGATTTTGCTTTAATTTAAATGAAAATGCATCCTTTCAAACAATGTTATCATCTAAATCTAGAAAGGAATTCCAAAAATAAATCACAATTGGTTATCTTGACTTCTTCCGTATCAGTAATCTTTCACTTTCAAAACATTTACTTTGTTGAACTCCCGTGGCGGGTGATGTATACTTTTTAACTTTACGATCTCACAAGGAAAGAATTACACTATCAAACAATTAGGTTATACAATTAATATCAACAATTTAATATAGATAATCACACAAATAATCAACGTTCGTATTATCGTTCGAGCACACACAAAAATACACACTATATATTCAAATATCTAATACCGTTTTCACACCTGGTTTTGGGGAGTGCTGAGGGGTTTTTTTTTGCGCTGCAAGCTCCCGGGTTATCTTTCCTGTTCACACCTGGTTTTTCGAAAGTGAGTTAAGAAGGTTTTTAGCACTGGAAGTTCCCGGGCTATCTTCCGTTTTCACACCTGGTTTTTCGAAAGTGAGTTAGCTCCGCAACTTCCCGGGCTAAGCTGGCCCTGCTCCAGAGTAGGGTTAGCGCGGCAATTGCCGCGCTAGCGGCGCTTAACCCCGCAATTGCCGCGCTAACTTGTCAGGTGTGAAAGCATCAGCCGTTAGCCCGGGATATCTTTCAAACGATGGTGCACGTACGTATGAATATTCATGAATACGTACCGTCACCTATGACAACAGCGATGATCGGAGCGCGCGTTTTTCGTAGTAGCAGCTTATTTACATGTACTATGTGTACATTCAATCAGGCTTGTGAAAACGTACACGTGTACGTTGTTGTTGTTGTCAATTTAATGCACATCATTAATTGCACCCATTGTTAACGTTTCATTCTCTGTCATTAACGTCTTCTCCTGTTGTTTAAGCTATTCTGTCTCCGACTATAATTCTTCCTCAAAAAGAAAATGGCAAGCAGGAAAACCATCGTATCCTTTTGAATCCTGTGGCGCGCCATTTTAAAGAATGAAGTCGACTGTCAACTTCCGGTTGTGGAGTCGTAGAACTGCACTGCGCACATGTTAGGTCATGTCAATCTTCTGAATATTCCGATAGTCCAGGGTTAAAGGCAAAGCAGGTGTGAAAACAGGCAACTTTTTAAAGCCCGGGTTAGCTGTTAACCCGGGGTTAATTTACCAGGTGTGAAAACAAATTTCTTAGCCCGGGCTATCCTTAGCCCGGTTCTTAACCCGGGCTAAGGATAGCCCGGGTTATCTGTACCAGGCGTGAAAACGGTATAAGGGAGCGAACAACTCTCTTAAACGGCAATGATTAACATAAAAATTAACAGTGATCACTGGATAAAAATAAACAGAATCCTCTCGAGGTCGTATAAGACACCCCGGAGGTTAACCTCCGTCACGTTCAAAATAAATACACAAATATAATCAATCATACAAAAACAACAATACAATCAATCATCAAAAATTAAGCACAAATTAAAGGGATCATCAAATAAATCAGCAAAGCGTTCAAGATACATTAATCAAACCCAATCAGCACCCAGTCAGGAACTGATGTAACTCCGGGGAGCTCCGACGCCGACGCCAAAGGCGTCGGAGCTCCGGATCCGGAATCGGAACACGAAAAACAGAAGAGAACGGTCTTATTTTATAGAATACTGAAACGGTAGTGATTATAATTTTGACTTGCAAGTGTGCTCGACTCCTCTGGGCATCGTCCAAACCACTTGAAATTATAATTTGAAGAAGTCTTCGATGGGAAAAAGGGTGATTCCTCGTCCTAAACCGAGCCATCCATGTTGTACCGTCGATTCAACATGGCGGAAAAAAGTACGCATGCGCGGTAGCGGCGCAGCAAATATGAATATTCATGCTATAGAGCGCCCTTCGCTCGAAAATGCTAAATATGCACGACTTGTTTACATTCACCGCTCTGTTGTTTCGAGTCGTGCATATTCAGCATTTTCGAGCGAATGGCGCTCTATAGCATGAATATTCATATTTGCTGCGCCGCTACCGCGCATGCGTACTTTTTTCCGCCATGTTGAATCGACGGTACAACATGGATGGCTCGGTTTAGGACGAGGAATCACCCTTTTTTTCCCATCGAAGACTTCTTCAAATTATAATTTCAAGTGGTTTGACGATGCCCAGAGGAGTCGAGCACACTTGTAAGTCAAAATTATAATCACTACCGTTTCAGTATTCTATAAAATAAGACCGTTCTCTTCTGTTTTTCGTGTTCCGATCCTCCGACGCCTTCGGCGTCGGCGTCGGAGCTCCCCGGAGTTAGAACTGATGATGCTGACGATGGTGACGATGATGAAAAACTATGACGACGATGGCAGCGATGATGATGAAGGCGTTGTAGACGGCGACGATGAAGACGTTGTAGACGGCATGGCAGCTATGATGACGAAGATGATGAACACAGCGATGATGACGAAGACGGCGATGATGTCGGAGACGATGAGTCGATGTTAAACAATTGTCCTATACTATAATGCAGGGTGAGAAAAACCGTAGATCAAATATGTTCAATTCTCACTGCACGAAGTAAAATGTAAGGCGATGTCAATGAAAGAGTCGAATATAATTAAGTCTTGCAAAAACTTTCATACGTTTGATGAGCAAATCCACCGGTAAAGGTCCGAGGGAAAAGTCACTGAGTCCTTGTTGGACGGAAGTTATACCATGGAGCTAGTGTACGATCTAGCTCCATGGTTATACCGACACGATATAAACAGAACACTGAAACAAACTGTGCGTACCGAAATTATGATGCCCACTAATTCCCACATGGAAAATCAGTGCGAAGCCCCAATCCCTGGTGTAGCGTGATTGGTCAAAACACGCGTACAAAATTAATAAGCACGTATACGTGCTGTACGCGACAATACAAAATCTACATAACAATAGCATATATTAAAGAACCAGACAAAACTGGTTTGAGCCATGTCTGCAAAGCTGGACAGCGGAGTGAAAAAAATACCACGCCGCCATCTTGAAAAAAAGGCAAGCAATACGCCCGGTGGGCCGGTCACTCCCCCACAGAGGGTGACACGTATGACCGTTACCACAATTGCAAATAACCCCCTTTTGCGGTCAATTTCAAGGACATTTTGTGAAATTTAACCCCTTTTTACGTCAAAACAAGGACAAAATCGTACTTTGGAACACCCCTATTTATAAGATTGTAAGGACACTTTCGAAAATTTACCCCTATTTTACCATATTTCAAGGACAAGACTCGGCTCCGAGAATTTTTCTTCCCGGGTTTCTCTTTTCCCTTTTCCTGATCCCTATTTATCAATTTCGAGGACACCTGTGCGCCCCTATTTTCTATATTTCGCGGAACATTTTGTCCGCGGACATTGCTTGAAATTTAACCCTTTTTCCGCGATTTTGGTAACGGTCATGCGGTCCGGAAGTCACATTGAGTGACCCCACCGGGGCTATACGTATCAAACATGTAAAAGTTAAAAATCGTGACATTTGGTCACTACAACTTTATCCCGTTTCTATTTCTATAAGATTCGAAATATCATATTCATCTTCAAAATCATTGACATCACTTAATCTATCTGACCAACACGGCAGAAATGTATATTTAAAATCAAATAAGTGCCGTTGTGCGCCGGTTCACTTTTTCATTAATTAATGTAGATTCATTCCAAATACCATTTGAAATCAAATTATGAATTTTCAATAAACCGGCATCTTGCCATTCTCGATAAAACAATATTTTTTTTTTGAAGGTAATGTTACTATTTTTTTCCAAATAATTTCATTTGGAATATTTCTTGCTTTAAACATATTAATGAATCTTAGTTCTGACCAAGTAAAACAAAGATCTACATAAAATTCTGGCAAATCATGTTTAGTGCATAATAAATTAATCTTTTATACTACAATTAAACTGTAAAAATAGTGGCAAACCCCCTATTTTATTTGACCAGTATCTAAACATATTTTCCAATAAAAGCCATTATCATTAAAGAAACTAGCAACATCAATCATATTCAATCCATCATTTTCAATATCATTTATAATTACATTACAGTATATAGTCTATTCAATATCTGTAAAAACATGTTTTGGTACTGGTACAACAGTTGCGGTATGCACAATTTGTTACGCCGCCTAACATTTTAAAATAGTTATTCTACCATAAAAAGTAAGATCTCTCATTTTCCACATATTTAAAACATTTCCAATTTTATCTATTTTTACATTTCAGTTTAAATCTTGTAACAATTTCTTATTTTCGCCTACATATACTCCTAAATATTTAACAGGTTGATCCGTATATATAATGTCATTTTCATGAAAAAACATTTCTACAATATTTAGTTTCATAAGTTCTGTCTTATTCCAATTTACTTTAAAACCTGCATAGTCTCCAAAATCGTTAATTTCATTCATAATACATTGTAAATCATTAACATAATTCACAAATAATGTCGCATCATCTGCATATTGGGAAAATTTTAAACTATCGTTACCTAAATTAACACTGAATATATCGATCCCTTTAATGTTTTTATTTTGTCTTATTTTACATGCCAATATTTCCACTACTATGTTAAAAAATAAAGCCGATAATGAGCAACCCTGGTGCACTCCTCTTTCGATAATAAAACTTTTTTGAAATCCACCCAGTATTCATCACACGACCAATGGCGTCAGTATAAAAGGTCTTTATCAATGTGATAAAAGATTCTTTAAAATTAAATTTACGTAATACATGAAATAGGAAAAAATGGGATACATTTTAATAAGCTTTTCTTTTTATCCAAAAAAATATAATCCCTGAACTATTGGATGTCTTAAAATAATCAATCACATCTTGTACTAACCGTATGTTTTCTGCTGCGGATCTTTTCTTTATGAAACCTCTTTGATCAGTTGAAATAATACTTGATAAAACACGTTGAAGTCCTTTTAGACAGTACTCTTGCCGCAATCTTATAATCAGTATTTAATAACGAAATAGGTCTCCAATTGTCTAGATAATCCATATCCCTCTTCTTAAATAACAATGTTATTAGACCCTGCCTATGGAAAAAAAGATAATTTTTTTTTGTTTTTGATACCCCTTATTTAAACTTGCAATAACCAAATCTTTAATTTCTAACCAGGAAACCTTGTACACTCTGCACGAAGACCATCACTTCCAGGGGCTTTGTTATTGTTCAAACATTGTAATGCGTCTTCACTTTCCTTTTCACTTCGTAACCCTGCACACTTCAATGCCTCTTTATCGGTCAAAGTCAGTACTAACAATTAAATCTTTAAAATATTTATCAACATGAACATTCGTGCATTCCTTAACATACAGTTTTTCAAAATATCTATGAATTTCCTGTAAAACCTTTTCATCATCCATTCACAAATAAACTTTCTATTTCCTTTTTCTGCCCATTGCGCTTTTCCAACTGTAAAAACATTTGCTTGCCTTTTCACCCTTTTCAATCCATTTTGACCTCGATCTTACAAACGCCCCTTTACATTTATGTGTATAATATTTATCTATTTTCTTCTTACCAATAATATTTTCATTTGGATCCCCATCTAACTGCTCACTCAAGGTATCATATTCCTATTTAAATTTATTAAATTAATTTTTTTGAACATCATATTTTTGTTTACAGTAAAACATCGTAAACTCTTTTATCTTAACTGTACATATCTCCCATTTTTCCCCGTGGTGACAATTGTATGTATTCTAATTTAACTTGTTTAATCAAATTACTTACGCCAGTCTAATACTTTGCATCCACTAAGATATTATTATTTATCTTCCAATTAATACCCTTTGCCCCTCTTTACAATTTTAAATTTCAATTTCAAAGAAATAGCATTATGGTCGCACTTTAAAGCCGGACGGATGTCCGTAGATTGAACTAAATGGCATACCTTCTTTGATATTTAACCAATAATCTAACCTAGAAAATAAAGAGAGAGACACCTGCCTCCATGTAAATTGTCTCTTGTCTGGATATAAATGTCTCCAAATATCTACCAAATTGTGCTGTCTTTTAAACTTCTTGAAATAAAACTTCGGAACATTAGCAGAAGAGATACCACGTGTATCCACTTGCTTAAATATTTTGAACACAATTCCAGTCCCCTCCTGCGATCAAAATATCATTATCTTCTTTAACTTTGTTTAACCAATTTCATAGCAGTTTATAAAAAGGTTCTTTTCCGATTTTTTTTGCAGGAGCATAAATATTCAAAAGAAAATAACACAGTCCATTGATGCTTAAACGAGTAGCCATAATTCTCCCGTCACTTTTAATAAAAGTACGTATTATATCCATTTCCGGGTCTTGTTAATTAAAATTGCGACACCCATCGAATGATTAGTTCCATTGTCAAACAAACATGTACCCGTCCACTCGTTGCAAATAATCCTTTCTAGGTCGTGAGACCAAAACGTTTACAATTTTGTTTTTCCTTTTTAACTTTTCACGAAGACCTCTAGCGTTCAAAGATATAAAATGCAAAAATGGATTTATACTATTGAATTTAATATATAAATTCTACGTGTTCATATTTTGATAAGTAACATGATTTTCTATTTGTTAGTTTATAAGAAAGTCCTTATATAAGTAACTGTGTAAAACGTATGACCAAAGTCATGAAATATAATACAGGTAGAGTCCTATTTCCATATCCGATATTAAAGATACTATGTCCCTTTTGCAGCCAACATCGAATTCTGTAGAACTTTGCAGGAATTAAGAATATGTCATGTTGTCCTGTCTTAGAAATTTAAACGTTAGCAGTGTCCTAGTATTCAAATTATGCAAGGAAACCCGTTTACTTTCTAGACTTCACTGCCAGACACTATTGAGTGACTGACTGACTTCTTTGTTTTCTTTGGTAATAACATACATAAAATGAGCTGTAACAGGTTCATGAGCATTTGTCTACATCAATAACACACTACTTGTAATGGCCAAAATTAAACTGATTGAATCTTTGTGCAGCACAAAACGTACGACCATTCGGTACAAGAGTCTGAAAATATAATTTACAATAAATAACATAATTACTTACGATGTCACGTCCCTAGAAATGGGAGCATTTCCGTTAAATAGCATCCTACATTTAGCATGTGAGGAGATTGTTTGCACACGCCCCATTCTTTCATACGTTTTCTATAAAACTTCTGGATTCAGACCTTTCTTCTATCTTAGAATCATCGGCTTACCTAGGAGTTGGCGTCTTAATATTTCGACCATCCTTCATTATTCGCAAAGACATTTTCTCAAATAAGAAAAAAACTTTATTTTGTACGAGGACTTACTAACAAGCCATGTAATCATGGTAATACTAATAATTAAGAACAAGATGAAGATTATACAAACAATTACCACACGTTTCCAGAACATTGAATTATTATCACAATTTTGGTCTTGTTGGAAGGTAGTGATTGGTGTTGTACTTGGTAAATCAGTGGTAGGCCTCAAGGAAATCACAGTATCATTATGTAGGTCTGTGATGTTGGTTAGTTTCCTTTCTTGAAAATGGTTCCATTCCCAATCTTTACATTCAAACACGTCTTTAACTTGAATAGAGGTGGATGAACAACAATTTATAACATGATCTTCTATTCTTGTCCATATCTTTTGACTCAGTTCTCTGCCATTTTGGCCTAGGGAAGAAATAGGAGGCAGTCTCATGTTATTTTGATAACACATAATCTGTCCAGGAAGACTTCCTACAGAAGCTGTGCATATGACGGACAGCCATTCCTCATCAAGAAAATCACTACTTGGCTCACACGATACCTTACCAGGAGGATAATCTACATACAACCCAATCTTTTTATCCGTCATAAACATACCATCTTTATAAACAGTGAGGATATATGTACCGGCATCATCTTTCACGACAGGATTGATGATGAAATGGAGAGAGCAGTTATCATTTTGAGTATCGTTATAGATTGTGAGTTGCTGATTTGATGGTAATGATATAGATTCTGGATCTGCAGAATCAAATGATGGTAATCTGTTTCCGTATCGGAATGTTATTTTGGTATATGTATTATCACATGGATACGGGAAGGTAAGTGGCACTACTTCCCCTTCCGTCACTCTAAGTATTTCACCATCACATCGTTTGAATGCAATCAATACCACAAATATAACGAAATAGATCACAATATGCCTACATACATATGTGGATTGTACCTCAATAAGTTTACACATTTTTTTATCATGTGATCAATGCTATATATATATATGAACTACGAAAAAACAAATGTCTGAATTACATGCAAATTAAATAAACTCAATTCCTGTCTTTACACAATAATAGAAGTTTTCCAACCAGTCAGTTTTGTATAAATGATATAAATCTAAATCTTGGTCATAAGTTGTAAAGAACACTTTAAATATAATAATTTTGCAACAATAGTACAGTATACATTGTATCGTTTAGGTAAGGACAGCACATAGATTAACCATTTGAATACGAACGGTTGAATGGATTCGATGAAAAGGAGTGCTGAGGTCTCGATGCAGATGAAGATGCTGTAAGTCAGACGGTATCAAATAATTCCTGTAGTACATACAGAACAAAGTAAAGTGTATTCCTCCGTTTTGAAGATCTCTTTGACACAAGATGTCCTCATGTGTAATTCCTACTCAAGATGAAGGTCTTCGGCAACTTTCTTATTCCAAAATGTGGTGACGAAAAGAAAAAAAAGTAAGAAAATCACAAATTCTCACAGATATATATCTTACTGACTTTCAAATATCAATTACATGGTTGACATTTCAAAGATTAAGACTTTTTTCCTTTAGTCTACAGCAAGTTTCTCGTAATCTGATGATGATAATTTCAAGATTATTGCATTTAATTCTGAAGGCAACTCAGTGAACACTATGCCAGGAAAGAAGAATATAAGAAGCGTCTGGGGGTCTTCAGCTAAATTTATGTGGTTCAAAAGATGACAAAAAGGAAAATGCTTCGCTTTCTATCGACAGTTTCGTCCAATGGGAGAAGACTAATATAGTTTCGAATCTTAGAGTGTCTTGCATCACAATATCTGACGATCCTTTTCCAAATTAAACCTGCAAAATGGTGACCTTCGCTGACCTGAAAAAAAGAAATATTTTGATTCATATTGCAGCAATCCGTGTAACATAATTGACTATGAAAAGATACTGATATTAATGATAATAATAACAATAATAATAATAATGATAACCATAATAAAGATGATGGTAATAACAATAATGATAATAATGATAATAATAATAATAGTTATAATAACAATAATAATAAATAATGAGGATTATCACTTTTCAATTCCAAAGAAATATGTGGTTCAAACAGTGTCCATGGTGGAATAGAAATAATAGAAATAGATTCTATTTTTCCAGTATTTACGTCTAAGGTTCTATATCTTAAAGGTTTATTATCTTTCTTTAATTTTAAGTACTCAAATTGCCAACAAGGCTGAACATGAGACTAAAGCTAGAGGGTGTGTTTTTGTTCTACTGACTGAGTACTTAAATGTTTCTGTCCACTTTTGTCTTCTCAAATCGAGAGACATTTTTCCTGTTTCCGCTTGGAGGGCATCTAATGGAGTGAGGTTAAGGGCTCCCATACACATCCTCAATGCCTGATATTGAATGGAGTTCAATCCCTTCAGTACTCTCTGAAGCGCTATCGTAGGCTTCGCATCCATAGTCCAACAAAGATATAATTTATACATCACTTACTTATCATATCACTGTAATTATTGAATCGTAGTTGGTAGTTTTCATCTTGTATTTAAAAAAAAACA
This sequence comes from Mesocentrotus franciscanus, assembly GCA_037976565.1. NCBI lineage: Eukaryota > Metazoa > Echinodermata > Echinoidea > Camarodonta > Strongylocentrotidae > Mesocentrotus > Mesocentrotus franciscanus. Next base: position 32,467,304 of record CP137676.1, on the reverse strand, counting down.
AGTTGTGAGGTAATTATACCCAGAAAAAACCACCAAGTCTTCCTTGAAAACTGAATAAGTAATTATTTATATAGAAATGGAGGTAACACATGAGAATTTGTAATTTTCCATTCATTGAAAATTTGATAAAATTCCTCTTCATTAAAAATATTATTACATAATACGAAGATGCTTCCACAAATAAAGAAATCTCTACATTTTTAAAGGTACGTTCTAGCATATTGGAACTTATGTGTGTTTTTAGCTTCCCTATATCATATTCTTATGCTGTCTAGGTTAGTTTGAGGAAATCTTAGAGGGGAAAAAAACTTATGGAAAAAATTAAGTGGTGTGCCATCGCAACTTTCACAATCTTCTGATGGAATACCTGTAATCGTGACCATAATCCTTAAGACCTACGTTGGACCGATAAGTAGCACATCAGCCAATGCAATGCTTTTACCCTCACTATTCACAATGTATGCATTAAATGTATAAGCTTGCTCTCCATTATCACAATAACATCGATCACCATCATCATCTTCCATTATCATCTTCATCATCATCATCACCATCACCAACACCGTCACCATAACCTATAGCACCACTATCACGGGTATGAATAACTAATATGAAGAAGAACAAAACATAACAAAGAGACAACCATATATAATAAACATTAGACGTTTTGGATGGAAATAAAGACATTTGCTTTGGTAAGTGAAAGTGGAAAAAATGAAAGATTATCAAGGTACAGTCAAGCATATAGTCAAGAAATCCATATCAATATTACCTAGGATTATCTGTGGAATTCTGAAAATTGTATCTAACCATTCGGTGTGTTATATGAAAACGAGAATTTAGCTGTACTTGACCTTCATTGTGTACTCTTGTTGGTCAGATTTTGTTACTTATCTAGTACTAAAGTAAAGAGATAGGGGCACAAAATGAAACAAAGCTGCAAATACAAGAACAATAGAATAATGGAGGAAAAATACGGCAAGAGTAAGAGAATAAGAATGAGAATGAGAGAGAGAGAGAGAAAGAGAGTGGGAAAGAGAGAGATAAAGTGGGAGAGAGAGAGAGTGAGAGAGTGAGGAAGAAGAGAGATAGAGAGAGAGAGGGGGGGGGTGAGAGATTGCAAATGAAAGACAAAGAAGAAATACAGGAGAAAGACAGACAAGCTGAGAGAGAGAGAGAGAGAAAGAGATAAAGAAGTAAAGATAGAGGGATACAGGATAAAGGGAGAAAGGAGGGAAAGAGCAATTGGGAGAGATATTGGGAGCAGGGGTGAGACAGAGAAATTCCCCAAAAGGAATAATTGCATACTGTACTGTACTCTATACTCAACATACACATACGGGAGAAATACACGGTGTACATTTGGCCTAATTTGCGATTGTTTTTGGCCCTTGATCGAATTGATCGATAGCACATCATTGTACAGTGATAAAGGTACTCTGCACCCGAATCTGATCGAGTCAACACGTCACAACATCACAGGAGTGATTATTGGATGGCTGCTGGTCAGCCTAGACTGACCGTAAGTTGCGAGGCTATGTTGTGTTTAGCCCGGAATAGAATTACTTCTCATGTTTTCGTAGGAAAGAAAGGTACACATTGGAGTAGAATTCAGTTGCTAGTGATCTATTATTTTAAATCTTAAACCTGTCCCTAGAACTGTTAACATAACACTGCATATACTATCCATACTTTAAGCTAGTATCACTTAGGTAAATTATTTGTTGTCGAACAAAAGTGACAACACATTTGTATATAATGTACATTTAAACTGTTATACTATTTGCATTGCATACATACTTGAATTGAATTACGTCGACATGAATTAGGCATGAACGCCTCACTGTAAGTTGAAATCTATTAATAAATTGTTACTCGTTATTTGTTCACCTGAACAATTTAGGCTGACAGCTTTGTTCTTACAGTAATACATGTCTGGTTACACATTGTCATTAGTTACAGTAGTTATGTGCGAATGGTGATTGGTACTTTTACATCTTCTTTAGATAGCGTGATTGAGAACTTAGAGAACGAAATCATCGCCTGGTTTTATTTCAGACACTTACCCATGTCATTGTGCCTTTAGATTGCTCGCTACTTATGGGAGAAAATGTGATAAGAGGATGTGAGAGAAACAAGTTCGAATAATGTGTATGTTTGACTGCGTGTAGCCGTGTACAGGACACCGAGTGTGCCCTGTCAGTGTCACATGTTTGCTGTATGTCATGAAGATCGTTAGAGAATTGGAGTTGTACACGTCTGGTACGAATCTTAGGATTGAATCATGCTAACAGAATACTGACAGAGAATAATTCGGATCTTATGATGATGATTTTTAACTTACCTCAATGAAGAAACACAAGCTATTTGTGGTGTTGAACTGTGTGAAGATGAGTCAGGCGGCTCGTGGCATGGAAGGAATCGAGCGCGAATGCCACGCCCATGCCCATGCTTCAGGTCAAAGGTTGAGTAAGTTGTGTTGAATTAAAGAGGTTCGAATGAGCCAATGAGTGGGTTGCGATTTGTGAATAATTAAGTCATTTAATTATCGTTTGCTGTGTGATCCAGCAGGTCTGGTATTTATCTCTTTACAAGAGAAGAGAATCTGTATTAGCGCTCTTAATAAAGACTAGATGGTGGCAGCTTACTGTGTTGAGAGTGTTTACTTGATTCTGGTGGCAAAGTGATATGCACCCCTTTCTCTCACTGAATTACAACACCCCTCTTCTTACCCCCTTCCTCCTATCTCCTTCCTCTTATATCTTCATCGTATTATCTATTAACCGCCCCCTATACCGCCACAATATATATATATATATTAATAAAAGTGGTTTGAAAAATTATATTGTACAAGTAGTTTTTTTCTTCTTCTTCTGAGTGCGCTTCGCAAACTTACGGGGGAACGGGCCACAGTACTATACCTACATTGGTTGATGCTTTGTTATATGCCTTTAAATAATAACGTTAAACAACACAAATAAAAACTGTGTTAAAAACGTAATGGACGATCGCGAATAAGACCCCAAATATGGATATAAAATATACGGTGAAATATGTTGCTAACTTGTTAATTTCAGTGTATTGAAAGAAAGTTCATTGTAAAAAATAGTCCAAAGACTGATACCTATAAAGATCAAAATAGTTCAAAACTATATTAAAGAATACAATACATTCACCAAAATGGACAAGGAACAGAAATTGAGATTAGAAAGAAAGAAGAATTGTTCAAAATATTGCATTCCAATTTGATAGTAAAAGTAAACAAACATTTCCAAATATAAAGACAGAAATGACAAAAAGGATAAGCTGGGGAAGACGAGAGAGAGAGAGAGAGAAAAGGGAACGGGTCTGTTGATATACATTTGACAAGTGCATGTGAGTACATAAATCCTTATCAAAATGTCGGCATACATAATAAGTTTGGGCTAAAATGTACGAACAACGCATCATTTTGAAAGTGACTTTCACTAGGTAAACTTTGTACTGTTTACATCACGTGACAGGGAGAGGTGAAGTAAAACGAGGTCAGTTCTGACGCGATGTGCACATGCGCATTGCATATCAATCATGCGCAGAAGCCGAAAGCGCAATAATTGATGATGTCATAAAGAGGTACGCGCTCGCGCTCATGTTGATGATGTATTTGTTTACAGTGCGAGTAGAATTTTCATTCATAAGCTCTTTGTTATATTATTGACTGCCTTTCGTTGCCTCTCTCATTGCAGTCATGGCATTTAAACCGTGAGTAGAAAATGATTTGCATGAAATTAGTATTTCCAATATAGAACTATCCAATTACAGGAAAACTTACAAAATTGCTTTAATTTGACATGATAACGAGTATAAGGATAAAATGCAACTATTTCATGCAATGTATAATGATATGAATATACATATTGCTGTTGTTCTTGAACTTCTTGTTGTCTTTTCTGTAAAGGTGGGTCTCTTGATGATATGCTTTATGTGTATTAGCTCGTACGATGGATAACTAAACTTATCTCTTTAAAATATATGATAGGGCTTGTCTGAGAGCGGTCTATAGCAAATATTTTTGTTTATCTTTGATTTTGGCAGAGTTCATATCGCTAGGGAGTCTCTCTTGACTCTCTCCGGTGTTTCTTTCGGAGGTCTCTATAATCTTTTCCCGGTCCTTCTGGTAAGATTTTGAAAGCCATCTTAAATCATATTTCCGTAACAATCATTGAAACTTTAATCATATCATGAATGCAACAAATACCTTTATTTACATGACTTAATATGTATATTTCACATTAATATCAATAGTTATGAATCGAACATATGGAGTGAATTAGCAAAACAATGCGCCATGCAACTTTATCCCAAATTAAACATTCATGTCACTATAGTGTGTTTTCAAGTAAATATACTTATCTATGGGCGGATGATTCAAGAAACTGATGAATGCGTGTGGGTGCTTTTTTATTTATATTTTTTATTTGTTTCTAAGTGTAGATACACAATGCTGAAATTTTCAATGACTTGAATGTATACATTTCCAAGGCCTAAAGTTATACATGAAATATGTAAAATGGATCCCAGAAGGTGATCTTATCAAAGTAAATTTCACGACCTAAAAATCTGAAGAAAAAGAAGGAAAAAATGCTTGTCCCACGACACAAATATTCATTCCTCTTTCCTAAAAGGTTTTTTAAACATTCAAGAAAGTTTACGAAAGCAAATTCTTATTGTGTATTTCAGAGTATCTTCATTCTTCGAATGGCTTTGGAGAATATCATTGAGTAGGTATTATTTTATTATGTATAAAATATCATTATTAATAGTATTACTGAAATTTGACAGGTGTCATTATTTTAGATATACTGGGACAAACATTTCTCATATGCAAGTGTATAAAGGGGAAACACTATTCTAAACTTTAATTGTCATGTAATAATTTCTTATAATTTTAGCAAGGTTGCCGCATATGTTTGAGCCTCAGACTGCCAAAAGAATGTCATAGATTTTGTAGTTTAAATATGGGTCACTTTACGTGACATAATAAAATCAGGCAATTGTGTATACCATGTACTTCCATTTGTCAGTGATACCAGTACAATGTTTGTAAAGTAATATATCTTTATTGTAAAATTTGTTGAAACAATTTCTTCAATATCCTTGATGGTTCAATTCTCATTTGATATGTTTGTTATTTATTCATGTAGCAATGGAATCGTGATGACCTTTGGATTGGGGGTCAACCCTTTTGAAATGCCACACCTTTATCTGCTCCTGGGTAAAGACTATCTCTTTCTCTCTCTTTCTCTCCCGGCCCGTTGATTAATCGATTGATTGATGATATTCAAGTATAATGTTACATTTAAATCATGACATATACATCAGACAGAGAATAGCTACATAACTTGGAATGAATGACCAATGACAGCTAGTATTTCAAACGGGGTCCAAAGAATATATTTCGATATTGCTATTAATAAAGATATGGGCATTCTATTGATTGATAATTATGTACATTTAATTACAAAAGTAAGACCCAAACAAAAGAAAAGAAAAGAAAATACTTAATTTCCCAACTTCATGTATATCTTTTTCCTATCCCCCTCTCTTTCTCTCTCCTCTCCTTCCAATATCGGGTGTACAAAATAAATCACAATTTCTTATTGTCGTTTTACTTGAATTGATTTTTTTAAATTCAGCTCTGAATCTCTTCATCTTGGTCTCCTTGCTGATCCAGAAGCTCGCATCTAAGGTTAATATCTTCTATTAATGATTTACGTGATTCTTAGTTAATTATTGACTTTGTCACAATTGTTACCATCTTTTGTAACAAGACTGAAGTAGAATCTATTTTAAAAAGTGAAGTCGGAACTTGAAAACAGACCATCACAAGTAGAGGAACATAATAATGTAAACACTCGAAATCAATAACCGATATATTCAAAGTTGCAGTGTTCTATATGGGACATTGTTCTGATATTTATAATTTTCTTTAAATCAGGACTACATTGGATGTAAGGTAGAAAAGAGACTGGCCATCATCAACCTGGTCATCCTCCTCATCGTCCCAGTGGACGTTATCTACGACCTCAAGCTCAACCCAGGTTTGTAATGAGTAGGTCTGGTCCGATTTATGATTGGGGTAGGTATATGTATCACGTGACTCGGGTCACATGATCACTGTGAAAGCGGCCGTTGTGTGTATATTTTATCGAGGTAGGAATTCCCTTTACTACTCGCAGAATGAAATAATAAAGGAATGCTACGATGGGTCAATTTTCAATATTTACTCCTTCTCCCCCTCATTATCTCTCCCCCTCTCACTCTCCCTCCTCTCTCTCTCTCTCTCTCTATCTCCCCTCTCTCTCCCTCCTCTCTCTCTTTCCATTTTCTTCTTTTCTCCTTTTCTCTTTCATTTCTCTCACCAATCTTCTTGTCACTCCCCCATCTTTCATCCTCTTATTGTCAGAGCACTTTCAACATGTTACACCTCTGGATCTATTTTTCCTGCTAGCTGGATCTTTACGCCACGCTTAATGAAATTAATAGTAAAGGAATGCATGACCAGTCAATTTTCAATTTTTACATCGTAATAAATTCTGAAAGATTTTCAAGAGACAATTTTGTTATGATTGTTTCGATGCCAATGGAAAAAGGGGTAGGTATAGCATGCACAGATGATCTGACAACAACTTTGGCTGTCGTAGCAAAAAACTTTCTCATTCCCTTTTTGTTTTTCTATCCCCTCCCTATATCTCTATTCCCTTGTATTTCTTATGATTGGTTGGTTGTCTGTCTGTCTATCTCTCTCCATTCCCCCCTCTCTTCTTTTAATCTCCTCTCTCTCTCTCTCACCCTCTATTTGCAAAGGACTTTCATTTGTCAAGGTAATACACTATACGTTTTGATAATAAACACTCTCTCTTTCTCTCTCTCTCGCTCACACACACACACGCGCGCACACACGCAAACACACACTCTCTATTTGGCAAAGCACTTTCATGCGTTTAAGTAAAATATTACACCACAATGTATATTTTCCTGCTAGCTGGATCATACGTGGTGGTTGGTACATACGCAATCATCATGCTCAAACTCTGGTCGTATGCTGAGGTAAACCGAGCTCTGAGGGATGACGGTGCCGGAGATGCACCCGTTCAAGTCCAACCTTTGACCCGCGGAAGATCCCTGCGGCTCCTTGGACTTGAACCCGAGCCCTCCAAGATTCCAGCACCTAAACCTTCTGTCCAAGGTAAGGGTGTCCAGTTTAAACCGGATCCCACGTTTCTGAGAATCATTATGATACTATAAATATCCCCTATTGATGCGTCACAAAGCACAGATTGGCATCTGGACGTATGTTTCCTAGCTTGAATTTATTCTTGACTGTAAATATTTTCCTACAACATTGTTTATCAGCTAATCTTTAAAAAAAAATATATAAATATATAATTACTTTAATTCATTAATTTATCACTATTTCAATCATTATGATCATGTTTGCATTGTTGTGAAGAGCTCAACCCTCTTGGTAATGATGTCTTTAAAAAATAATTGATTTCTTTGTTTGATATTTTAGCCAACCCGGACAACTTGACTCTCAGAGGTGAGAAAGAAATATTCCCTTTTGTGTGTGTGTGACTCTATCCCTCTTCCCCTTCTCTCTATTATCTCATTCTCTTTCTCCCACACTACCACGTTTCAGTATCTTTCGCTTTCTTAAAATGTGAATGACTGAATATTGTGTACTTCATAGTTACTCTTAAACTCTAAGCAATGATCATACGTTTTATTCAAGCAAAATAAAAGTATATCATTGTTTATTAAATTACCTCTTATCTTTTACTTTCCACTAGCTTTCATACAAATTTGTTTAGAATGAAAAATTAAATCCCTGTTACTACGGGGATATATTAATCTGTCGATTTGCTCAGTGATTCAAACACACACTCATAAGACCAAATATATTTATAAACACAATTAACTAATAGTATTTTCTTGGTCTGTTTACTATCAGATATATACTATTTCATGTTGGCTCCGACTCTGTGCTATGATATCAACTTTCCCCGTACGGAGCGAGTTAGAAAGGGCTATCTCTGCAGGCTCATCTTCAAACTGGTTTGCACATATCTCAGAAATATATCTGTAGAAATATTACCTCTTGATGTATCCCTCTATTCTGCCCTGTGGTTAATAATTTATATTTGTTATTGTGATAACTGTTTTGTCTTGTGGTCTACGACTTGGAAACATATCGTATTTGTTTATAATTAGTCCATTTGCATTTTCGCCTCTTTGGTTGAGTAAGTAGTGTTCCCATTATTGTTCATGCCTTTTTCCAATAATCATATGAATATTTGGAAATTAGTGAAATTCCTGATGTGATGTTGGCGCTGCTTTCTGTTGAATAAGTTACCTTCCTATTTCATTCCTACATCATAAGCCACTTAATTTGAAAGATACTTAGAAAGAAACTATGCTCTATCTCATTTGAATGTTGCTTTAATAAAAGACTTTAATCCATCGTAATATCGCACATAAGTAGGACCAATTTGATTTCAGAATGAAATGTTTCTTTTATTCTTAGATTGTTCTGGTCCAGGTAGGGCTCTTCATGCTGCAACCGGTAAATACATTATGACAACTATCATTAAATCATTCTAAAATACCAATGGTAGGGTTATTTAATATACTAAAACTACATTGTAATATCACTAAAACATCATTAATCTGTATTCTTAATCTGTATTATGTAGTTACTTGTTTGATATCCTTTTAGGCTAATGTTTGATCATTCATTTAGTTTTGATAAATTTTGTCATGTAAAAAAAAGATACATATAACGAACCATTCTTACAATGGAATGGATGGAATAAAGGAATTTTACCTACTTTAAAAGTAAATGGTTCTGTTACAAGCATAAAGGGGGATGTTATAAGGGCATTCATTATACCTTACAAATTATGAAAGACCAAATTATTTTGATAACCCTATCCCCCTCATTTCATCATCTAGCCATAATGCATCTTGTGGGAAGTATCCTGATTTCGAACGAAATACCGAGCTAACTTTTTAAATTCATTCATTTATTTTTTGTCAATCCAGTGGACTGCACCAGCTGTAGTACCAGCAGCAGCTGAACCAATAATGGTAAAGTTGTTGATTGCTGTTTTCTTTCATTAATAATGTGATTTTATATAATATATAAAATCACTCCAAAGAATACAAGAAGAGCAGGTTTTGTTCTCAGTTGAAAAACTTTTGGTTCAGTCAAACAATATTTCATAATGCTGATATTCCTTATCCAATCTAGTGGATAATGCTTATATTTATTTTTATGTGCAATACATGTTGAATTGAAGTTTACTTCGCGGTTGTTAAACTAATTCTGTTACTGATACAGTTCAGGACATATGGTTATGAGTATAATCCTGTGTAGCGGTAATATGAAGTCATCTTTCTCCTTCATTTTTTTTTCAGGACTGTGACCTGATTGGGACAGTAGAAACCTTCCTCAGGATGGTCGTAAGTGTGTTTATCAACCATTAAAACAGATACAGTTTCATTTCCTTTCATCAAGCCTCTAATGAACCCTTATAATTATCATTCTATAACCATTCCTAGAAATTGCTAATTACATGATTATTAAGGTGAATCATGTGTACATTTAGCAAAAATCATGAGTTATTTCTTCTTTATAGACCAAGAAAATAGCAACACACATTACAATCACAATATCGCATATAATTAGAATATATACTAATGTTATTAACATAGTCATTCATTAAATGAAATTCTAATTTTCTTCTCAAGGTTTTCACATTGGTTCACTTTTACATAAATGTATTTCAACAACATCTAAACTAAAATGCCATAAGTCTTTATTTTGATACTCGAATCAATACTTTTAAGTTTAATTACGATGATATATTTTCTAATTCACTTTTCAGTTGGCAAACCATCTTTGTTGGCTGTTGTTCTTCTATATCTATTTCCATCTTCTTCTGAACATCTTTGCTGAGGTCACCAGGTTTGCTGATAGGCAGTTCTACAAAGACTGGTGGTAGATATCTAGTTCTATTTCTAATTTTCTGAACAAACTTGACATAGAAAGGTAGTTTTACACTGCTTGGTGGTATCTATCTGTTTTTGTATCTCTGAACTATTATTATAATCATAGGCAACTTTACATTGATTGGTGAATGCAACTGTTTCTTTTTCTCTCAGTTCAATGAACATAAAATACACTTGACGGGTCATTAATATCCTTTATAATTGTAAAGTGCCTCTTAAAAGTAAAGAGTTGTCTGTTAAAATATATAGACAGAACCTCACACTGACAAAGAATTAAGTTCTTCAGATAAATTACTTTATAGAGAACTTACTTCATACATATTATGAAACTAAATTCATTAATACTATTATCGAAAAATAGTAAAACTAATATTTAGTTTAGTCAACTGCAAATCAACAATTTGGAATTGACATTTTGCGTTATTTATCTGATTTATTCAGACTGATTGTGCATATTACTAGAAATAAGTCTCACTGAATAGCTGATGTATTTGATATTCAGTTCAATTCTTGCCACTATTTAATGTTCAATGTTGCTGTCTTGTGGCTAAATTAAGAATTTTGTTATTTCTTACACTTTTCGGACCGGCAATAAATGGTTGTTATGAATAGTAATTAATACCTGACTGAATAATGAATATTGTCCATTATGATGTTGAATACAATTTTTTTATATAACCCTTCACTAAATATCAGGAACTCCTCTAACATCGAGGAATTTTGGAGAAAGTGGAACATTCCTCTCCACAAGTGGTGTGTCAGGTGAGCATACTTCATCTCACAACTCTCTAATTAATTAATTAGTAATAATTCAGTAACAAAACACATTTAATGAAATCAATCTTTTATACAGTGAAGACAAGGACAAAATATTAACTTAATCACTTTTTGTTAACTGTAGTTCCGTACTTTAATTGTGATGTAACTGTACTGTAACAATTGATGTAGAAAACATACAACCTAATGTTTAAAACTGAACATAACTGAGGTGCATCATCACAATGATTATCCATGTATTAATTAATGGAAGGAACTGTCATTATTAGTAGAGCTAAAAGATAGTTGGCTTCTGTTTGCTTTAGAATGACATGAACGAGACTATGATTATGTAACTGATTAATTTGTATATGATAATGAAATAGGCTCTATACATCAATGTAATGACTTGTCCCTCTCTTTTAGGCACGTGTACAAACCAGTACGTGGGCAGGGCTACACAAAGAACCAAGCTGTCTTCCTTGCCTTTCTGCTCTCTGCCATCTTTCATGAGGTAACAATTTTAGTTATGATTTAATATCTAACTTCATACTCTTTTTCTAAAAGACAATATATGAATATTCTGCAGTGAATACACCAAATAAAGTAGATAATACTTTCATAAATTATCTTTATTCTTCTTTGAAGCATAACTAAATTCTACATTTTCATATTGGAATTCTGTTTAATAATGGATTATGAATAAGAACAGAACATACACCACAATCTCTAATGATGTAGAGGTGTTGTGGTCTAGCAGATAAATCTACGGACTGTGAACCACAAGGAGCGGGGTTTGAATCCCTGTCGCAACACTAATGTCTTTTTGCAAGACATTAATCTACATTTTCCCCACTCCACCCAGGTAAGGGAAATGAGTACCTGGCAGGACTTAATTTGTTAAACAGCTTTTGAATGCTGTAATGGCAGCCCTGCTAAAGCCGGGGTTATAATAATGGAGCGCCAGCAGTGGCAATGTGCCAAACGTGCTATACAAGATGCAGTATTGTTATTATAATGTCTCATTGAAACCATCTTACTTGCTATCTTTGACCCTCACACATTATCTTGCTATAATAACTGGTGCCTTAATAATAGCTCATATAATGGGCATTTTCTAATTGACATTTAATGTATTTGAAAGAAATACCATGCATCACTCTCCCTCAAAATGTATTTTGTAATCATTTACTTATCTTTGTTATAATTTCACTTGCTCTCTGTTATAATTTTACTCATTATCTTCGTTATAAATTTATTTGTTTTCTTCGTTATAACTTTACTTGTTATCTTCGTTACAAATTTATTTGTTTTCTTTGTTATAACTTTACTTCTAATCTTTGTTATAATTTTACTTGCTCTCTTTGTTCTTCCTCATAGTATCTTGTTAGTGTCCCACTGAAGGTATTGAGTCTTTGGTCATTCGGTGGTATGATGGCACAGGTATAACATCTTGCACTTTCTAGCAGCCAATCACAGCCCATTATTTTTTCGCTCGCTTCTTTTCTTTAGCTTCCTTATATTGTCCGATTCGGGCTTTCTGTTCATTCCTGCGATTTACTCTGTTGAGTGCATGACAAAAAGCTTTAGTATGTCTGTATTTTTTGACTATTCATCTCTACTTCAATATTGTTAGGCTAAAAACTAGTTATACCTTTTTATTGGTTAACTTGAGATTTATGCCTAAATCAGGCCCTTTTTTTTTTAAATGGGAGCCCCTTACAGTCTCAATTTTCAATCTTAAACTGTGTTTATTGATTGAAATGTTAACTGACTAAATCCAGTGAAACAAAAGAAATAATTTCCCATTTTTGTTTCCAGTAGTAGGAATAATTTAGGCAATTATTTCATTAAAGGTAATACAAAGTTTTGGTATGGGGTCATGAATTTGGTTCAAATGAACATATTGGAAGCATATGCGATCCTACAATATTCAATGATCGTTGTCGCGGTTGAAATTGAGTCTAAAGTGATGAAATTGTAAATAATACACTCTTTATGTTGTATAGCTCCCTCTCAAGGTCAATATACTAATTAAGCTATAAAACAATGTTTCTTGACTAAAATCGACCGATTAGCTATTCCCGTTTGGAAATTATATATCACAACTACATATTCTGAGATTTTCATGGTCGCAGCTACCATTGTACGGCCGTAGGCGTTATTTGAAATTTATCAAAATTTACCGGGAGCACCGGTAAATTTTTATATTCAATTTTTCTCGAAAGCAGAAGTGTTTTAGGGGCTAAATTTTCTAGTGCTTATAATACATCCAGATGGTCATCCAAAAATATTAAAATTGTACAGAATCACTATCCACCCAATTTTTCAAAATTTCCCAAAACTTTGTATTACCTTAACGTGATGATTTGCTAATTCAAGCTGATTTATCCCTGCCATGATATTTGAAATTCATTTTTTTCTGCTCTACGTAACTATCTGTTATAACGTCTTTATTGTGCACAGCTGAATGACAACATGTTCAAATCTTCACAATAATTTGTAATTGTAATTTTTATTGTACCGGTAATTGGTTTTCAGGCTGAAGGTAATTTGAAAATAATCATCAATTTCTAGATTCCATGTACCATGTATAAGTGATAATTTGATATTCTGACCCATCTCTAATAACCTTTTCTTTAAGCACAATACAAAGGTCATAGCTATATTCTAGTTTTTTGTTAACACTTTGTATTATACAATGTTCATTATCAATAATTGATTGAACCATTATACTTATGGTGATCAAAGTAAGAGACATTATTAATGAACAGATACAATTACTTTGGAACGAAAGGAACACTAAAATGTACTGGGTATGGTCTACACGATAAATCAATTTCCTTCATCACATCTTTTTTTGATTTGCCCCCAAAGTAGCTTTTAAATAAGGGGAATATGTTTCATTTTTTCATTCTCCTTTGGACAGATCCCACTCATGGTAATCTCGAAGAAATTTGGAAGTCGGATGGGGAACATTATGGTCTGGCTTTCTCTTATTCTGGGACATCCAATCGGGTTGATAGCATATAAGATCGATTGCCATTATCACTATTAACTTATCACTTTATTACTTACTTATGTTTACCTATTTATCAATTTATTCATTCATGTAACTGAAATAAAAGTTATACAGGAATCGCTTTTCTGGCTATTTGTTTTTAATTATTTGGAATACTTGTAAACAAAGTGATTTGTTTCAAGGTAGGTTGAGAAATTTTAGAAATTAAAAGTACTATGAATACTTTCCAGGTAGATAGAAATGGGAGTGGAAAAAAAGAAAGGGAGAATAAGAGACGTAAAGGGAAAGGTTAAATAGACAAAGAGAAGATAGGAAGATAAAGAGAGAAATAGTGCAAAGAGGGGAGAGCAATCTTTTAAATGGAGAAGGGAGAGAGGGGAGGGAGAGGGAGAGAGAGAGAGAGAGAGAAAGAGATGTGTTTGAACTTGGGAGTAAAAAAGTGTATAAACCCTTATTGTGACTTAGTCTTAAGAATTGTACTCTGAAAAGAATGACACACAAGCCAAATGAGAAACGAATAAAAGATTTATGTTAATTACAAATGGGCTCATTTTAATTGCACGTTTATCAATCCTAAGGACAGGATTGTCACAGAACCTGTCCCCATTCCCTTTCTTTTATATTTCTGCTTTCAAACAAATAAAGTTAATAAAAGACTTGGATTGCCCTATAAGGTTAGGAAGGATGCTGCCTTTTTACCATTTACATATATTTATTCATTCATTATTGGTTATCTGGAACATTAAAGGGATCCGTTAACTTTGTCTCAGATCCTTAAACAAAATCCTTGATTTAGCTCATGCTGCAATCATAATTATAAACCTTTAGGTCATTCAGGAATCCCATGACTTTTACAAGCTGATTGCCTGTCTGATTATCAAGATATTTATCATTGAAATCAAAATTTCATTTTGTGTTTTCCTAACGGTTATCATAACACTACAGTCTATTGGGAAAATTGAGTATGGTAAAACCGGTCACTCAAAGATTTTTACTTTTTTGAGGCACTTCATGATCATTTTGAAGTGCTATTTTTTTAAGGGGTTCAATAATACACCATATCACAGACACTGATAAAACGTAGGGCCATGCATCTCACATTTAACATTGTTAAACGATGCCTTTAAGTGTAAGCTTCCTTGATTTAATCAGGATTTTTTTTCTGTCACTACCACAAGATTATGGTACTTTAATCCTTCCCTGAGTAACTTTTCTGTTTTCTTTCCAGCTAGTTAAGCAAATTATCTCTTATGGATAAAAACTGGCTGCAAACACAAGATGGAGTAAGAGTAGTACTGTTACTTCTCCATGATACAAATATATTTACATATAAATACAAAATACTGCATATGTCTACATGTATTGCAACAACCATGAATACCTTTCATATCAAAAGTATCTAGTACCAAAAAAAAATGTTCAAAATTATAGCTTCTTTGGGCCGACTCCGACCTGTAAGCTATCATGTTCATCCCCATAGACAGCTCCCTCTATAGCTTTCTCCTTAGGAGTGCAGGTCGCTACAAGGGTCGTTACTATGACAACCACAGCCAGACCGATGAACGCTGTCACCCAGTAACCAGAGTAACGCTGGATGGAGAAACCCAGGTAACTGCAATGGAAACAAAATAGGAATAGGTAAGAATTGACTGGATTTTGATAAATGAGTTTTTAGGAGGAATGAAGTTGGCAAGGTATATTAACCCAAAGCACTACAGTGTTTTCTCTTAGTGACATTTTTGCATATTCTTTTGATCCAGAATGCTAGGAATTACACTTTATACATGAGCAGAAAAGCAAAAATCAGGGACAATTTTGAGTCTATTTCCAATGCAGTTCCGTTCTCAACTAAGAGATTTAATTTTAACTAATATAAAAGTCTATAAATTGGCAACGCAGTGTAACATATAAAAACACTATTTCCATGTACAAATTGGCAAAGTGTGCAATCTTCTTCCATGTTGGTTCATTTAATAAATATTTAATTTTGTTTGGAAACAAAACAACAACAAAATCCTTCCAAAAGGACAAAATCTTTCAATTATGAAGTACCACTGACCTGTGTGAGCACTGGATAATGATATCATTCAAGCCATCATCGTCAAAATCACCAATAACAACAGGAGCAGTCGGTTGGCATGGTAACGTATGCTCTGCCAGGATGTTACCCGTTTCTAACGAGATGAGAACAATGTTATCCCATCCTGCAATCACGGCTGCTGACTGAAAGAAATGTACAAAAATTATACTGTCAATGAAGAATTAAGAACTTGTTCAGGTATGACGGGGTACACTGCAGCAAAAAAGTGGTTGCATTTTTGTACATGTTTAAATGAATAGCAACTGCGGGTAAAAAAGGTCCTGTGTGTATTCACTGAGCACTGTCTTATATAAGATCCAGAAATTTGTAAGCCTATTACACTTTACGTAATAAATAAAGTGCAGTGGTTTGCCAGTTGCCACCTTATATCTGAATGAGGCTTAATGAAAGCAATATATTTGTTTGAAGTATCATCAAGATAATCTAATGCCACCTGGAAAGTTTCATATCATACATAGCATCGCAAATGATAGCCCTGAATCAGCAATGCAGAATTTTTAATTTTTTTTAGCAAATAGGAAGAGTTAGTGCATATGATATCCAGTCTAATACAATTACAAACAGTCCTTGATGTTTATCATTATCATTATTATCATTATTATCAGTATCAGTATCATTATCAATAACATTAATATTTTTATTATTATTATTATTTTATTATCATTACATTATTAGTATTATCACTATTATCATTATCATTATTATCATTATAAATATCATTATTATTCTTATTACTATTATTATTATTATTATTATCATTATCATTATCATTATCATTATCATTATCATTATCATTATTATTATTATTATTATCATTATCATTATCTTATCATTATTATTATCATTATTATTATCATTATTATTTCTATTATTATTATTATTATTATTATTTGACTGTAAATAAAGCTATTCTCACCTCTTGTCCAAACTCCTGGATAGAAAGAGGAAGGATGCTGGGTAGCAAAGCTCTATGATATATCTCTTGAAGATCTTGATCTACTTTCCTGAACTTCTTTACGATATAACGCTCACTCCACAAAGCTGATGTTGATACCTGATATTTGGAAATGAAAAGCATGCCATAGTATGTTAATTGTCATAACAAATTGAAATTGTGCTGAAATTGTGCAGAATAGAGAATTATCATTGCTACTCCTGCAGATGTCTCTACGCACACGCAGCCATCGGCACATTGGCATAGCAAACATCTGTATGATGTGTCGATGTATCAGTCATATGTTGCATCTCAAGATGACATGCCATTCAGCAATGTGTGCAATTAGAAAAATTGGACAAATAAGAAATTTCCTTGATAAGAAAACCACTGAGAAATTAATTCATGCATTTGTTTCCTCTAGGATTGATTGCTGTAATGCTCTATTGTTTGGTTTAGCAGAGAAAGATATAAGATAATTGCAAATTGTGAAAAACAGTGCTGCAAGACTTGTTGAACGAGCAAGGGGGAGAGATCCAGTAACACCCATGTTGACTCGCCTTCATTGGCTACCTGTAAAAGAAAGAATTGTTTACAAAGTTCTTATGTTGTGTCGCAAGGTAATGATTAACAAATCCCGACTTATCTTCTTGATATTATTTCTTCTTACATACCCGTTAGAAATCTCTGCTCCTCAACAAAGAATTTCCTGACTGTCCCTACCACCCAAACCCAAACGTATGGTTCTCATGCTTTTCAAACGGCAGCGCCTGTCTTGTGGAACCAACTTCCTGACCAGCTTCGAGTTGTTGGGAGCACTGACGGCTTTGGGAGAGCCCTGAAAACTTATTTGTTTTCGAGGGTTTCCTAGAGCTGCCTTGTCCTTTGCTGGTTAGGAGGTTGGTTCGACACAATGGGTGTCTATTTGTTGAATTTGTAATATGTAATGTCAAATAGTTTTACTTTAATAGGTGTAATTATAGGTGAATTGGTTTACTTTCCCATAAATATTTTTTGTTATTTGCTTAATATCTACTTTGTTATTTATTATGTTGTTTATATACGGTATTCAAATTTGTCATGATTGTAAAGCGCATAGAGAAATTTTCAATTTGTTATGCGCTTAATAAATATTCTCTATTATTATCATTATGGAGACAAAAAATGAAAAATTATAATCGCTTATAGCTTCATAGTTATATGGGTAACACCAGGGGCGGTGGAAACTATGTTATCTTTATATCTATATCTATATCTAAATTTTATTACAAATGTAAATTATGACAGGGCAATGGTTAATTATTGGGCAAGCTGGTTGCGTTTGCGTACAGACATCTGGGGGAGCACCAATGATAAGTTTCTATTCTACGCATTTTCAACTTGGTATGACAATTAACATACTTTTCACGAACATAAAACATGGAAACGTAGTTTTCAAAATACGGCCCCAGACTGACAATATATATTGAATTACCTTGAATGGCCAAAAATGAGATGATTCGGAAATGGTTTGGTAATCATTTGGAAATCAATTTGGCAGTGCAACTTGAGGTAATAGCAATTGCATAGCATTCACCATTTGATATGGAAAGGTTAAGATGATAACTGACCTGCCAGTTGAACTGTCCTTGAGGTCCGTAGCTAGTCACCTGACCTGTACTGACAGTGAAGATGGTGTCCATTCCAGCCTTGGACATTGAGAGGCCGAGCAAGTGACTGATGATACCTCGACGCTTAGCAACACTGTAAACACAAGGGTAAGCAAACATGGCTGCATAAATACTAAGTGTTACCAATTTCTATAGTAATTACTAGTTTTTTTTGTTATCACCAGTAAATCATACAAATAAACATTGATATTGGGGAGGGACAGTATCATCAATGCTCTGTTTGAAAAGAAGCCCTTACTATTATAGCAACATTTATTGCTTGAGGTTCTTGACATTCTCAATCTACACTGCTGTTGTCTCATAAAAGTATATTTTTGGGCATATGTCATGAGACACAAATAGGTGTAGATGTAAAATCATGATAGCCATATTAGTTGTTACCAGAGAGAGAATGAGACAGAGAAGGGGAGGGAGGGTGGTAGAGAAAGAAAGGAAGGTAGAGGGAGGGAGGGAGAAAGAGAAAAGGACAAGAGAAATGAATTAAATTTATTAAATTTTGTTACTGAAGCAATGACCTCTTACCTTTTCACAACCAATGGACGTAGACTGAGTTCTTGATTTTCCTTTATCTCAGAACTTCCTGAAGCATAAGCCCCTAGACATGACAAATTACAAAGTCAGACATTGATATTGAATTGATATTACAGTGTATTTAATTTGATACGATTTGACATGGTATATTTCATTTAAAAAAAAAACATTTGTAGATATGAGAGCCAAGTTGTGATTTTTAAAAAACTTCTGAGGTAGAAAAATACATATATACATACATATGAGGAGGTAATGTAAATAAATACAATAATGATAATCATGGCAGTAGAAATACAATATGATCTAAAGTAAAAATTCAATTAACAAATTCCATGATCATTACACATCTTTCATTTCATATGGAGAAATTTCGTTTTCTGCATACAAATATTTAATCAAGGTTTAAAGAAAACTGACCAAGAAATGTAGCTAATCTGTGTGGTTCATTAAACTTACATGGGTATGATAAAGCAGCCCAGAGGGAGGAAGGGTAGCAAATAGATCCATTGTACAGCTGAGAGTGGGGAGGATGCCCAGTCTTTACAACAGCTTGACAATTGCCTTCACTCCCGTCATCAGTAAATAAAGCTGAAATGGAACAAAAATTCAATATTAAAAAAATTGATAATCCATTCAAATAATCATCAGTACTCTACAGAATGCATCAAAAACACAAATATAACACAAAATGAAAACAGCATAAAAAGTATTTTTAGCATCATAAATGTACCATATCCAAACAGAGACATTCCAAAATGTAAATAAATGATTACTGAATGTGCATTGTGATAAATCATTTATCGACAACAGGGCAACAATTTGATTAAAAGATCTTTCAAAAAATCAGCTCATAAATGTAATATAAGTGGCTATAATTGAATGTGTTCTCATTTTGAATTGAACATATTGCATTTGTTTTTAAAGATAAGGTAGAATTCTGGAGAGTGTTTCACAAAGACTAAGATCAACTTTAAGTTGGACTTGCACTACAGCAAGCCGTTCATGCCACTAGTTCCTCCAACCATTCCTGGCATTGGTTTCTCAAGGGACGTACAAATCGTGGTCACAAATCTACAGAATTTACATTTTTTGAGAGTTCATTATTGAAGGAACAAATATTATCTAAGGATTATAATTTCTAAGGTTTTTTTCCCTCTAATTTTACATCTGGTTCAAGACTTTTAAAGGGCATAAATCGCATACCGTAATATAAGTCCAAAGTCTTAATTGTGTCCAAATGAACTATCAATAATGTAAATTCTGTAGATGTGTGACATCACTTGAGAGACCAATGGTGAGAGCAACCAGTGGCATGAATGGCCTGCCATAGTTCAAGTCTTAGTCTTTGTGAAACACCTCAGGTCATGTGATTGCACTGTGAAGGAAACTGTCAGGAAACAACTTGGTAAGGTTGACCATGTCACAGGTTTTGGAATCATCAAAATGATAAGAATTGGACTCAGTCTTGCTAAAACTCACATGTACTGCACACAGAATGTCTCTATGGGAGGGACTACACAAGCATGTGGTATCTAAGTCCTTCCAAAGCGGGAAAACTTATCCTAGGTTTTGGCTTCAGAGGCCATTATCAGCATATACCGGTAGTACATTTATAAGTAAAGAATTAATGTTTACAATTCTGGACTGAAATTAGTTAAGATATTTCATAACCGTCCACTTTTGAAGTTAGTTAGCCATGCCAAAGGTCGTCCAGACTTCATCTCCAGAACCTCTATGCTTCATCAATCTCCCTACCTTTTGCTTGATCAACAACACCATCCTTGTCAATGTCAGCGTAGGTTGCATCAGGTGAAAGGTCAAGCCGTGTCATAGGTCGTCCAGACTTAAGCTCCAGAACTTCGATGCCCTGTGTAAGAAGAATGCACATGACTTTGAACATGAGTTTTGATATGCATTGAAAGATGAAATCTTGGCAAAACAGGAAGCAAATATATCTTTTTAAAAAGTAAATGATATTTTTGTACATGACAACAGGAGAGTTAGTTAGCCATGAATACATCACAATCCACTGACCAAATTGCCAATTTTGGATTCACATAGATTAAGTGATCTCATAGTTATACTTATACTTTTCTTATCATTGGTCCAATTTATTTCAAACTTTAGAGATTCTGTTTCTCTTTTTTTCTTCCTGTTTTTTCTGATTTCATACAAATCAATTTATTACAATGGTTGGATCGCCCTTTAAGCCTACCTCTTGAGAATGAATGATGACGGCATTAGGATTCTTGATGTGTTCTGATGCAGAGTGGGGTGGAAGACCTCCAAAATGGTGGCCAGCGATGTGCTCTTCAAAGCTCGATGTCAGATCTAACAATAAATGAGAGATGATAGGAAGCATACATCAAGTTATTCATAATCTATTCAAATTTTATGCATCAAAGTCAAGCCTCCTAAGAAGTTCATTTGATTTAAAGTAGAGATAGTTAGAGTAATATAAAAATTTGAGTAAAATGAGACCAAGTACCAACTTCCTTTCTTCCACAGGACCAAAATGTATACAAAAGACAAGATGTATATCGCTATTCAAATTTTTGGTTACTACAATTTCAGAAAGAATGTTGTGTTTAATACCTATTGCACTTTTTACGAGTTAATTCAAAACTGAGATGCAGGGTGCATACTTAATCATCTGGAAAATTCAAGAATTGCCGAAAGCAACCACTGCAGAAGACTCATGTATCAGAGCTGAATGAATGAATTTGGGAACCATTCAATTAACTTTTATATGAGTTAACATCTGCAACTATACAGGACTGTGCAAATCTCCTGTTAAATGTTACTGTTCTTTTCTTATCTCTGTCTGTGTACCATGACAGCATTATGTTCTTCATCTTCAACATTACAATCGTACATATTAAAAGCGAATGAGGAAGGTAAAAATGATGTATAGTTGTGCTCTTATTCTGAGGTATACATAACAAATTCTTGTAGTAGTATATAATATACTTACATGAAGAAACTGACAGAATATGTTCATCTTT
Organism: Mesocentrotus franciscanus; assembly: GCA_037976565.1. Taxonomy (NCBI): domain Eukaryota; kingdom Metazoa; phylum Echinodermata; class Echinoidea; order Camarodonta; family Strongylocentrotidae; genus Mesocentrotus; species Mesocentrotus franciscanus. Next base: position 32,445,232 of record CP137676.1, on the reverse strand, counting down.
CTCTGCACTCTTTTTGACCCCATCCTTGCGGAACTCTGCAATGTCAATCTTGGTGTCCATGCTAGATTGCCATCGGAAAGGCTAAAAATGGTGGGTGCAAGGAGAAGTATTGAAAATAGCAAGAATTAATGACTTTAAGGTAATGTTTTCGCTTCCATACAGCTGCTTGTTGCTTTTGTGTACTGTGTATGATGCATACCTGGACAAGACAGGAACCCAAGATGGCCTAAACTCCGGGAAATAAAACCAGCACACTCTGAACATGGGAAGATTGGATCTATCAGACATTTATTATTTGTGTAAAATGGTGAAAGAAGATGTTTTTGCACTACCTGAAGTCTGCACATTTGTAATTTACACAAAGACATTAACATATGGGGGTAACTAAACAATGGAAAAATATGCATCTTCAAGGAAGAGCTAAGCACATAGCTAGCCTTCAACACAACCAATCACTCAGGCAAAGGCCGAGTTTAGAGGTAACTCGGGACACTCAGACATGCTTAATGCACAGTGCAGACGAGCAGACCACAGTCAAAGACAAGTTATAAGACACTATTTCATCGTAATTAGCAAACAAACAAAAAATCAGTCATTACAATCTGATCCAGATTTCTGAAAAATCATGCAGAAGAAACCTGATCCAATAAAGGGTAAGAGTATGGCCAACTTCACCATGGACAAACTGAAAATTTCGAGAAGTAGGTAGAGTCCTATAAACTGCTATGGGCTATGGGTTATGGGTTGGAGTTAGGGTTAGCTGGTTAGGGTAATCGAATCCAATTTGAAAACATTGATATTTTGTAGCCTATTGTATTTCTTTTCTTCTTCTTTCTTCTTAGCTTTACAAAGCACCTCAGACATTTTGCAACGAACAGATTTAGAGTCTTGTATTATTAGTAGTAGTTTCACATCATAGGTTTGGAGCCAGAATGACATTAACATCTCATACACTTTTACACAGAGTTAATGCCCTTCAGGCTCTGAAAAGGTGATATGAACTACGGTACCTTGGCAATATTTACCATTTGTTTGAGGAGTGCTTGGTTGTACTGGTTCCATCCGAGTTCACCTTGATGCCCCCATCCTCTCTTCAAATTCAACTTGAAGTGGAATCCTTGGAACAGTTTCTTTAACAAAAAAAGGGAAAAGAAAGAAAAACAGTATAAGAGCTGCAATGGCGTATCCAGACCTTGACAAGAGGAGGGGCAAAAGTGTTCAATTTCCTGTGATCCATATAATTTTAGACAGGAATTCCCTTTTGGAGAGCCTTGGTTTGATGAGGGGGTAGGTATTGCCCAAAATAACAAAGGAGTTAATAAGCTGACTTATTTTGAGAAAAGTCAAAAGGGTGTGTATAGCAATAACAGATCTAAGGTTCAAAATATCACAATGAGCTGTTGAAAACATGTATCAAAATCTTTCACTGCAGAACCAGAAAATTTTGTGAATAGTTAATGAAAACCATACGGTAAGAAATTCTCCTTTATTTAGTGTTCTGTTAAATGATTAATTATTTTGCAGGATGAAACTTTCAGGAACATTGAACTTTTTTTGGAGCAAGAAGGATGTTATCTCCTATACTTTAACACAGAGTTAATGCTGTTATGGCTCTGAAGAGATGATGTGAAAGTTTTGGGTAATGAACATTATTCAATAGATAATTTGAATATTCCCGCCATCCAATAGAATGTGTTCACGAATCAACAAAAGACATTTTCAACATACAAGTCTAAATTAAATACAAATTCTTCTGAAATTCACACAGGCAGAGAATCTTCTCTATAATAGATACCATACAAAAACTAATGGAAACTTGGAAAGCATTCTTATTTTGAAACACTGACTAAGAACGTTGAATTTGTAAGACATTGTAGAGCAAGCGCAACAAGAGCCCACCAGAGGCGGACACTGGTACTATATAAGAAGCCATCATCATCATCCTCATCATCATCAACAGACATACCTCTTCTGTGTTTGTTTCTTCTCCAAAGTCTCCTGGAAGATGATGCCATCTTACATCACCATGCCGACCAGATAGAGCAAAGGTTGAGAAATGACCTACATCATGGCTTGACTTACTCTCCTTGGAAGAAAAATCATTGGAGCACAATAATTAACAAATTATTAATCACCATTGGCTTTAAAGCACAGAATAATCTCACTCCATCTTATACATCAGAACTTATTCATAAACACACTCCAGTATGTACTCTTCAAATGTCATCAAAGCGTTTTTCGTAATGTAAATCGCATGTTAGGTCATTAACATCAGGAACACATGGAAGGTAAGCAAAGCGCTCCAACTCCAGTATCAAGTTTTCATATTTTTGGTTAAATTCTTGTCCAATTTCAAAGTGCTTTGTGCGAGTAGAAAAAAGCATCCACTAGCGAAAGCCAAAGGTAGTTTGCAAGGTGTGTCAGGTGCGGGAATGGGTGATTACGAACGCATTTTAGGTTGTGTCAACATCACTCTTCACACAGGGGTATCGGTGCCAATTAAGACTAGGTGGTATCAATATCAAATTTCATATCATTACCTAGCCCTTAATTCATCATGTCTACCAACATGGAGGGATCTAAGCATTACTTGTATTAGAAACAGACTAAACTATCTGTAACGTGAAACATCATGCTGCCCTCTCACAGTCCAAAATTTTGTGACCTAATTTTGAATAATCCAGTGACTTACCTTGTTAGCACCGTCGAACCCATGACCATCATGACTATGTCTGTAAGGAATACACAGAGAAGGTAGGTGAATAGATAAGAAGATAGGAGCAAACACCTCCTTCAATACAGCAAACAGTTGAAGAGCTGTTATCATGACGATGTACAGTTGTTCTGAAATATACATTATCGTATAGACTATAGAGTATCGAAGTGTGACGTCATACTGGCCAACTTGTCAAGGTTGCTGGCTCCAAACAATTTTGTGCTGAACCCTGAATACTGACTTTGCCCTGCTCCAGCCCGTTGCTTGAATGATTTCCCGATGAACCTCATGCGCAGCTCTGTTGTTTAGAACCAGTATTCACTCCAGTAATCTGGATGACGAGCGAATATGACGTTCGGTACTTGATATTCTAAAAAATCAGATGCTCCTCTTAATGTAAATCAGAATGCGAATTGCATATATTACATGTTGTTAGGTAGGGCAAGCCATAATGCTTGTCCTACCTAGCAACAAATATTGTATGCAATTCATGTTTTGACTATTGAGATACTATTATCCGTAACAGGTGAATGAAATAATTTGTATCGAGGCACTTCACAAAGATGTATGCATTAAATTAGGTTACATTTGGAAAATAGCCTACTGCCAAGACTAAGACTGGTAATCAATTCTCACTTTAAGGTTGCATGTGCCAGTCTATCTGCCAGCCTGCCACCTATGATCACTAGTCCACCATCATCAGCTTGCAGACTGTGTGGAAGAATCAAGATGGCTGCCTCACTAAAAAAAAGTGGGAAATTTGCATAAAAGTTATTATAAAAAGATTTTCATTTTAATTAGAGGATAGAAATTTCCCTCTTCCTCCTCTTTTCCTTCTTTCTCCCAAAAAATACACAATTATACAGAAGACAATTTTATGAACACGTCTGAAGTATATCTTCACAAAAAAGGGATCTATAATAACTTTATTTGCAAGAGTGTAACTGTATATATGTGAAGAAAAAGAAAATACAAAAAGGGGGTCTACTTATCTGTAATAGAATAATTGTCAAAATATGGGAATCACTTGGAATATTTAGGGTATCATTTGCTCTCCAAACATGGTGAGTGCCAAGACTTGCAACAACAACAAAAAAAAGATGGTTAAAGGTAACTCACCTCATAACATACTGATGACTCCAGGTTGTATTCGGTAGCTTCACTGACCAAATCAATTTGAAATCACTATTCAGACATACCACTGTCCAATCAGCACACAGAACAACAATTACCTAAAGAGGAGGAATCAAAACAGGTTTGTTATGTTGATGGTAATAAGTCTTACCTGTCTATTGAGGCCAGCAAAGGAAAACACAGAAAGTGGCCACTGGAGACAGGTGGTCTTTCTAGGCAGGTTCTACAACACACATTTCTTTCTTGAGGAAGACAAAATTCATGGTCATTATAGACAGGTGGCCACTGAGATAGGTTCGACTATATGCTCATCACTTCTAAAATGAATTCTAAGAAGCACAGTTAGGAAGGCAAGGTATCACTTACTTGGTTTTTAAAAAAAAGTTTTTATCTTATATAATTTTGGCAATATAACTTTGTGTCTAGGCAGTCGTTTATTAAATGCATCGTCTGGTCAGGAATATGTTGTTGGAGAAAATGAGTTCTTCTTATAAAATACTATATAAAAATATTCTGAGAACAGATTATAAGCTTCCCTTCTGTCCAACTGAGCTATAATAATTGCATTTTACTACTTATGTACAGAAAGTTAGAAACTTTTCGTCAATATTTAGCAATCTAAATCATCTGTTATGAAGCACTCCCAATCCTTTCCTTTCCTTTTATCTTCTTGAAATACTTATGTAGCTACACTCTCAAGCCCTACCTGCTTTCTAACTTGATCATCTGAAGTAAGAGGCTCCAGGTATCCTGTTGCCATAGCAACTGCTTGTTTCTTGTCTCCAGCTATATCTGCTTCATCTGCGAGCAAAGAGAACTCATCCAGAGCGTTGAGATATGGTAGAGTCTTGGATCCTGGGGAAGGTTTAGAGGTCTTGAGGAGGAACAGAGAGGAATCCTTGGTTGCCAGTATGATCTCTGTCATATGAAAAACAAGAGAGAAGAGAGAATTCACCAAGGGTGTTGAGATATGGTAGAGCCTTGGATCCTGGGGAAGGTTTAGAGGTCTTGAGGGGAAGTAGAGAGGAATTCTTGGTTGTCTGCAAGATCTCTGTTAAATGAAAAACAAGAATGTACTTTGCTCTTTCTTTACATAAATTATAGGAAGAACATAGCCACTGTATCAATGGCTCTAAATAGTGCTATCCAACCCCTTATAATTTTTTTTAAATACTTGATTAGTATATTTGTTTAACTTTATATTTACATGTTTGCATTTGCCTTGACTTTTTATAGGGGAGATTCAAACCAAACCAAACCAGAGAAATAAATAGGATAAGAGAAGACCCTCCTTTCAGACTTAAAACCTAGATATTTCACTAATTTACAACAGAAACAAGTCAAACATGATACAAAAAGAAAGCCAAGATGGAATTTAGTCATATAGAAAATATGTTAATGTGTGCACTGAATTATTAATATAATTAATTCATATCTCGATTGGTATTCTCAGGTTAGAAAAAAAGGGTGTTCCAAAAAATTGAGCATCAGTTCACATGTTTAATCATTTTATATGCTCATATAAAGATACCTACTGGTAAACGGAGGTTCCAAATCATATTGATATTATAACAATAACAAGAACAAAAATAATAATATACTGTTCTTCTATAGCATGTTTCAGGACCGTAGGCTCCTTCAATTTGCTTTACAATTGACAAAAACTGAAAACACTTATGAAAAGATATGTTTTGACATGTTTTTTGTATATGGCCTTACCATTTCTACCATCACTCTCAATATCAGCTACCAATGGAACAGGTCTGGAAAGATAAAATAATCAAATAACAAATACTTTATGATAGAGTGTTCATTAATCATAATACAGTATAAGCAAATCAAAGTCTCAGGAGGGCAGAAAATAAGCTGCCTTAGGCTTTTAGTTAGAAGGTAGAATCCATTCCAACTTGTTAAATGTAAGCAAACTCAAACTGGCTACCAACAAAAAGAGAAGAGCAATATAGCTACCTTATTCATGACACATAGAGTTATATTCCTACTTTCTACAGAGGAGTAGTAGAACAGAGGTAATGATATAATGGGTATGTCTACAGTAGTCCTTCCATTTTCTTCTCTTTTTGTCTCATTCTTCTCCTCTCTCTTTTCCTTCTTCTTTTTTTCTTCTTCTTCTTCTTCCAGTTTAAGTATAGTCCTCTTCATAAACTATTGTCATGCCTTGTATGAGTGGTGTTCCATGCTGTAGACATGTGCAAAAATAACTGGTCATTTTCTAGAACTTACAATTTTTTCAAGGTCCGAGTATTCATGCTCTCTTCATAGAAACCTGTGCTGACCTCATACCGCCAGGAAGGAACAAGTTCAAAGCTGTGCTGAACTCGTAAGAGATAGGTAGCCATCACAGAAAGTATCACCAAGATGACCCCATCACGGAGAGAAAATGACCTCTGCTGAGCCGCCTGAGCGACACTGGAAATTTTATCCATTCCTGATGTGTGAGAGACACAAAAAAAATGGAGAACAGTCATCAGTTAATTAGAAATAATTCATTTTCTATTGACTTGGACATGTGTTGTTATATTAACATCAGATCTCAAACCTCCTGTTATTTCAACAATCATTTTGAGCTGAGACCAAGATCTTGGACAAAAATAGCGTTAGTTATACTTATACATGTAGTTGGAAAAATAAACATTGTTCAAAATCACCAAACCTGCAATCCGTCGACTAGCTAGAACTTAGATTTAGAAGGGGTGGCGTCAAGACTCAAGCACACATAGCTGCATTACTATCCTGGCTGTGTATTAAAAGCTGTTCTTTTGACTCTCAACATTTCAAACACCACTGTGCAAAACTCAACTGATTTCACTCAAAATCGGTACTTTAGTGACAATTGATGACACCTAAATAGCAGTTAAATACAATTTGTTCAACTTACTGATGTTAGAAAGAATAATTTAAAATTTCAAATCGTCAGTCTACTGTCAAACTTGCCGATCAGCCACATCGGCATGATTGTGTGCATTTGTGTATTACAAGTGTATTGACTATTTATGTGTGCAAATGCTGCCTATTAACACGTAGTGCAGCGCTAGAGGTCAATACACATTAGCATTGACTCTCTATGCTTTGCTGGAGTGGACTCAAGAGGATTTCTGGTCTCAAAATTAAATACTTAAACTGAAAAGTGAAATATGAGTTATGACGCTCCAAGTCCAAAGACCAAAATCATACTGACTGTTGCGGTAGCTAAATCAAATGACTAGACTATATAATAAATCAGCTCTGTAATTTCCAGTCGATTCCAAGCTCAAAATAAAGTTTGTGGGAATTCTGGTCAATCTGGTGAGGGTTCTCCTCCTCCTCCTCCTCCTTTTTTTCTTCATGACCGACACAAATGTGAAGCAATGGGACTAGACCCTATATATTATTCAATAGAAACAAAGCGATCAAATTCCCACGGGCAAATCTCAGTCCTGTAAAATCATAATCATCATTCATTCTGTTATTTGCGAGAAATTAACTATTCATGCTAACTGAACAACAGATATATGAAATATACTTACTAAAAGCAAAGGAAATTAAGTGTAAAATCGACCGGCTCTGGTTTTTGTTTTCTGTTTTTCGGCTTTGCTCAGTTTTTTTGCTACGGTGTCTTTCAAAAGAAAATAACATTACGGAAAAACTCTCTCGCTCTAGCTCTGCGCGCTCTTATTTTGTTACTGTTTTTTTGCAAGAAAGAAATTATATACAGTGGCGGATCCAAGAATTTCTTACCAGTGGGGGGGGGGGCACAAAATCACATGGGGTGAAATATATGAAAAACGATGGAGCGAGGCGTCAGCGGCGAGGGAGCGGAGCGACCAAGCGGGGGTGGGTCCGATGGGAGGGGGCCAGAACCCCCTCCCTGAGTAGGAAACATTTGCAATTTTAGAACCACATTAGGTGCATTTTCAGGCACTTTCTGGGCCCGGTTGCATAAAACTTACCATTGATGGTAAAGTTACCATCAATGGTAAGTTTTGTGCAACGGGGCCCGCTGGAGTAATATGACATAAAATTGCTTTCTCCTACCCCCTCCAAGAGTAGGGATCCAGGGGCGGATGATGGGATCTAGCTTTTTGCTAAGGGGGGGGGGGTTGACCCATGACGACACGGAGCATCGTCCACGAGCCGCGAAGCGGCGAGGCGATTTTTTGTTGTTGCTATTTTTAACCATGACACAATGGAGACCATAAAAAGCAGTGCATGATAATTACATCTTTTTAAATCAAGTAACAGTTTAAGGGGGGGGGGGTTGACCCAAAGACGATGCAGAGCATTGTCCACGAGCTGCGTAGCGGCGTGGCGATTTTTGGTGTGCTATTTTGAACCCCCGTAAGTGGTGTTTTCCTGGCATCTATACTAACACAATGGAGACCATAAAAAGCAGTGCATGATAACGTCATTTTAAATCAAGTAACAGTTTAAGGGGGGTTTCGACCCAATGACGATGCGGAGCATCGTCCACGAGCCGCGAAGTCCGAGCCGGGTAGCGGCGAGGCGATTTTTTTTGTTGCTATTTTGAACCCCCGTAAGTGATGTTTTCCTGGCATCTAACACAATGGAGACCATAAAAAGCAGTGCATGATAACGTCTTTTGAAATCAAGTAACAGTTTAAGGGGGGTTCTACCCAATGACGATACGGAACATCGTCCACGGGCCGCGAAGTCCGAGCCGGGTAGCGGCGAGGCGATTTTTGTTTTGCTATTTTGAACCTTCGTAAGTGATGTTTTCCTGGCATCTACTAACACAATGGAGACCATAAAAAGCAGTGCATGATAACGTCTTTTTAAATCAAGTAACAGTTTAAGGGGGTTTCGACCCAATGACGATGCGGAGCATCGTCCACGAGCCGCGAAGTCCGAGCCGGGTAGCGGCGAGGCGATTTTTTTTGTTGCTATTTTGAACCCCCGTAAGTGATGTTTTCCTGGCATCTAACACAAAGGAGACCATAAAAAGCAGTGCATGATAACGTCTTTTGAAATCACTTAAGTAACAGTTTAAGGGGGGTTCTACCCAATGACGATACGGAACATCGTCCACGGGCCGCGAAGTCCGAGCCGGGTAGCGGCGAGGCGATTTTTGTTTTGCTATTTTGAACCTTCGTAAGTGATGTTTTCCTGGCATCTACTAACACAATGGAGACCATAAAAAGCAGTGCATGATAACGTCTTTTTAAATCAAGTAACAGTTTAAGGGGGGTTTGACCCGTGACGATGCGGATACTGTGTGGGTCTGGACACATGATGGCGTTTTTCTATTCACATCACATTTTCACTTGGCACCCAGGTCGAAAAACCAGTTGAAACCAGTAGCCAACTGGTCAACTGGTACCAGTTCAAACCAGTAGTCAACTGGTACCAGTTCAAACCAGTATATTCAACTGGTTTTTAATATGGAAATTGAGACAACGCTATCTGAGACCAGTTGACAAACCAGTTGAAAACCAGTAGATTGACCAGTTGATTATTACCAGTTGAAAACCAGTAGATTTACCAGTTGATATACCAGTTGATATTTCCAGTTGATTTACCAGTTGAGACCAGTAATCAACAGATATTGTGATAATCAATAATCAATATTGGCTTCTGGCCACCAACAGGACCATAATATATAAACTCTTGCAATTACCCCATCACAGAGATCATTTGAGGTCGATTACAGATAAGTCTCATTCCATTTTAGAAAGTTGGAGTTCGTACATAGATATATACAAAATTATACATTTTTTTTTCTGGTTAGTAATTACATGTATCAATATATCTATTTTTACGTCTTAAATTAGATGAAAAACATGATCAAACATATATAATATATTTGTCAATGATTGACTAAGAAAATAACAATCACAAAATTGATGTGCATTGTCACATTTGCTTGATAGATCATGATAATTATATTTTCTGTGAAAATATGCAAATTAATCATGAATATGCACAAGATATAATGAACTGGTTTCTGAACTGGTAAAGCAACTGGTATTCTACTGGTCAACTGGTAAATCAACTGGTAATCATCTACTGGTTTTCAACTGGTAAATCAACTTGTATATCATCTAACAGTTTCAACTGGTAAATCAACTGGTAATCATCTAATGGTTTTCAATTGGTAAATCAACTGGTTTTCAACTGGTAATCATCTACTGGTTTTCAACTGGTAAATCAACTGGTAAATCAACTGGTAATATCAACTGGTCTCAGATGTCAACTGGTATTTCTACTGGTTTTCAACTGGTAAATCAACTGGTAATCATCTACTGGTAAATCAACTGGTGTCAGATGTCAACTGGTATTTCTACTGGTTTTCAACTGGTAAATCAACTGGTAAATCAACTGGTAATATCAACTGGTCTCAGATGTCAACTGGTATTTTTACTGGTTTTCAACTGGTAAATCAACTGGTAATCATCTACTGGTTTTCAACTGGTAAATCAACTGGTAATATCAACTGGTCTCAGATGTCAACTGGTATTTCTACTGGTTTCCAAATTGTATCAACTGGTATTAACTGGTACCAGTTGAGACCAGTTGAGACCAGTTCAAACCAGTAGATACCAGTTGGAAATCCTTACTGGTTTCAACTGGTATCAACTGGAATTTCGACCTGGGCAGCCCAAGGGGGGGGGTAAACCCTAACCCCTCCCCACTATAGATCCGCCACTGGGATCTTTTGCAAACTGGAAGCAATAAGCATTACATGTAGGCGGTGGAAAAAAGTGCTTGCTAAACGGATAGAAACTTTGTGGTAGGCTCTTCGCGGCCACAGGGATGACAGAAAATAATATGACAATTAATGAAACCAGCAACCGGGCAGGATTAATGGCGGGGACAATCTGCATGCTGAAAGAGCACTTAGAATAGGTATATAGGTAAAATTAATTCAAGACTATAAGTTATAAGTTATAAGTTATAAAGGAGATAAAATCTTTGGTATTAGTCATGTTCGACTTAAAATTGCATGCCCCCGCCCCTTACCCGGTAAAAAAACCACCTTCTTATAATATCATCCCCCTTTCTTTCTTTTCCCTTCTCATTATTCTCCTTTTCCCCCTTTTCTCTCCTCCGTCTTTTCCCCTTTCTTCTTTTTCCGCCTTTTCTCTCCTCTCTCCTCCCCTTTCCCCCTCCTTTTCTCCTCTCCCCTTTTCTTTCCCCCCTCACTTCTTCTTTCTCTCTTCCCTTTTTTTTCTTTTTCCTCTCCTTTTTCTTTCGCCCTCCTTTTTCTCCTTTTCTTTTTTTTACCGGGGCACGTTCCCCCTGTGACCCCCTGGATCCGCCACTGATATAAAACGTAGAATTGTAACCCTAATCCCAGTACTATAAAATCTCTGATGAAATAACTCCTTGAACAACTGCCGGATCCCCGATTTTGTAGTCTTATGACTTCAGTTTGATACGGGAGTCAGAGTGATTGTATATAGTACTATAAGAAGACTGAGAAAATCCTTCCCTTGTTCAGGTTGTCATTATTTTAGTCGAGGGGGTGCTGCAGCCCCCCTCCCTCGAGCGAGTCTCGGAAGAGACGTCGCGGGAAACTGGTCAAAGATATAATATGACATAATGGTCAATTTGTCTGTCCAATTTGAAATCGTATACATTTTAATGGTCTTTTCATTGTGTCCAAACAACACATAAAAACGGACTCGCATAATTCTTCCGACATTTCTTGCCAGATTTCACCATGCAGTACCAGTAAATGGGAAGTCTTTTGATCTTTTTGGAAGATAAGGATACAAAATTTGGCAAAATTGGTTGAGTATTTTTTATACGCATGTTTTGTGTGTGATAAAAAGATGAAGACATCAATTGACATGACTAGCAGTGCTCGATCCTTGCTGAAAATAACGTTTCATTGTGTAGTTTCAGAAATATTATGCTTGGAGCTAATTTGGGCAAGCTGTAGGCTATAATAACGTCATATTGAACTTTTACGATAACATTCCACACACATTAGCTAGCTAGCTAGCACAGATAGCATCAACTGATCAAGATATATGCCATTTGACATCATATTTTGTTTGATATTTATTTATAAAGCTGCATGGTATTACATGTTTAACATATTTTTGCTACACCTGAAAGATATTTGAAGTCATACGCTGTTACCCAAAAAGTTTAAATATGTTTTTTTTTTCACTTTGGCTTTTCATGCAGTCATTGTGTAAATATATATAGTTTGTTCTTGATCTAGATCAAATTTATATTGATTATTGTCAATGTTTCAATATTTTATTGATCAATCTAAAGAGTCATAGAGATTTATCAGTGACGTTCTGAGAAGATATAAACTAATAAATAATATTGTCACAATCATATTAATTACAATGATATAAACTAATAAATAATATTGTCACAATCATATTAATTACAATGATAGACGGAGGTAAGAAAATAACATTCCAACTTTATAATATATGGGCAAGAGTTTATGGAACATATTCTGTATACCACAGGGTGGTTCCCGCGGCGTTCCATTTTCGGGAAATGTTAATTTGGTCCAACTTAATTACAACTTAAAGGTACTATGTCCCATTTGCAGGCCAAAAAATGAAAAGGTTAAATTCCAACGGCATTTGAAAGACAATACTAATTTAGAACTTCCCTAAAAAAAGGGGGCTTGAAAATGTCTTTAAGTGGGAAAATAACGACTATTAGTTGTCGAATCGACTTAGGAGCTATAGAGCCAGTAAGTAATAGTCTGATTTTTCAGACCATTGTACCGAATGGTCGTACGTTTTATGCTGCGCAAAGATTCAATCAGTTTAATTTTGGCCATTACAAGAAGTGGGTTATTGATGTAGACAAATGCTCATGTACCCTTTACAGCTCATTTTATGTATGTTATTACCAAAGATGAAAAAGCCAGTCAGTCACTCAATAGTGTCTGACAGTGAAGTCTAGCAAGTAAACGGGTTTCCTTGCATAATTTGAATATTAGGACACTGCTAACGTTTACATTTCACAGATAGGACGATAAATGTAGAAGTTCTACAGAATTTGATGTTGGCTGCAAAAGGGACATAGTTTTTCTCTTCTCTTTTCCCTCCTTATTATCATACCCCCTTTTTTCAAAAGCGGGCACTCAAAATAATTGTAGGATATAATATTGATTATACGAATGCCCTTGCCATAACCAGCCTTACTTCCCTATCCTCGAGAAGGGACTCATCTTTGTTAAGTTTTTACCACAAACACATTCTGCCCAATCCCAAGTCCTTCTCAAGCATATGAGACAGTTGCAACATGACAGGTTTCCCGACGATTAAATGTAATACTGAAAGGTATCGTAAATCCATCATCCCTTACCTAGCCAGAATCTTGAAATAACTCTCACCCCCTACACTTTCTAGCAGATCTTTATCTTACTTTGGAGTCAATAAATCAATGTCACTATTTCAGCCTGCATGCCTTGATCCTATGGTGTATGTGTATGGTTTTCTTTGTATTTCAGTTATTGTTATATTTACTTGTAGTTTTTCCCCTCTCTCTCTCCCTCCCTCTCCCCCCTCTCTCTCTTTCTCTCTCTTCAAACTTCTCTCCTTCTTTTTTTTCTTTTAACTAGCTAGCTTCCCTTTTCTCTCTTCCTGCATGTACTTGTATGATGATTATTGTTGTCTCGCCGAAATTTGACTTCTCTTAATTTTCATAAATGTATTACATGTAATTAGGAATAATATGTTTATTTACTTATGTTCATTCCATTCCCTGCTCTCTCTCTCTCTCTCTCTCTCTCTCTTCCTTTCTCTCATTGTACCTCCCCTTTTCTCTTATCATCTCTCTCTCTCTACCCCATTTGCTCTATATCACTCTCACTTTCATGAGCCATATACCTTCCCCTGCTCTTTTATATCTCCTGCTAGTACATCCTTTCATTTAATGTACATAAACGAAGCTTTGTTACAAGACTCCTTCTAACGAAAATTTGAGAAACTATAAAAAATAAAAAAAAAATATTGTACGCGGTATGCATGCAGTACGGAGATTTGCTTATGTTCCGCCCCGCCCGCCCGCCCCCCACCCGGGTCGGAGGGACCGCATTCGTGTTCCCCAAAAGGGGACAAATCCGGCCCGAGAAGTGTAAAAAAAAAGGGGGTGTATTTGACTTTTCACCCGGAGATTTCTTTAAAAAGGAGTGTTATTTCTTTCTCTCTCTTTTGATTCCTGAGAAATTAAAAAAGGGGGCTATAAAATATTTTAAAAGGGGTGTTTTTTTTACTTTTTTCTCTCTCTCTCTCTTTGGACTCCTGAGAAAGGGGTCATAAAATATCTTGAATATATCCGAGATAGGGGGTACATGGAGCAGTGTTCCGGATTTAGGGGGGTCTCCAAGGCAGGAAAAGCCCGCGTAGGGGGGGGGGTGCTTTAAAAGGGAGGGAACAATTAAGCACCCTAAATAACACTGAGTGGGGGGCGGGGATTATGTACGCTTAATTTGGCAACCGATGATCAGCTGACAATCACACATCACATGACTTCACTACTAGAGCTGAGCACTGCGCTGTACATGCATACTGTATGCATACATATAATCTGTTCCGAAATCATTTCTGCTTGCATTATAAGTAGGTATATCTCACGGCGGCACAGCTCATGTTCCTTGTCCTCGCTAAGTTTTGTGTTGCAGTCAGGTAATTTAAACTTTCTTCACAATCATGACTTTTACTACAGTTCATAGTTTTTTTTTTTACTAGACTACTTGGTAATAGTAATAAAAGTAATATTAGATCAATACGATGGCGATGCTTGACTCCTTCAGTCGGGATCGACAAGCCCCAGTTTGTTTCTGTTGCGTGTTGGACTTTATGGACGAGTACCTGTTTGAGCTGAGTGTGCAGTGCAGTGTGGTCGCCTAATAGTAATATAAGTACACTTTCGAATTCGGAGGTGAAGTACATCGCGTGTATGAAGACCACTTAATTATATCTGTTTCACTTTCCATTGTGCAATTGTGTGGCCTATCAAATAATAAATTTGTGGGATAAGTAGACGAGACTATGGTGCCCTCAAAAATGGTAAGACCGGCCCGGCCTACCTGATTGATTTGTCAAATGTGGACCAGGCATTGTTTCACGAAACCGTCCTATAATTAGTATATAGTACGAGTTCACCCACATCCCTTTGAAACGTGTGTTACTGAAACTTAATTTAGACGATAGTTTTGTGAAATGCTTCTCCGATGTTAATCGTCAGTAACATGAAGAGAAGAAGAAACGGCGTTATTGCACTTGCGCACCGGGAGCCTAGAATGAGATTCTGTTCAATAAAATGCATAGGAAAAACATGTTTCTACAAAATAGCAATTAGTAGGTCTTTCCTTTGCATCATTAAATTTTAAATACTTATTTAATACAGAGCCACCCAGTTCCCGTAGGCAATGGGTTAAGTTAAGATTTAATCATTTCTAACCATTGTTATTAATGCCAAATTTTTCAGCTATTTCATTAAAATGATTTAATAATTGACTTTTCTTTCTTTTTTCCACCAGTTATGCAAATACTCTTCAGCTTTGATTTATTTATGATCTAGAGGCTGCAAATTGAGAGAATCAAAGAACACATTACTGAGCTAGAAAGAGATCAACATACATGACATATGCAAACAGGATCAGTAAGATGGGATGTGTACTGTCACCTCGGCATTGATTAAAGTTTGGAGGATTCAGGACAATATTCAATCATACCAACACCTTGATTCTTGAACTGATTTGAACTGAATAAAGTAAACCACTGATCTTCCAAGATGAGTCGGAGCAGTAAGAGACTGTACGCTAACGGCCTGAATGACTTGCAGGATGCGTCGGGTTACGAGTCCAGTGAGACCCAGTCCTTGTTGGGCAGTGTTACAGTACGGACTCACCCGGCACAAGGAGGAGAGACATCAGTTCTTGGGGCCATGTTCATTGTCGTCAATGCATGCATCGGGGCAGGGCTGCTGAATTTCCCATATGCATACCAGGCTGCTGGAGGAATTGTCGTCAGTGCCATCATTCAATTGGTGAATATTATTCCCTTTTTTTGTTTACTTCTCCAAGTCATCTTTTACACAAAGGAGTATAATTGCCTTGTTGATGCAAGATGTATCATATTAAAGGTGTGATCATGTCGTGTGTTTAATGCTTTTTCTTTAGATGAAGAAGATACCAGTCTTCAGCATTTAAATTCTACAAGGTAAATTTTTTTTCTTCTGTATTTTCTTTGAAAAATACACAACTTCATCATCATCTTTATGTTTGTTGTAATGGGTGCCTTTCAATTTCCAAAATCTGTCAATTTTTCCACTTTATTTGTTAAACTACAAATTGGTCACTCTTTTTATTTTCTTTCTGAATATTTCTTTTTTTAGTCTTCATATAACATTAGCTAGTTTCAATTTCTATACCTTGTATTAGTTTAATTGTACATTATTTGATGGTTTAAATAGTATTTTTGTTTCGTTTTTATCATCTGTTGTAGGTACTTGTTGGTATAATTGCAACCACTTTGCTAGTTCTTGCCCTGTGTTCTGACGTACGACAGTCCAGATCTTATCAAGGTGTCATACAGGAAATGTGTGGTCCCAAAGCAAGGTTTATCTGTGAGCTGTGTATCATTGCGTACTGCTTTGGAACATGCATAACGTTTTTTATCATCATAGGAGATCAGACAGACGGAAGTAAGTTGTTCCTGAACAGCCCTCAAAATATGACGAAACCTGCATATAAAGTCTGCTCAAGGGAGACAAGAAAAGTGGTCTTTATAGGCAGGGTTCAGGGTACAGGTTTCAGTGTGAAACTATTTTCAAGGAAAACAAAGTATGGTCTTTTTAGACAGGTGGTTGCTAAACCAGGTTTATCTGTATTTGCTTTCTTCAGTGGCTCATGATGTTGAGGAAATTTAGAATAGCCCACCACAAAGGTTGACCAGATATCCATTGGATGACTTATGTTTCCCCAATGAAGCTAAATTCAAAGACTCCAATCCAAGCCTCTTAGCTACCTCTAACCCTAACTCTAACCCTATCCCAACCCTATACATTGGTAGCTCATGTATTGGGTATCATAAAGTTAAACCAATCTTGTTTTTATCCCAGCCTTTTTTCCTACTCCAAAGAAGGGAAATTGAGAGGCTTAATTACTGGGGCTCTTTTCAAGTTCCTGAAGACATATTACCCATTGTCCTTCAGTTTTTAATATTGTTGTTGCTGGGATTAAGGGATTATATCCTTCACCACGTGGGTTCTTGGTTTCCCATCCTGACCAGTTAAATATTTGAATGGTTAACTTGTCAGCATGTAAATGTTTACCACATAACAAATCTTTTCATTGTTAATGGTTCAAACTTGTGGTACATGTATAACTTTAATATATTGAGAACAATGAAATTAAGCAAGAAATGTAACAATGGGGGTACTAATGTAGGAATGGTAGGCTCATGACTCATGGCACATAGCCATGGATTGTGTATATTGCTTACATTACATTCCCTCAGAAATTTTCTCCCAAGATATTTAATTCTGTTTCTCTTCTTTTTTTCCCAACTTTTTCCCAACTTTTTCCCAACTTCATTCGGAGGATACATTTAAAAAAATTAAAAAAATTCTCCACGTATCTGAGATTAAGGACATCTTAGTCCAAAGTACCGTATCAGCCAGAATCATGTCAGTTTTCACTGCAAGCCAGTTATGTACTTTAATCGTTTGGTCAAGGGATAAGAGAAAAAGAAAGAGGAGTTTATTTCAAGTGTTAATACATTGCTCAAAATTCAATGTTATTACTAAATTGATGTTGACTTTGAAATCTTGTTTGTTTTTCTCTTGAACAGTTTTATCCTACATCTGTGGAGGAAAGGACCAGTTGGTCTACTGGTATCAAGACAGACGATTCACCATAACTTGCTGGGGGATACTCATTGTCTTACCACTGTGCATGCCAAAAAAAGTAGACTTCCTCAAATACCCTGGGTAAGTACCACTGATATGTATCACAATGGATAGGTGACAGGTTTTGTGCAGGTGATGCTTCCAGACAAACATGTTCAATATTCCTTTTGTGTGTGAAAATATGGAAGACAGGAGGAAGATTTTGTCATTGTATAAAGGCAAAAGGTCTACCACTGATCTGTATGACGATGGATAGGTCATTTGTGCAGGTTTGTGCAGGTGATGCTACCAAACAGACATTTTGCTATTCCATCTAGTATAGTAGTAGGTTGTGATAGATTGATAATCATTGATATTCTATAATAGTTTCTTTACAAATGCAAAATTCTTACGAACAGCAGAGTGAAGGAACAGGAGAACAGCATTGGGATTATTGATTGCCTCTTCAATCTTCTTGTTAGAACATCTGCAATCTTAGCTAAAATATATTAAAAACTCTGCGAGGTGGCTGGATGAATTACTGGGATCCCATAAGAGTTAATGCAGTGAAAACTAGACTTTTGATTAATTTTCTACTTGAGTTGATGTGGTTTAGGAGAAACATCTATTATTGTTACATAAAGGAGTGAGTAGACTGTATGAAATGAATATGATTGTTCTTATCCAAAATGTTAATGAGTATTAAGTCATTAGGCTATTGTAGGGGATGTGTTTGGGTGTGACACTTAAAAGATAACTTTGCAAGGAAATCATCTCTTTCAATTCCCCTACCAGGTCTGTTGGAGTATTAGCATCGCTCTACATCTGTGTTGTGGTTATCATCAATTATTTCTTGTGGGTGAAGACCCCTAGTCCAGATCTTGTTACTGAACCTTCATCATGGACTCAAGTCTTTGCTTCTATACCCACTATATGTTTTGGATTCCAGGTAATTTGCATTCAAATTTAATTTGATGTTTATAAATTATACCAGTTGATGTCAAAGTGCAGCTAGACACAACCTCATAAATAAACTGCAAAGTCCAGAAGTAATTCCCCTCATCCAACTAATAATATATGAGAATGAAAAGTGTAGTACAATTTTAAAAGCAGGTCTAAAGCTGAGTTGAGTTTTATTTCACTAAATTTGTTACTCTAATTTTGTGATTTAAACCTACTAAACCTACTTGCTTGTTTAAGGTATCATCCCTTGCAAATTTTGCATTGTATGATAATACATGAAAGTTAAAACAAGCAAATTTTAAAGTCTCCTTTTTCTTTTTCTTTCATCAATTCCCCATTTCTGTCAATTTGTGTAAAACATCTTTTATACCTTCTACTCTTCCTCTTTTGTATCTCTCTTTCTGTATTCTTTCTCTCCTTTTAATTTAAAAAAAATCTTGACAGTGTCACGTTAGTATAGTTCCAGTCTACTCCAGCCTTCACAAACGCTCTCTCCCTCGATTCACCCGCGTCATCATCCCTGCTCTCCTGATCAGCTGTACAGCCTACACCCTTTCTGGCATTTTGGGTCTCTAACTTTTGGTAGCAAGGTCTGCTCGGATATCTTACTCTCGTATCAACATAAGAACATCACGATTATGATCGCAAGGGTCATGGCATTAGCCAATATGCTCACAACGTACCCTATTTTACACTTCTGCGGCAGGTGAGTAGTTTTAGTGCAAAGATTGTTTTGGGACATCTGTCAACTAATTGAGTGAATTGTGATAGCAACATCCCTGGGAAAGTTTGTGGCTGTAATTATTCAGTTTTTGTAATGCACTTCATTACATGTATGTAGGTCAAGCGTTTATCTCTAATTGTGTTTTGGGGGTACTTTTATATTCAGTGGCTAAAAACATTGTTTTTATTGAGTGTGTTGCAGGAAAATCTGAAAGAAAATGATGTACCATTGGTGTTTATTGAAGTTATCCACACGTAGTCTATTCCCATTTGGAGAACAAGAAAAAAAAAAGAGATAGCATTGCACCCAAATTGCATCTCTAAGAACACTTTTACCAATGAATGCATTGCAGACTTTGGATTGAATAAGGTTACAGACAATACTTATTGCTGGATTGCAATATCTAAGAAAATGTTGAATGGAAAAGATAAATTTTCAATTGCATGATGTTCAAATCTCTTGCAATCACATTATCTTGAAAGATGTAAATCGTAACAATTGGTAAAATAAGAGAGACTCTATCCTTAAAATCCAGAGAAAAGAAGATAATTTAAAACAGACAAACCAAATATCATTAGGAAAGCATTTGCCACTTCTTTTTTGCCCTGTAAACCCTTCAAATTATATTGCTTAATCCTTACAGATTAGCAATAGAGACCATGTTACAATCAGCTTTTGGCAGGACAGATGAAGAATGGGTCTTGAGAGAGAAACGTCGCAGGGTCATCGAGACAGTGACCTGGTTTAGTATCTCACTTCTACTGGCTCTCTTCATTCCAGATATAGGGGTGGTCATCTCTGTCATCGGAGGGTTGGCTGCTGTATTTATATTTGTCTTTCCAGGTGAGTAAGCTTGTTTATTTTAATTTTTAAGCATTTAAATACATGAATTGAGGAATAGAAAATACAGTCACGTCTCACCATATTTTGGCTGTTGAGAGTTAGGAGGCCGATTATTCTATCCTTTTACACTTGGTTTAATACTGCCCTTGTGGATGTAAGCAGATGATATTAAAATGTAAGATCCATGTAGCTTACTGTAAGTTAAAATCATATTGGGGTCTTCAGATGTTCAACTGAATGTCCCTATAAAAGAACAACTATTCTGATGTTTATTCTCAAAAGTGTGTTAATTGATAACCTGCAGCTTTTTGCAAAGATTATATTCTTCTGTTTTTGCTATGATGAAAGTGGTATATTTTAAACAAGTACATCATGATTTAAACATTGAAGTTTATTTAAATCTCAAATTATGTTATGATACAAAACACTACTTAATGTCTAGAAAAAACGTACTGTGATTTACAGTGACAAAGTATTGTAAAACACTATAGTCCATAGTTTGGACTGAAGTTTGGCATTCATTTGACAGTTTCACGTACAGTGAAACAATGATACCCTTCTCAAGTATGCTTTCAATTGTGTTATGTCAATATGAGATAAGAAGGGCAAACAAGATAACAATGAAGCATGTGATAGTTTGTACATTTACAGTATATGACTAGCTCAAGGGTGATGTGTAGACACTACAAAGCTTTTTCTTTCAATACAAGTTTAAAGCTAAACTTGAGTTCTGGGAAATGCCTTTTGAGAAAAACTGGCTCAAAGAAATGTTGAATTGTTTTTGTGCAGTAGATACGTGGGTCAGACTAGAAAAAATTATACAGCAATGATTAGAAAAGCCATTGTTTTTGCAAGGGTTTTATTTTCATGAAATTTGTGAATTGTTGTTGAATGTTGGGTTGTGAATTTAGCAACATATGAAAATGAGCTGGCAATGCATTTATGAACACGTATCGATAGAAGCATGTGTTGAATATTGCAAAAACAAGTTACAACAATGTCTGTGTCTCTGTTATATGCTGATAATATCAGTATGTAAAATTATTGGCATAAGCAGTAATGAAACTTGTTGGGGAATCTTTCACTATGAAAATAAAGCACAACTCACATTTGCGCACATGGAACTTCTTGTAATAATAATAATAATAATCTTTTAAAGTCCACTCCAAATTTTATTAAACCGAAAATGGAAATTCTGTTTGCCCAATTGATCGTGAGCCTGGCAGCCACTGAGCAGCACCAGATCGACATTGCTCTGTCCCCTTTATATTGTTGAACGCCCAACAAGGTAGCAGCAACTCCCATCTTTTAACATCTTTTGGTATGACGCGGCCGGGGTTCGAACCCACGACCTCCCGGTTGTGAGGCGGACGCTCTACTGACTGAGCCAACACACCGGTTGGTCATGGACATGGTCATGACTACCAGCTTGATTTTATGTCTCTGTTTTGTCCATTAATCAGCTATAAAACATTTATTACCATAATCTTTTGGGAACCATCTAGTATTCAGTTTCTTAATTTTATGCTCCAATAGGCTTTATTACTGCTGCTCAAATATTACATTCATTGAATGTTTTGTGGCTATGAAATATTTCCAGACAGTCAAAAATATTCCATTTAAAATAATTTTAGATTATGGATACTAAGTATGGGCATTGAATTGGACATGCTTTGAAATCAGACTCATATAGATATTAGGGTACACATTTCAAAAGACTGTAATTGTAGCCCACAAATTTGTTAATTTTAAAGCTAATATTCATAGCAAAAGAACACATTATTGTGAAACAAAGGCTTATGCAGCATGGCATTATTTCCGATTCAAAGAATGAATGTTCTTCTAAAAAAATAACTATTTTCAATGAAGCAATTTTTAAATAAAATTCATATTTTGATTCTGTACCCTCAAATTCCAAATACCATTTTTTTCACACCAAGAATACTATGCACAATAGATACACTGCTAAATGTACTTCTGATGGGTAATCTTTTAATGGATATGACACCATTCAGTGGCTAATTTCTGCATGTAAGTGTGGGAAGAGAAGCAGATGTCTATTAAGCATTATCTCTTATGAGATTCTAAAAGATATTTGATTAGAGATATTGGTAGCATGACATGTGAATTGATATCACATGCCTTAAAGATAAAGACCAGTTCTGGTCATGTGATTGCATTGTGAAAGAAACGTTGTGGAATTGATCAGAAAAGGTTGATCATCTAGCATATAAGTATTGGTGTGTACTGCAAGGTTCTGGAATCATCAAAATGATAAGAAATTTGGCCCAGTCTTGGTAAAGTTACAAGCACTGTACACAGAAAGATGTATATGGGACTATGCGACCACGTGCGATATCTATTTGGTCCCAATAGATATAATAATTTACCAAATATATCAATTAGTAGGTGGTTTCCCGGCAAAATTTGTATCATCACGTATTAGTCAAAACATATTCTTTCACATGATTGGTAATGAGAGCTTCCATTTCATTTTTTGAGAGAGGGGCGTTTCCAAAACTGGCCTTTATCTTTAAAAGAAATAGTTTACCGGTAGATAAAATGGAAAAAGAAATTGTCTGTTTGGAGCCAGAAGGGTGTTTGTGTTTGTATCCTTTTGCCACAATCATTCCACAATCATTCCACAATCATTCCACAATCATTCCACAATCATTCCACAATCATTCCACAATCATTCCACAATCATTCCACATTCATTCCACAATCATTCCACAATCATTCCACAATCATTCCACAATCATTCCACAATCATTCCACAATCATTCCACAATCATTCCACAATCATTCCACAATCATTCCATATTTCGTGGTTTGGCTTAATAACTTTTGATTCAGAGCCCTAAAAAAATACCAGGGGGGTGTTTCACAAAGACTAAGATCGACTTTAAGTTGGACTTAAGTATAACAGGCCGTTCATGCCACTGTTTGCTCTTACCATTTACTGGCATTTGTCTTTCAAGGGACGTACAAATCGTGGTCTCAAATCTACAGAGTTTATATTTTTTGATAGTTCATTATTGAAGGAAAAATATTATCTAAAGATTATAATTTAGAGACCAATTGGGATAGCAACCAATGGCATGAACGGCCTGTTATACTTAAGTCCGACTTAAAGTCGATCTTAGTCTTTGTGAAACACCCCCAGATGCATTCTGAGAAGAAAGGATGTAAATTGCTGCACACACTGCATTTTTGTTGTTGCGTTTTAGCCCTTTAAATAATCCTGTCTTGAAAGGGTTAATTCATATTGCCCTTCTAGCTCTGTACAGACAATATGTTCAATTCAATCCAAAATAATAATAATAATAAAATCATTTTTATATAGCGCATAATAATAAATTCTCTATGCGCATTACAACAATCAATTATACAATAATACATTATATTACATGATTAATCTAAAAATTTAAATATACATGAATTAACAGAAATACATATCGTATACAATGATGAAAAAGACAGATATAATATAAATGGTATAAAATGGATTAGTGCAAAAGTGCAGAAATAGAGGAGAGTTAGAGAATAATTTTGAAAACATACATTAAAATGACAAAGAAAACATTCTTTTAGTACTGGTATTGTTGCTGATATACACTAGATTATTTTGTTCCATTTACATGTCCCTTTAGAGAGGAAAGCAGTTATTCATGTATCTGGAATATTTGCTTTTGATGTTCTGTTTTGTGTCCTCATCTTGATACTGCAACTGCTGTTCTTATGAAATCATATACATGGAAAATAGCCTGGTCACTCAGTCATATTATCTTCTCTTTGTTTTTTAATTGAGAGAGGACTATTCTTATCATATTTATGATGTAATTCAAAGATATTTTATATCTATTTCCTCTTTCTGCACTTTTATTTCTATTATCCCATTATATGAAGGGCAAATGTTCATTGAACTCAATATCATTCTCTCCTCTCATTATCTCCTTTTGACAGTTGTATGCCCCTTTCAAGTTTTCAGTTACTGTTTCTCTCTTTCTCTTTCTTTCTGTTGCCTTCTGTCTCACTTTACCATCCCCCTCTCTCTCTCTCTCTCTCTCATTCTCCCCCTCCCCATATTCATGTTGAATTGTTCTTCTTCTCTCTTCCTCTCAAAGGTTTATGCCTGGTCCAGTTTGTCCTCCAGCACTCGGCTGCATCCCGGAGAAAGAAGTGGTGTCTCATTACATTTGGAGGATTCCTCCTGGCTTTGGGCGTCTTCATCTTCTCTGAGAGTTTCATCCTCGCCATCATGAACGATATCTCTGGCACCACCAAGAGTGGATGCTGAGAGCTTTCCTGGTTTGCTCTGTATTAATATATGGGAGCCAGGTAGCTCCTGTATTAACTAACTCTTTACATGCCACACAAATAATCTTCTTGTGCCATAGTGTATCTATCATGGGATAGATATTCCAGAGGCTTCAAGATGATTGAACTGTTTCCACTTTCCAGTACAAGATGAACGTATACCATTGTTCAAAGGGTTGTCACTAGTTAAACATAGAGTCATCTTTTCTGCTGTGAATTACATCTTTATTAACTGACTGCCTGGAATGAGAAGATTCAGTAGTTAATGACTTAATAATGATCAAGTGTGGACTATTGAGAGCTGTTGAGAACAAGTGATTAAACTTAGATTTATGGAGTCCTTGATGAGCTACATCACTGGTGATATCAAGAGTCATCAAGAATGGATGTTGAGAGCTACATAACTCTTTACTTTGGAGAAAGATTTGTTCATATCTGCCATATCTTCAATATCTACCTTACTTCTTCTTCTTCTTCCAGTGCAAGTACAGTCCTCTGGGTAGAGAATTTTCGTACTTTTGTGCAGTGCTGTGAACTAGTGTGTCATGCTGCATTGTGTGAGCCTCAACACATATTCTAACAGGTTACTGAACATATCCTGGTGGAAATTGTCAGATACCAAACCCGGCTTGGCTTTTGCACTATAGTACATGACAAATGGGCCAGCATTCATTAATCTTTTTTATAAAATGGGTTCAAGAATGTAGCCAATGAGAAGCGTCAAAATGGATCATGTGGCCGTGCATTATTTTTTAACCATATGCACGGGGAGTGCATTTTGGTGATAACAGCGGTGCAAAAAAGGTGCAACAAAAAGGCATAATGCACGCTGCGTGTAATTCAATGCATGTTTACAAGAGGTCGCACCATGCACTGCACAGTCTGTTTACGAGGCCACTGCTGCCGCGATCGTCTGTGCACACGTTATTTTTTATGAAGGTTGCAGGTTTACAGTGTTATCGCCTTGCTAACTAGGTAAAATTGTCGACCCATTTTATAAAACAAATAATACACAGGTTTTCGTTCGTGACGTTATGGCGATGCAGTGCTATTCGGGTATTCACAATGGCACAAAATACACTCGGCTACGCCTCGTGAATTTTATTGCACCGTAGTGAATACCCTCGTGCGCTGCATCGACCGTAACGCACTCACACCTGTGTATTATTTGTATACTATCATTAACATCTCTGATATGAAGAAGTGTGGATGCAGGGAGCATTTATCATGTTCTAATAATGATTTTTTTTCCCCTCACATTATGAACATCATCTTGCCTGACAAGAGCAGATGAAAGAGTGACCATTTAGGATCTTTAGCTGTTATATTTAACATATTTAACTGGGTGCTATATGTCAGAAGATAACTACCCTTTAGTTAACATTCCATTTTCATTTAGAAAAACATATTTGGTGATGGTTTAGAGAGTCATATTCACTTCATATGTTCATCTAAATTACATATTCATGTTCATGTACTATGAAAACTGAGTGCTAATATATTTGTTCAAGTATGGGTAGGAGACAATCTTCTTTAAAGGTGCTTATAGGATAACAAATGAGAGATAAAAAGATATTTACTTTAAAATACTTAAAATGAATCGTAATATTACGTTAAAAATTCGTTTGTGATGGCTTTACGAAATGATTAAGTTATAAAATACATCTGCTTCTGTTTTAATACATGATATCATGTTATTGTTATTCTATTTATTACAAAAAACACTTATATGTGATTTATTTTCAAATTTCTTTTGTAACATATCAATCATAGTAGGGGTTCAGAATGATTTGAATTTAGGCCTTCACAAAGCAGTACCATGAGTGTATCAGGGCCCTGTTTCATAAAACTTGTTATCAATAACTAACGCACAATATTTCTATGTCAAATTTTGCTCTCAGCCAATCAAATGCCATGATTTCAGTAGCTTATAACAGTAGCTTATAACAGTAGCTTATAACAGTAGCTTATAACAGTTTTTGTAACTTGTTATTGATAACAAGTTTTATGAAACAGGGTCCAGTGCTTACTACTTAGTAACGGAAAGGGTAGATGTAATGATGGTGGTTGCTCTGATCACCTAGAAAGTGCAATTTTGCCTTAGAGAGTATTTATTCCTTGAAAATTGTTATTTAAAACAGTGAGATGAATGTAAATTTAGTACTTAATATGACAAGGGACGTATACATTCATTTTAAATATTTTTTGAATAAATACAGATCAAATTATGTGGATGCTGATCATTTTTTTGATAGAAATACTTATCTTATTTTAGGTACTTAAATTTTATTTATGAGAATGATCATAATAGACTTGATTTTTTTAGAAACCTTTAGAATCTACCTGGTCGATTCTGACAGGATGTATACAGATACAATTCTAGTGGATCTATTTTTCCTGTGAGTTTGTGCATGTAGAAATGTGTAGTTTGGAGAAATTCAGGTAATTTATAGTATGCAGGTACAGACTTTGTGAAATTCCATTGATGACTGCCTGAGAATACTTTGAAATACTCTATTCATCAATCATACCAATTCAATTCAATTCAATTCAAATTTGATTGCCCAATTATTGGAAATTTGTTTCGTTACCGTTAACCAAGTAGTACTAGTACTGTTCAAATTATCATTACCATTATAATTCAAATTATCATTATCATTAGCGTTAACCAAGTAATACTAGTACTGTTAATTATTTGCATCAAATAGTAAACATTTTTTGGTGAAAATAACATACCAGTAGGGACTCAAAAGATTAATTCAAAGTATGGTCTGTAGTGATAAGTAAAGGTGTCACAAACCAATAGAGTGGTGAAGTAATGTTATGAGCCAGAGCAATATAACACTGAGTTCCCATAGGCAATCTTTTTATTCAGATGGTCATATCTCGGCAAATACTTAACATATTCAATTGGTTTTCGACATTTGGACATTATTTTGGGTGCTCTTTCGGAAAATGAAGAAAAAATTGAGAAATTCCAAAAAATGATTTTTATGACGTCACAGCTTCGGTACTCTATAGGTCAATCCCTCTGACTTTTTATGCAGAGGCAGTATCCCCTAGTCCTTTGGAGTAGGGCCTGAACACTGAAAGAATGGTATTAATCCAATAATCATGGTAATAATACATTGATCATGGTAATAATACATTGAGCATGGTAATAATACATTGAGCATGGTAATAATACATTGAGCATGGTAATAATACATTTTAAAGAGCTTTGATCACTCGCATGTAAGTGGAAGTGCGCTGCCTACTTAAAGTGTTATTTAAAAAAAATTGTTTATTATTGTTGGCATCATTAACATAATCATATTTAAGTGACTGATATTTTTCTAAAATGGGATTACTACCTCTACTTAATACTATGATATTCATTTACCATTTATTATCACACACTTTCAGTGAGATTACCAAAATGCTCAAAGAAGGATGCAACGTACTTTACACCCAAGAGTTGGTTAGTGCATTGTGTGTATTAATAGTGATGTTTAAAGTGACTCGGTAACATTGTTGAAGGTTGATGAAAAAACTGCAGAATTTTGGTATGAAATGTTACTTATTATATTCCTTCTACTGTACTAACCCTCTAACATGCAAACAATCCTGAAAAAAATCCTCAAACCACAAAGATATTTATGTGCGTCACTGTGCAACATCCTCTAACAGTAAATTCTCCCAACCATTTTTGAATTTTCCCAACCGTTTTGCCATGAAAATAAGACATAAGACGGGCTTTAAAAAATCCTTTAACACTTAAATGTCTGGAATGGTATATAGAGCCAATTCATTGCTTTGTGACGATTTACATTAACCTGAAATGAAGTTAAATTGTAATAATATAGTTGGGAGAATTAAGGAATCGATCAGATCAGTTTTCCCCAATTTTTATCATTAATAATGGTCTATTTTCACTCAAACTTTCAGATTATCTTTAATTGTACATCTTGCATTGAAGTCACTACCTTGGCACCATTTTCTCTCATCTGAACAATGTTACCAAGTCCCTTTAATGTGGATAACGTACATGTGGATGTTTTAATCAGTTATAAATTTCACCTTTGTTCAGCGACTGAAGTGAAAAGAGATAGGACATGAATAATTATCAGACTACCGTATGTATTTTGAATCTTCTAAGCCTTTTAGAGTATAGCTTGTCTTGAATGTCTTGCATACTGGTAGTACTATTTAAGTTTTTAAGTCTTCCATAGGTATCGTAGAATTCAATTCGTACATTTTCCTTTAAGTGATGCCAGTACCGGTACATCTGAAACATGAACCTCTTAATATTTTTCACTCCTACACTGTATGTGCCAGTCCTTTAAATGTAATGAAAGTTACACAAAGAATATTAAAAATAAATGATGAATATTACATTTTTTTGTTAAATATGTATGTTTATCTTTTTTCATTTAGTATGTATGAGAGAAGGTATAGTATATCACCAAAATGATTTTGAGAAATGTCATATTTTTGTGTGTGAATAAAGAAAAAATGAGGGTTGTATTGTTTGAAGAAAAAAACCCACATTATATGTGAATGTTAATCATGATACAACTGGAATAAAAATGACCAAACTATTCTTTTTCAAAGACAGAATTATGTCATGTGCGAATTTTCTTCACCAGTCTAAGTTTAAATGACATCAAATGTTATAAACAAAGTCATCTGGACTTAACATGTTTCAGCTTGCATTGTTTTCCAAATTGAACTCTCTATACTCATGAAATTAAACTATGCAATAAATCTGATCCCAAAACACAACACAAAGTCTAAGTGAAAGTGTAATTTTTTCAAGTTGTAGGTAAAAAAAATTTTTGGTAAGGAAGATTAATGGTAATAGTGTAGACTTAAAAGTTATGTGGCCTTTCTTATTTTTAGTAGATAGAAGTTCAATGTTTTGTCACTTGGTGACAAATGCGTCTCAAGAAAAGTTCTTAGTTGAAATGATTTGAAGGCAAATGGATCTTCACAGATAATCATATTGTGTCATATACATTTAATTAAGTACACTGATGAATACAAATTCACATCAAAGTTGTAATTTTATAATAGACTTTATAGTAAACTTATTTCACCGATACAAACAAGAGAACAAAACTTAGACTTACCCCAATAAAAATCACACAAGACAGCTGCATGTTTATTTATATTTTATCTTCAAGATCATTTATTTCTTATTTACATATCAATTCAAAAAGATCTAAATAAGAATATTACTACAAACATGTAAATATATTACATTAATGAACAATATATAAAATGACAAAAACAAGGGGCAGGGAGTGTGTTTTACCTAAAACTTCTCAATAAAGGTATTCATTCATAAACTTGTATATATTTTTTTGTATAGTTTAAGTAACGGTAACAGTGAAGAGGCATATAACTGGACGGGACAACATGATGATTATTTGTGCATTTAAAGCAGAACTAAATACCAATGCACCCATGAAACTTTTCAAAATATTGTTGACTCTTGATGATTCATGTCATTATGGTCGTTGTTTCCACCAAGTCAATTTTCTGTCATTTCATATAATTCAATATAATTTACATGATTCTTTAACAAATCACCAACAGACCATCAAAGGCAGTCTAATTTTAAAATAGGTCTAGTAGAGCCTACACATTGCACCACAAATACAAAATAATAATTCTACAATGCTCTTCTATCCCTTTCCCCTCAAGGTGATACAAATATTAAGTTGACAGTCTCCCTGTCCATATGGTACATATATGAATATCTGTTTTGTGATACAAATGTGAATCATTCACAAATTCAAATGTATGTTTGATAGTTGCCATCAGCAAAATCCAGTTGATTTTATTTCATCAATAAATAAGGGTCCTCGATCTGCCTAAAATAATAGACCGACTTTTAGCCCTGATATCAAATAGAACACTGCACTGAAGAAAACTACAAAAACCTCGAGTTAAAAAAAATTCTACAATGTTATGTAATCTTTAAAAAAAAGATATTGCTGAATCACCTGATACAGTAAGGGAAACAGAGCAAAAGTCCTACTATTGTAATGAAGTATTCATTTACGTTCCCTTCATAGTTTTAATTAATTAGTTCTTAAGTCTACTTGATGAGCATGAGAATGTGATACTTTGCAACCCATGTGGAATCTTTTTCATTCTACATGCAAATATTCTAAAACAAATAATATATCCAAAATGTGATGGCTACAGTCCCATTTCAGATGTTTAATTGAATCCTTATACCGCATAAGCATTTGAATCCTTATACCACATAAGATTTTAAATGGGACATTCAGATGCAAAGTGTAAGAGAATGCTTATCTTATAATAGCATAACATAACTGAAATTATGATATACTTTACTTCTACATCAAATGGCAACCAGTGAACACTCATGAATGCACAGATAGATTTATATCATAGAGTTTGAGGTGTCTCGCCAAAGCAAACCTCATACAAATTTGTAATGCATGCTTCAAAACAGGTTAAAAAAGGAAACTGCTGTTTCTTTCCTTACCCAACTTTGCTATCATATGAAATGAAAAAGTGAGCAAAAAATAAGACTACATGTATGAACTGTGTTATTCATACTGAGCAAGCTTGTGTCTAAACAGATAACAAATACTGCATAGTGAATACAAGGTAAATACAAGGTGAATTGAAGAGATAATTCGAAGATATGCATAAATCTTTCAATAAAAGCACTTTCAAAATCCCATAGCTTCAAAAAGCTTCAATATTAGCTTGTGCTTAGGATACAGGTAAATCAGTAACTGAGCAACTATGCACTTTGCAAAATAAGTGTCCTTTAAATTTGTTGAGATATAGTGTGGTAAATCACAGCGGTTGTTTCATGTTTTCAAGTATACACTGAGCTCTGTGTTATAATATTCAGAAATGTGTAGCATATTACGGTTTCACATCATCATAAAAAAAACGCTGCGATTTTCCTCATCATATCTGAACGAGCCTAAAATGTTGGAAATGTATGTACTTTTTTTGCCTCGCATCCCTACAAACAATATGTCATCTAATTATCCATAATCCGGTATGGAATCACAGTCCAAGATCTACTGTGCAAGTTCTTTTCTTCTTGACTGACGAGCAACAGCCTCTGGATCTTCTTGTGAGTAAGGTGGCGGAGCATTTTGTAACGCTGACATCAATGCTGCATCGGAGTTGGCCACGGCTTGTGGTTGTTGTTGCTGCTGTGGGTTACCACTCTGTGGTTGCTGTTGCCGGTTGTTGGCCTGGTCCTTCCAAAGAAGGTTCTCACCTACTTGGAGAGCTGGTCCTAGCTTGCCTGCAGTCTCGCTCAACTACAATGGAGAGACATCAAATAACTGACACATAAGACAGTGCTACCATGGCAATTGTTTCTCAATAGTAATCTCAAAAAGGAAAAAAGAAAAAAGAAGAAGAACATATGCTGACATTATTATAACTTTCAGAGTGAAGTTACAAATTTGTAAAACATAACTATGCGTTATTTGTGAAACTGTGCAATGGGCTTTGAAATCTTTCTACAAATGTGCATACCGGTAATGAGTTATGATACAATACAGTCAAACCTGCTTTAGTGACCACCTGTCTACAAAGACCACCTGTCTACAAAGACCACATTTTTTGTTTCCCTTGAAAATTGTTTCTCATTGAAACATGTACTAAAGGAACCTGTCTACAAAGACCACCTGTCTACAAAGACCACTTTTTGTGTTTCCCTTGGGCGGTCGCTATAGACAGGTTTGACTGTACTAATACATCATAGTGAGAATGGAGATACACTATAAAGTGTAAATGAATATTCATTGATGCAAAATTTCAATCTGTGTATGATATGGCCTGACATAGCTTTGATTGGGTTCTACAGAGAATGTGTGTCCTAACAAATCACACTCTAATCAATCTATGTGATAAGTCCTGCCCTATTTTGTACAAGCTCTTATAAGTGCTTCACAGCCCATTTCTTTTCCTTTACGGGAAAGTAAACTTTACCTCTTGGTCAATTTCTTGAGTTCCTGCTTCCTTCATTTTCTGAATTTTTTGTTCAAAGGTTGTGAAGTGTTTGGCTGCATTCTTTCTATCTCCTTTGTTGTAGAGAAACACAGCGTAGTTCAGCCACACCGATGGGTCTTTCCTGAAATAATGGATGGAATGAACATTACAAAGGGAGTTGAAAGGACTGAAGTGACCTTTTTTTCCACTCTCTCTTAAAAATTTCATCCATTTACATACCATCCTTAACATCCCTGAATTGTCACTTTCTGATCTAATCCATGAACTTTTTCCCTCTCTCTTATTTTTTCTTCATTTTCTCCAGCTTGGAAGGTCAAACTTTGATTCTTATATTGAAATACACCAGCTAAGCTGATGTCACATGCATTGGAGCAAAAACCGTATGTGGTTCCTAAATTCCTAGAGTTGTATGTTATGGAAAAATTGCTTTATAAATTCCATTCTTGTCAATATTCCTATTGCCAACGCCAACATCATCATCATCATCATCATCATCATCATCATCATCGTCATTATCAATAACATCCTTTTTGTCATCATCACCGTCAGAATCCCCATTATCATCATCATCATCATCATCATCATCAAAGTCATCGTCATCATCATCATCAAGTCATTATCAATAACATCCTTATTGTCATCACCATCAGAATCCCCATTACCATCATCATCATCATCGTCATTATCATCATCATCGTCATTATCATCATCATCATCATTATCATCATCATCATCATCGTCATCATCATCATCATCATCATCATCATCATCATCGTCATCATCATCATCATCATCAAGTCATTATCAATAACATCCTCATTGTCCTCATCATCACCATCAAAATCCCTATTATCATCATTATTACTTCTTTCATTGGTGAAACACTAAGGAATAGACTCTATACTACAAAAGCAATTGGTAAACATATCAACTTACTCTTCAAGTGCCACAGCCTGCTCATATGCATTGTTAGCATTCTCTTCATCATCCAGATGGGTTAAGGCAACTATTGGAAAGAAAGAATATTGAGAGCTGTTATTTATTTAGATAGACCTCATGTGAAGTTGATGTAGCATATCTAAAAGAAAAATATTTCTGCATATTAATGGTTTAAGTATTGCATATTCATAGTGTGAGAAAATATTTGAATAGAATTAAAAAAAAAAAAAAACATGAAGATACCAACAGCTTTCTATTCTTTCTGTTGAGCACATGGATTCTTTTAACCTCCTGTAGAGCCACCGATATATTAACAAATATTACAAATAGAATTACTGTATAAGCTGTTATTTTCACGAGGGTTTTATTTTCACGAATTTCGCGAATTGCATTTTATCGTGAATTTATCAACACGCGAAAATATTGCCATCTCGTCATTATGGACAGCGAAAATATCAGCAAAAAATTATGTGCTTGCTCCCTCTCGAATTTTGATCGCCAGCCCCATTTGCCTAACTGCCTTAGCGATGTTCGTAATGCTGTCACCTCCCGCCCCGCGCGTATATTGCCCAGATTGAACGACACACGCACGTAATCCTCGGTGCTTAGGTGTACTGAGTCTGTGTGTATGTGTTGGCGCGAGATCGAGAAAGGTTTGTGAATACGTCATGCCCATTCATTAATTCTGCCGTGTTCTATTCGCGAAAGCAACGACTCGCGAAATGTCTATTAAACTGTCATTCGCAAAAATATCAGCTTATACAGTGGGTAGGACAAGTTTCATAGTGACTCCTATAAGTACACATAGATTTTTCAGTGATACCTTATTTGTTAACAGACATCACAAATAAAATCAGTGATGCAAGTTTTCATACCTAGTGCCTCTCTTCATTGTACAAACATTGTTCAGTGATAGCTAAATTTCATAGTTGCTGGACTTTTTAGGAAGAAAGTCAAATTTTCTATATTACAATGTTTACTAAGCTTTGGGCCGTTCAAACCACATACAGCACTGTAAGAGTTAAATGAAAGAAACAAAGTCTTACCGGCCAGCAGCATATAGAGCTGTCCCATTTTGGGTCTAAGGTTGATGGCTGCACTGATGAAATGAAAAGCTGATGCATACTGCTGCATGGTAAGATGCACCAGGCCAAGGTTATACATGATCTTCCAGTCAAACGGAGACAGGTAGGACGCCCTCTTTAGACAGCTGATTGCCTGTGTGTGATCAGGGGGTAGCATTAAACTGCATTAATGTATTGTATGTTTGTTTGTTTTACCTGACTGCTAAGAAAGCATGTGTATGCCCGTAAGTAAGCAAACAAGTGACCAACGGCTTTAAATCCTCTCAAGGGATCAATGCCTTATCAGAGAGCACTAGCGCATGAACTTGGTTTTGAACCAAGGACCTTCCGGTTAAGATACCACTGCTCTACCACTGAGCCATCACGTCTCCTTTAGCAAACAAGTCTGTGAATATGCTAAATCATACAATGTATTGCATTGTCTCTGCGGAAGAGTACTTAGCCCTTGAAACAGGAAATACGTTGGGTAGTCTCTAGGATAGGACCTTATGCTTCAGGTCCCATCCTGCTCATCTCCAGTGTGTGTGTGTGTGTGTGTGTGTGTAATTGGGTTTTACGGACGTGTATCAATCAGATAAGATTATTGGTGCAAGGTACCGACCTTTAACGTCACCATCCGAAAGACGTGACTCAGTTTCGAACCGGGGTCCGCATGAGCCAGATACAATTGCATACCGTACCGACGATGGGGTGCGCGCGCAACCCCGTGAGAAAGTGTATAGTCTTCATTTTTAGGAAAAATACTCCCCAAAAGATAAGAAAATTGACGCGATCCAGGTAAGAAACATAATGACTTTTAAATCATGGCCATTATTTGAAGAAAACATGAATATTTACTTGATTTTAGGTCTGTTTTAGTATGCCGGAGTTACGGGTCAAAGCATGGATATGATTGCGCATTAGCGCCAAATTTTGTAACTAGAAATCTGACAATTTCTGTTAAATTTTCTTTTCAATACATGACTCACAATAAAGCCTGAACAATTTGTTTTTCTCCACCACAAGAAAACTTATTGACTTACCGCAACATATTTCTTCTTGCCGAAGAAGCACATGCCAATGTTGTTCCAGAGTGATGTGCTCTCTGGGACGGCTGCAGCGGCGATACGGTACTTGGTGAGAGCTACATCAAAGTCTCCATGTTGCTGCATCATACTACCAGCTGCTAGAATAGCCTAAAAACCAAAGTCAGTGGAATTATTAGATTTGCAACAAAGCAAGAATGCTTGATGCAAAATTTTTGCAAATCTTAGTATTTTTATTGTCATTTATTAGCTGTAGGAATGTTCAGGAATATGAGTAGAAACTATAAACAGCTAGAAATCATCAGGTTTTGTAGCAATTGTGCCCAGAAGTTATGGTCATGTAATATGTTGACAATGTTTTCCTTGCTATTTCCCCCCATATCTGTATGAACATGCATACCATTTAAAACAAATAAATAATAGTAGTCATATCAATTTTCCCCGATTTCTGATGTTTCATGAAACAGGAATGTGAGATGGATTTCAATGGTTAATAACCAATATTGTCGCTCTACGCAATTCATGTCCATGTTTTCCATTGCAAAAAAAGAAAATAATATTACAAAAATTTTATCATGGAATTCAAAAGTGAATAAAAAATTTACATTCCTCACATGGTACTAAGCATTAACTGGATGGATCTTCGACTGCATGCAGTCGAAAAGCAATTTTTAAAATTCAAGTTTGATTGCAATCCATTGCAATCTCATCCATGAGCCCTGTAACCTTTGACCTCGTGACCCCAATATCTAATCAGTTCATTGGATCTGCAATTATACATACATGACCCAAGTTTGGCAGGAATCCATCAATCGGTTCTTGAGATAACGCGATCATGAGAACGGGACGTACAGATGGACGGACGTACGTACAAAAACATAATGCCTCCGGCTACTTCGTTGGGGAGGCATAAAAATATATACATACCTTTACGTGACTGGGGTCATAGGTCAAAGCATTCCCAAGCTGCTCAAAGGCACGTTGATTCTGACCAACCTGTGAAGATGAATAGACATTTTATCATGATGATAATATCTTTAAGACGTGTTATGAGAGGGATCTCTTTATACTTGTAAGAGAGACATGCTGCCCTTCCAATAAAATTTAATTGCATAATTTGCATGATTCATGTACGTAGATCATGGAGTCCATCTATAGTAATCAATGTAAACATAGCAATTTCTCTTTCAAGTAATGTATCCCCAAAAGACTTTCATATTCATTGCCTACTGCAAACTCGTCAGTTTTATGCTTGGCTCACTGTCTATGGACTTTAATATTGGTAAAATTATACGCTCCCATTACATATTGTATAAGCTGTTCTCAGTAGACTGTAGAAAAAATGGTAGTGGAGTTACAAAAAATTTAAGAACACATAAATTTGACATCAGGGAATAGAGGAGAGTTGAGAATACTGCATGATAAATTTGTAATATCATCTAGGAAGGGTATGTCACTGGATTCAGATTTAAAAATCTTCATATATCGTGACTTTACCTGGAGGTAGAGCAGTCCAAGAGTTGTCAAAAGTTCAGGGTTTTCAGGAAAAGACCTGTGAATGCACACATTAAAAAAAAGGCGGTCTCATTTATAAGAAAAAGTATGTTACTGAAGAAAATTCAACTTTTATACCGAGGGTTAACAAATTTCAGTAGCATGATTAAGGTGTATATCAGCCACAAAAAAAAAAAAAGCCCACAAAAAGTGATATTTCTCATTATATTAATAATAACATCGGTCAATAGAAAATATGCATATCTCTTCTATTATTCCTTTATATTATTATTATTAAAAAAAAAAAACCATTACCGGGGTATTATTTTTAAATTTAAATTTTTTATTATTATTATTATTTTTTTTTTTTTGGGGTGGCATTCTTTCTACACATTTTCCGGAAAAGAGTGCAATCAATAAAGCATGAAGTACTAATTAATAATTGCACTGCTTAGTGCTAAAAAATAATATAAAGGTAAAAACTGTATTTTCAGTGTCTATTAAGCTTCCTTTCCATATTTCTTTCTCCCGATCAATCCATCAAACATACACCAATCAATCAATCTATCAATCTATCTGCCTGTAGATTAAAGTAATCATTCACCTTTCTAATGTCCTACCCAGTGGCGTATCCAGGGGGCCCTCCCCCCTAGCAAAAAAAAAACAGGTAAAAACACCCTTTAAAAAAAAAAGAAGAAGATGGGCCCCCTCCCTTGGGCTAAAGGGGGAGGGGTGGCGATGGAAAAAAAAAATCCCCCTTCCCGTAGGGAATTCTTTTTTTTAGGTGCCCCCAAAAAAAAAAAAATGGGCTCACTACCCCTGGTGCCCAAGGGGGGGGGGGGTGGCAGTGGAAAAAAGTAACCCTTCCTGGAGGGGAAAATTTTTTTGGGTGCCCCCCCCAAAAAAAAAATTGTGCTCACTAAAAAATAATGAAATATATAAGAAATTGCAGTATTGCACACCACAAAAATTCATCCACCTTAAAATTCTTGCATATTTAATTTTTACCAATTTGTATTTCATATTCTAGCTCATCCTAAATAGCTCCGAACAGTTCGCTTTTCGCGGTATGGAGTTGTTGTTGCCAGCGCAGCTAGCGAGCAATTAAGCTAGCCACTGGCCGGGGTGTCTAGTCTCGGCAGGATGAATAAATCAGGTTAGGTAAAAAAAAAACATTAGTGTTAGAATAATAAAACGGCTTTCTAAAAAATTTTTCTTTACAACAGACGGATCAAATATTTTTGTTAAGACAAAGTAAATATTTTCTTCTTAATTTAAACACCGCATGCTTCTTTTAAAAGCTGATAATTACTTAGTAATCACAACAAGTTTCGATACTGATAGCTGTTGCAAGGCAAGTTCGGACAAGTCACAGAAGGAATGTGCAATACACCTAAGTAACTGTATAAATGCGTGCCGAAACGAACCCAAACAAATACGTGATCGAACCAAGAAATCACTAAAAACTACAAGAGCACAATTGGAAAGACAACAACTACTAAAAATTACCGTAATCAGATACATAACTTGGACGAAGAATACAACAGTTGTCCAAGAAAAGCCACAGAAATAGTGATATTCGAGGAGTTACTAGGTACATTTGTTATCGGAATGAGGTACGTGCACGTCACATGTACTGTGTATGCTGATCACATGCACATGGCTAGAATCCACTATATATATATATATATATATATATATACTGCCCTCTACGGTAAAAAGCAGTATAACAATGGATTCGAGCATAGCGATTAGACATGTGCAGCAGGCCTCTTTAAAAAAAAATGTACCCAGTAACTCCTCGAATATCACAATTTCTGTGGCATTTCTTGGACAACTATTGAATTCTTTGTCCAAGTTATGTATCTGATTACGGTAATTTTTAGTAGTTGTTGTCTTTCCAATTGTGCTCTTGTAGTTTTTAATGATTTCTTGGTTCGCTAACGTAATTGTTTGGGTTCGTTTCGGACGTATTTATACAGCTAATGAAGTGTATTGCACATTCCTTCCGTGACTTGTCCGAACTTACCTTGCAACAGCTATCAGTATCGAAACTTGTTGTGATTACTAATTAATTATAAGCTTTTAAAAGAAGCATGTGGTGTTTAAAATAAGAGAAAAATATTTATTTGTCTTTAAAAAATTATTCGATCGTTATGTTTTTAAGAAAGCCGTTTTATTATTCTAACATTAATGTTTTGTTAACCTGATTTAGTCATTCTGCATGAATCAAAATGGCGGCTCGAATGTTCTCTTCCTATTTTTGCCGCAGTTTATTTATTTTTAGAGGCATGGTAATGGCACTAAACATCGCCAAACATGGATGAAAATAACGTCAAATGGGAGAATATACCGATCTGAGCCGAGGTCACTTTTAAGGGGCATACAGATGAAATGCGCTATTTATAGAGGCAAGTGACAGATCCTGCTAGCTGATATCAGGAGACCGGGTCCCGACCGGTACAAGGCCGTCGGGATCCGGTTTATAAAACTACCGACATGACTCAGGCCTAAATCATATCCTGCGTTTTGCTACAGAGGAAAGACTTACTCGGCTGCTCTCTTATACACATCGGTAGCCATCTGTAAGTCTCCTTCCATCAAGTAAATCTTCGCGAGCATCACGTACGACAGATCATGTCTGTTGTACTGGATTGCTTGCTTCAAGTATTCCTTGGCCTGAAAGTCAAAAGTAAATACAGTGAATCCTGTCTATAAAGACCACTCAAGGGAGACAAGAAAAGTGGTCTTAATTGGCAGGTGGTCTTTATGTACAAATTCATTTAATACATGTTTCACTGGGAAATCATTTTCAAGGGGGAAAAAATGTGGTCTTTGTAGACAGGTGGTCTTTCTGAACAGGTGGTTGCTAAAACAGGTTTGAGTGTATATCAAAGTATTCAATGGTAACGTTCACAATGGATACCATCAAAAGTTTGAAATTCACAAATAAAGTCAATTACACGTCCATTATGTTGATTCTGAGGGTGATTGTATTTCCTCATAATGATCCATTTTTAAAACGGAGAAGTATTAAGGGTAATACCTCCGAAAAGGAAATTGCTAAGAAATTAATTTTCTGACTTTACTCTCTCATCTTATCTTTTAATTCATTGTTGAATATAATGACGGACTACACTGACCTTTTAAGATATTTCTTTGGCATTTTCTAAAACATCATAACATTTGGATACCATTCTAAATAAAAGGAAAATTGCCCTCTTTGTTACAAATTTTCAGGTATAAAACAAACAGCTATTTCAACAATCAACACATATATTTTTTATCAAGAAGGTATTACCTTAAGATACTCTTTTAGATACATGTAACAGACTCCTAGATTATGAGCGATCTCCCAGTCTTTCTCTGTCATTCGAGATGCTTCGGCATAAACATCTATAGCTGCCTTGTGTCTTCCTAGCAAGAATCTAAAGTAAAAACAAAGAAAAACTTCTTATTACAAAGAATATAGGAGAAAATCTCAGGTAAAATTGTTTAAAAGGGGCACCAAAGTGCCAAATCAAAACATTATCATTAGTTTCCTAACATAAATAGTTGAAGTAGCATAGTCAAATTGCAAATTTTGTAAGAATACTTTTGACCAAATCTTGTAATAAAACATAAATGAATGCAATTTTGCATTGGCTGTTTGATTAACTTTACCCTTATTAGTATTATGGTATATTAAATATTTAAAGGCAGGTTATTCTACTGACACTACAGATTTATGTGTACTGCCATCTGCATGATCTGCGGCTTACAACCTTGCGATGTGTTGACAGCTTTGTCCCACAATGCATCACCAACTGATTAGCGGGCGTGATGATGCTTGGGCACAGGAACCGGAAATTGCTCTATGTACACATTCACCGAAAGATGGCACACTTGAAAATACAGTACAGCAGTGGCAGCGATATTGGTAATAAACCCTGCCTTTAATTTAATAGCAATACTAAAGATCACTATGCACATACAGTCAAACCTGTCTATAAAGGCCACTCAAAGGACACACAAAAATTGGCCACTGTAGACAAGTGGCCTCTACTGGACAGGTTCTACAATGCACATTTCTTTCTTGAGGGCGACAAAATACTTGGCCACTATAGACAGGTGGCCTTTATAGAGAGGTGGCCACTAAGACAGGTTTGACTGTATTTCATACATTTTCTTCCATGGGCTATAAATAATACTAAAAACCACTCCAGATGCTGAGAAGCTGAAGCTACAGGAACTTACAGAGAGCGAGCAACTTGCTTCAGGTTGTCAGGATTCTGAGCGTTGATCAAAGAACATGTCTGAAAGCACTCTAAAGACTCCTGTATTCTGCCTTCCTGTCGTAGGATCAGAGCTTGAACATAGAGGGCATATTCACAGAGGCCGTTGGATTCCTGGAGCTGCTCCTTAATGAGAGCCTGGTTGTTGAGAGGTTAGAAACAAAACACACAATAGAACATTTTCAGTGTATTGAAATACACAAATTTGTGACTAGATGAAATATTTCATTCAATATATTAGATATCACTGTATGATAACACATTCAATTGAGATAACTCCCTGACATTTGATAAATTCACTTTATAGATCAATCTATACTGTAATCTTAGAGAGCCTAAACATCTTAAATGTATACATATTTTTAAACCTGCAGTGACTTTTTTCAAATCAGGCATTGTTGAATTGAATGGTCAACTCATTAATTTGCCATACATTACATTTCCAAACAAATACTATTGAGCATAATTAGTCAGTTACAAGTCTGTACTGATGGTTATTTTGCAAAATTATTAAGAAATGTAATAATAAGTCTTTACACCTAGTTTTTACAGCAACAAAATGTGAACTAAGGTGAAAAGAAAAGAAAAGATGGACATGGAAAAGATAATAAATATAAATGTTACCTTGGAGTTGTCAAATTCTTTCCTAACATAGTGAAGATGAATCAACCAGTTTCTCCTTTCAAATACTGGAAGTTCAGG
The DNA here is from genome assembly GCA_037976565.1 of Mesocentrotus franciscanus. Classification (NCBI taxonomy): domain Eukaryota; kingdom Metazoa; phylum Echinodermata; class Echinoidea; order Camarodonta; family Strongylocentrotidae; genus Mesocentrotus; species Mesocentrotus franciscanus. The sequence continues at coordinate 32,403,179 of CP137676.1, read as the reverse complement.
TGCTACAGAAAAATAAGTAAGAAGGAAAATTAAGAAGGGGTTCATTTCTAAAAACCATGATGATGAAGTAAAATGATAAACGTCTTTTCTTATAGTAATTAACCTGTATTATTTCGTAGTTTTACTTTATTTACTTATTACATAGTTCTTACATATTTAATGTACTACATGTATATAGTCTTACTGCATTCCATAGCTATACAAGATCTATATTGAATGAAAAGAAAAATTAAAGAAGAAAGCACTCCTGTTTGGGGGGGGGGTTCACCCATTTTCACTGCTCTGGGTGCTTTGAATCTCCAAACTCAAATTTTCATGAATTCCCTGGAGTTTAAGTTCATATTTGAACTTTTGAAGGTCTCAACACCGACAGAAACCATCGCCACACAAAAAGAACAATTTTATATCTCTTCACAAGTATGGATCGGGATGTGACATTTTAAAGTAACTTATAGAAATATTCGAAAGAATTATAGACTGCAATAATAGAATAAATCAGGATAACCATAATGAGATAAGGATATATGAGATAAAGAAATTTTGAATCAAAGTGTAAATAAATTAGGAGAAAATCAAAGTAAACAAAGCAGAAAAAACCAAGAGGAAGGTAAAAAAAAGTGAAGAAAAAACAGGCTAACCCATGGATAGAAACACATAAAAGTAATCATATCATTCCCCAATGTGAATGAGTAGCACCTTTATAACTACACCAACAACAAAACAACAACAATGGTTGTTCATAATATGTTCTTCTGACCTTTCTTGCCCCTTGGCCTTGCCTGAGGTTTTGGCTGAGGGTTATCAGGGTATGGTGCACCCGGTTGAGGGGCTAAGTCTGACGGTTTCTTTGGCTCTGGCTCCATCCTCCTTGGTGTCACATACTCGTCCTCTTGGGCTAACTGTAAACATATCAACAATATTACGACTTAAAGGGGGAAGTCCACCCTGATATCAAGTTGGTTTTAATAGAAGCAGAAAAATGAGAGGAACAGGTGACCTATTCACCTCATTTTCTGCTTCTTTTAAAACCAATTTAACATCAGGTGGAATTCCCCTTTAATAGCAATTGTTAAATATTTGTTTCACAGGAATATAAATCAATTCATTTTCTAGCTTTGATCTGATAAGGATCATAAATATTTAGCAATTATAACATCCTTTCCTAGCTTCCTGCCCTATAGATACTCAACCAAATTTAAATTTTGCTCTACCGATGTTGATTAATACACCCCAGTTAAGACTAGCGGTCAAAATGCATATTGACCACTAGGGGGTCACAATGCATTAGGAAATGGGGATTGATCTATTGCATGTACAAAATAAAAGGGGTAAAACAAATTAGATTTGTGTTGATGTGATATACAGCACATTTTACGGGAGCAGCACTTTTACGGAAGTCCCATCAACACGAGTCAGAGGTCAACATTATTCATATGCAAAGCGATTTTCACACGCTTACACATGAAGAGGAACCCAAGCTGTATCGCTCTGGTAAGATATTTGCTAATATTTCCTTAGTTTTACGTGGGATTTTTAATTTTCGTAGGCAATTAGGAGTAGAAGTGGCATAAAATTCATTGAGGCCACTGTCCAATATTGGTTGGGTGTGGGAAGGGGTGATTTCGGACGCATTTTAGGGTTAGGGTTTGTTTACCTGCCTCTCCGCACAGGTCTATGGGCACTCCAGCAAAGCATAGAGAGTCAAACTGCGTATGGACCTCTAGCGCTGTACCATGTGCTAATAGGCAGCAATTTCACACATGAATAGTCAATACACTTATAACACACAAATGTACACAATCATGCCGATAAAACTGTAAGCAAGTTTGACAGTGGACTCACGACTTTAATTTTTAAATTATCCTTTCTAACATCGGTGAGTTGAAAAAATTGTATTTTACTGCTACTAGGTAAAGGTAAAGACCAGTTTTGGAAATGCCCCTCTCTCAAAAAAATGAAATGGAAGCTCTCATTACCAATCATGTGAAAGAATATGTTTTGACTAATACGTGATGATACAAATTTTGCCGGAAAGTCGGAAACCGCCTACTAATTGATATATTTAGTAAATTATTATATCTATTGGGACCAAATAGATATCGCGCACGTGATCGCGTAGTCCCATATACATCTTTCTGTGTACAGTGCTTGTAACTTTACCAAGACTGGGCCAAATTTCTTTTCATTTTGATGATTCCAAAACACACCAATACTTATATGCTAGATGATCAACCTTTTCTGATCGATTCCAAAACGTTTCTTTCACAATGCAATCGCATGACCAAAAGTGGCAGAACTGGTCTTTATCTTTAATAGGTGTCATCAATTGTCACTAAAGTACCAATTTTGAGTGAAATCAGTTTAGTTGTGCACAGTGGTGTTTGAAATGTTGAGATCAATAAAAACAGGTTTTAATACACAGCCAGGATAGCGATGCAGCTATGTGTGTACAGGGATCGGGATTTTCTGTAGCTGTCGCGATTTTAGACCGAAAGCTTCAGTCTCTGATATCGACGGTTGTTCCGCTGAGATTGCATCTGGCTCCTCTGACCGCCTCTATACATAGACTGAAGTTCGGCTATGCAGTAGTGTGCGGAACGAATGGTTCGGTTTAGCCGGACCGTGATGAATGCGATATGCAACAAGATTTTTCACTCTTTACGTCTTCAAATATTCACTTTGGCTGCAATATTACACTGAATATTGTTAGAAATAAGAAATAACCCTGAAATATATACTTTGACTTACGATAGCTTGCTCATTTAGATCCTAAATTAATGATTATTCCGAGAAAGTCTTGTAGTCAACATGATTTGTTGTCAGCCATCTTGGTTTGAGTTGATGAATATTCATTTTTTCTTTTCGAACGTCCAATAGCTACGTATGAGTCAGCCCGGCTTGAGCCAGTGATGTTTGAATATTCATGAGCCCAATATCAAACACGTGCTCTGATTGGCCATTGGGCCTGAATTGCCATGACAATATTAATTTCCATTTTCACTGTTTCGGAGGTAGTTTTCGGCCTAGCGAGGCAGTTTTCGGCCGCATGTACAAAGTCAATAGGAAGCGTGCTCGGCATTTCCCGCTGATCTATAGCAGTAGCGGGCGGAGCAGGTATCCCACGCCGGAGCTCCCGTGCCGAAAACTACCTCTGCAGTGATCAGAAATTGGAATCTGAATTAGACAGAGATATCGTGTGTGCGCTGCGGTGTCCGGCTGCATTGATTTAATACATGCGATGAGATACTTTATAGCCTGCGACTCACACAAAATCGGGCTCTAAATCTGAAAAATACTTGAAATAAAGCTCATTTTATGGTACCCATATTCCTTACAGACACGCGTAAGATACTTGATTTTTCAGATTTGGGTAGCGGGACCGCCAATTATATCGCTAAAATGTGATATTTAAGGATATATTTTCCATTGCAAATGTGGTTCTCCGGTGACTCTGGCATGTTATTGTATGTGTGTGATATGTGATATGCTATTATGCAATATATTTTAAAGGATTTTACCATGCATCCAACGGACCGGCCGAAAACTGCCTCCTTAAGTTTAGGCTTTTCTACTCTAAATAAAGAAAAACGGGGGAGAAACTATCTGGCTCTATCTCTCCCTATAGTGCGAGGCGTACTAATTACCGTCTGTGTATGGGGAATGTCAACAAATGTCAGTTTTATTAAAGAATGACCCATACCAGACGGTTATTTCTGTCTATCGCGATTTATATTACTAGATCTAGGCCTATAGACTAGTGAGCAAAACGAAAATGGTACACAATAATCAGCGTATGGGACCATCATGGAAAATACTCTCGATATCCTTGAACAATTATACCTTGAAAAAGTAAAAAGAAAACAATATTAGGTAAGAATTGCTTCATAGTTGTTTTTAGAATATTGATATTTACACAAAACTTAATAAAGATACTCGGTACACTGAAAAAATTAAATAAAAACTTAGCGTACCTTCTCCTTGGTAACATTTTCGTCGGCCATTTTCAGCGAAACTATTTCACAACCTCTTCCCCAAAATAAGTACGGAGCACGAGTAACACGCAATGAGAATGACAAATGACAGTGACATTGACAATTGATTTTATTCGCAAAGCCTCCAACATACAACAATATACAAAAATAACAGATCAAAATTAGGTCAGCTTGAACAGGATAACACACGAAAGCTCGAGAGCTTATGTCCAGTGGGGTCCCCGACATAGTGTACAAAATTAATGAGTTAATGATCATTTATTTACAGACAGATAAGAACAAAACTTATTAACGATAAATAATGATGATAAAAATGATAAAAACATTGACTAATAATTATAGAAATGACAATATTAAGTACAAGAAGAAGAAGCAGAAAACAAAAATTAGGAAGAACTACAAGAAGAAAAAGAAGAAGGAGAAGTAGAAAAGAGGAGGAGGAGGAGGAGGAGGAGGAGGAGAAGGTGGAGCCAGAGGAAAATAATGATGAATATGTTGAACTTCTAAAACGTATAAAAACATAAGTATATACAAAATTAAAAAGTATGAACCGGCAGAGAAAAGAAAAGTGTTCTGTATTCAGGCTATTTCAATCATATAACATGTCATTCGCTTCTCTCCTCAACTATCAAGTGTTAGGTATTCCCTTAATTTCCTCTTAAAATGAGCAAAGTTTTCTATTTCCTTTATAATATCATTAGGTAGGAAAGGAATTCCAATGTTTTATGGCAATAAAACGAATTTCTAATACTACCTAGTCTTTCTGGTAAGTTAAAGTTGATTCGGCTATTTCTTGTATTATAATCATGTAAGCTAGTCGATCGATCGGTAACAAAATCGAAGTAGCATAGTCAAATAAACATTGAATAAAAGAAAAACAGAGTATACGTCTTGCTTTTAAATCCATACAACTTTGATATCTGTACAAAAGTTTCAGACGAGAATTTGCTCTTTTTACAATTGAATCTACTAAAGATGAAAATGAAATTGCGCTAGCCAACTCAATGCCTAAAATACTTCACAGATTCCTTTCTCTTGATAACTTGATTATTGTGTGTCACTTTGAATTCAAATTACTTTTTAGAACTACTTTTAGAACAAAACAAAATGCTTTCTGTTTTTCCCAAGTGTAAAGAAAGCTATAATTATCAGTCATCCAATCGACACACGTAGACAGCTGTTCACTGAGCTTTTCCTCAAGATATTTTGGATTAGGATTTGAATAGATACTGTTACAGTAATACGCTGTCATCCGCGTACAACAATAGTTTAAAGTCTTTTATACAAATACTTTATCATTGATATAACTTGTAAATAGAAGTGGGCCTAAAATGCGTCCCTGCATGGGGAAGCATATGGATTTTACGCATACACTTAAGCGTCACCTCTTCAAACACACCGCGCACCGACGTGAAAAGCTTTAAAAATATGCCAAATTCCGGCCCTTTTCAACTACATCTTTTGATACGATCGGCCTAGTTCATGATCACCAACGGAAAAAGCATTAGAAAATTTGACTTTTCTTCTTTACGGTGATGTAAAAATCACGATATTTTGTTGTTCCATCGCACCGTCATTTTTTGATTATATTTCATCAATTTGGTCAAAATTTCTGTGGTATCCGACTTTTTGACTGAAAAATCCTGGCTATATCTGTCGGTTTCTTGCCGGGAGAGGGCTATTTTTTACCAACGCACAGCTGACCCGGGCTGATTAAAAGCTTCAAATTAGGTGAAAGAAATCGGGGGTTACAAATTCATATGTCAGAGGAACACCGCATGTTATAGGCATTATAGTTTGGAACGAATATCATGAATGGCCACTACTTAATTGGTGTCGATTAGACAAGTAGGTTCTGAACCACTCTAAACTTGTCTTGTTAAAACCCATTATTTGTAACTTTTTCAATAAGACGCCATGATTAACTGTATCAAAAGCTTTTTGCAGATCAAGGAGCACCATACCAACAACGCGCCCTTGGGAAGTTTCTGTCCTCAATAATCAATCAAATGAATTAGACACGTTTCAGTCGAATAGTCATGTCGAAAACCAGATTGAAATTTATAAATTATATCATTTTCTTTAAAGTATTTTTCAATTTGAACACAGACCAATTTTTCTAGAATTGTTGATGCTACGCTTAAAACACTAATAGGTCTATATTGCTAACATCAGTTTTATCTTTCTTTTTATAAAGTGGGGTCACTTTTGCTATTTTCATATCCTCTGGAAAAGTACTCGTCAAGATAGATAGGTTCATCAAGTAACTTAAAGGCTTATATAAAACCTTCGCACCATCTTTCAGAAACTTAGCTGGAATCATGTCTAACCCAGTACTTTTTTATACATTTAATTTACGTAGCTCATTGAAAACAAATTGTTCACTGATTGGTAATAACTCGAAGCTGTTTCCACGTACACCTTTTCTTTCGTAAAACTCACGAATACAATCATTGTCTGCGCTGAAAAGGTCTTGGAAGGGGGAGTTTGTCTACTAATTTGGCAGCCACATTTGTAAAATAAGAATTTGATTCATTAGAGATGGCCATCTTATCATGACATAATTCCCAATCGATTGTAATGACAGATTCTTGTTCTTTTCTCTTCTTATTTTTTAACCCTAAGCTTTTTAGATTCTGCCAAAGCCTTTTCGAATCTTGTTTATTTTCTTCTATTTTTAATGTATGTAAGTAATCGAGTTTAGCCTTTTTCACCTCTCGTTGGACCATATTTCTTAATACCCTGTATTTTTTATAGAGCGTCTCATCTTTTACTCTTTCCTCATTTTTTGGTATACTATATATTTCTCTCTTGAATTAGGAAAGAATATCTTTAGTCACCCAATTTTCTGATCTTTGTTTTATTCTTATCCGTTTCAGTGGCGCTATCATATTCAAAGTTTAGATAAAAACATGTTGAAATATTGACCATGCCTAATTTACACCTGTAGGCCTACAGTCAGTTATTCCTGAGCAATCAACATCAGATAGTTGAAGATTGAAAGTATCTTCTGTATGTTTTTTCATGGATCTAATATCATTAGTCCTGTGATGACCTATAGCCAGTCTAATATTTTTCCGTGTACAGAAATTAAAAGAATGGTCGCTTATACCAAGATCAATGACACCACTTTGACTTATTTTGTTTTCTTTGCGACAACTAACATGATCCAGTATATAGAGAAGAACACGTAGGTGTAACGCGCGTTGCCTCTGTAATGAGTTGACTATAAACCCGTGAAGACTCATGATCAACAAGTCAATATATTTTTTTAGCCAGTGGCGATTTGTGAAGAAGACAAATATTCATGTCTCCTAAAAGAATAATTTCGTCATCCTTCTTTAATATATTAAGAATATTGACAATAATATTTCAAGATAAACACAAGTTGTTTTTCGGAGGTCTATACAGAAAGCCAACAACAATTGGTTTTGATCTTGGTATAATCAAATGAATCCACATGGATTCCGTATCTTCAGTACTTATAGCATCAATACTATTGAATGCAATATCGTTTCTGATATAGAAACATACACCACCTCCAGAGCCAGAGGATCGATCATGGCGTATGATTTTATGTCCGTCTATTTCAATTTCTTCATCATTTATGGAATTATTTAATCATGTTTCAGTGAAAGCAATAAGAGACAGCCTTTTTCTTTTAAAAAGAATTCTAAGCTCCGATATCTTGTTTAGGATAGACCTCACATTATGGTGTAAAAAATGAAGGCCTTTAACGTTAAACTTTTCTTTAAATTCTTGATAAAGAGAAGTGCTTTCATCTGTGAGGTTTGGCTGAATTGTTCTTGCTATCGCTTGCTTTTCAGGTGTAACGTGCGTTACCTTAAAATAGTTTTCTTTTAGTCTATCCTCGTTTTGGTTTTCTTTCTCTAAATAATGAATCACAAAAAGATGGCAGACAACATGTTAAACAATTCCACTTCTCATCAGGGCATTCATAATATAATCTACGGCAGTGGCGGATCCAGGGGACCCGGGCCGGGGCCCCATCCCTAGAAACAAACCAGTTAAAAACACCATTTTTTGTAAAAAAAAAAAAGAAGATGGGCCCCCTCCCCCGGCGCTCAAGGGGGGGGGGGGTGGTGTTTTAATTTTTTTTTTTTTTTTTAAATCAATTTTGGGAGGCAAAAAAAAAATGTTGCTCACTACCCCCTCTTCAGAATGAAGACTATGGTTTTCTCGGTAGATTGCTTGATGCCGCCTCGTTCCAAGTTGACTGCCTGTATCATGATCGGACAACCGCTGAGTCCAGCACTGGCCTCGTGTTGTTGGTCAGGCACGCATGGTTGATGAGGCGTTTCATGTTGCCTGTCAAGATTCGTTGAACGGCTCTGTTGAGGATCGAACGCCATCACGCCCGAGATGCTGCTCGCTAATTATTGTTGATGATGAGGCCCCACCTGTTCTCGCAGGCTGCCAACTCCAGCAGATAGTTGATCTCGTCAACCCACTTCTTTTCCACTTCACTCTCCCTTCTACGATGGATGACAATGATGTCATGTCACCCACATTGGGGTATTGGAGAAGTTTACAATCAGTTTGAATTTAAACACTGTGCAATATACAATATTATTCAAATCGAATTAATGTTAATCAATAAAAATATCACTACCGACAATAGTAGTGAGAAAAATTATGATGATAATAATAATAATTATAATAACAATATTAATAGTAATGATAATAACAATAATAAAAAAATATTAATAATTTAAAAACAAACGATAATCATAATTTTATATAAAACGATAATAATAATTACAACGATAATTAATGACAAAATTAATGGAAGCAATTGAAAATGAAAGTTACTGGCACCAGTAAATTGTTATGTGAATTAATGAATTACTAAAAATATTCTTGATATCAATTTAATAATTTGATATAAGACAAAAAAGAGAAACATAATGATAATATTGAACTCATAACATGTTATGTGCACATACTTAAATTAATGAAAACGAAGCATTATTTTTCGACAGAATTTTACTAAGTTTAAACGTGTTTGTACATTATTGGAGTTAAAAGGCTGATCCATTTTCAGTGTATTCGGTCTTTCAATAATATATTTATCGAGGAACAGTCTTCTGTCTGAACGAAAGGCAGGGCATACTAACACATAATGAAACTCATCCCCAAGTGATTGCAAATCGCAGAACGTACATAACTTCATTTTCCTGGGGGTATTTGAATATCTACCAGAAACAATTGGCAGGTAATGATTGCCACAGCGAAAACGACTTAAAATTGTCCGATATCTTTTAATGAGTGGATAGCATACGATGCGCGGAACTAGAGGTCGGGGTCGTGGCCGAGTCAAGGATACGTCACGCTTTATGCATATTCATTGACAATGACAATGACAATGACATTTTATTCTTATGTCACCCCAAAAACCTGAACTTTAACAAAAATTTAATATAGGGCAAACGATTATCGTCAAAGGCCAACCTTTTCTCGTCATATGAGCGATGGCTGACATAAACATTTCCGTCAATGGCCTGGGAGGACAACATCCGCCCAAAAGGTAGCCTATACCATTGCACTTTTTCACTGGTGTTTCCATTTACTGTACCACTTCTTTGTGACCCACCTGACACACTTTAATCTGACCCACTTTTTTCCTATTCATTTTCTACACAGAGGCATTTTTATGAGACAGTTTCTGTGATTGGTAGTGAATATTCATGACATTATGCAAATCATTAAGATCCCACAATTCACGAGCGCTGTCATCTTTTCGTCGCGCGCAAAATCGATCAACTTTTTAAAAAGTTCCTGAAAATGACACTTTGAGCGAGAATTTTTTTTAATGAGTCAACTTTGTGAACTCTGAGGTATGCATGTTGACAGTGGCCGTCATTTGCAAAGCCTCTTTTTGGAACAAAACAAAAGTGGGCTCATTATAAGCTACACATGTAAATTGACAACTTATTAGCACAAATATCACAACTTATTTAGAGTTATAGAGAATACCATTGTGGAATTACTTGTATCAAAAAACTGTATGACATACAGTTTCTTTATCAACAGTAATTAATAGAAGATATTTTCACTTCTAATTATCGCCAAACCACCAACTTGTCAAATATATATTTTTCAATCAGTTATTCTTACATCAAGAACATCTACAGTTCGATATTGGGGATAACGATGTGGAAGGTGCGCAAATGAGTGCATGTTAGCTGATACTCTAATAATTATTTCAAGATGACGAATGTTAGTGACCTCTTTTCAGTGTGTCACGAACATCCATAATTATACAAACGTTGTTTCAAAGAAAAATGAAATTAGACTTGATTCACTTGAACCAAAAGCTACAGACTCCTTACGAAGATAATGACTGTATTTGATCTGTGGTGTTCTAGATGATGAAGATATCACATCACAGTTCATAAAACCTTTTTATTCGCTATCACATGACATCTCATTCCTAGTTTAATCTACGGATGACTCCTCATTTCGTCAAAATTGAAAGCTCTTTTTGAGAAAAAATATTCCAAAATAAAGAAGTATTTCCACATTGCCATCAAAACAACACTTTTCAGAGGAAATAGTATTGCTCGCGCAATTCTCAAGACGAATACCACACTTTGATATTCGTTGAAACCAGTCACTGAAATATATAATTTTTTTTAATTTATTAGTTTTTCATATCATCTATTTTATTATTATTAGATGAACAATTTAATTGTAAAGACTATATTATTTTCGTCTTGAATTATTCGCGACAGAATATGCGACGTCGCATATTTAGTCGCGAATTTCGTCGTGAATGTTGTTCTTGCTTTAGTGGTATTCTATAATTACTTTTAATCTGTCCTCTGTTTCTTTTCTCTATCTCTCTCTCTCCCTCCCTCTCTCTCTCTCTCTCTTTAAATCTCTCTCTTTCTATCCCCTCTGTCTTTCTCTCTCTCTCCCCCCCTCTCTCTCTCTCTCACTCTCTCTCTCTCCCCTCTCTCTCCATGTTCCAAACAGGGCGGTGTAATTCCATGGAGCTAGAAGATGTCGTCTTGCTACAGCCAAGCTTTATGAGTGCTGTTTTTAATCTGGTCAGTACATAAATTCAGAAACATACGCTGACCAATCTGAAAATGTGAGAATGTTAAGCATAAACAGCAAGGGTTTTCACCTTCAAAATGTTTAGTGGATTTGGAGTACCTGTTGAATTCTAACAATTGAGTCTCACATCATTATATAATTTAAGAGAAATTTTGCCATTAAATTCAGGGGCTCCCAACACTTTATAGAGGCTTTAACTTTAGATCTACATTACTAATTTAGTATTTAAAAAATATTTTTGACAATTTTGAACGCTTTTCTCATCCGTAAAAAAAAAGTAATCAAAATTAAAAATAACTTCAGCAGCCATGTACATTTCCCCCCTAAAACTTGGAGAGGGTGATGGGGTAGGCCTACCAAAGGAAATCTTGCCAGAGATGGCCATCTCGCATGTCCTGAATTCAAATTATTCTTCATCGTTATCATCACTGTTGTACGGCATACTGGCCCTGACGACGTATCTGTCAAGCTGCTTAAATATTTCCTAAATGTACCTATTGTTCTGCAGAGTTTGATGCACATTTACAATTTATCTTGTTATTTATCTTACAGGTGTATTCCCAAGGAATGGAAATTTGCAAAAATTCAACCAGTATCCAAAATGGGCAACAGATCACTGGTAGAAAAGTATCAGCCGATTTCAATATCATGTGTTCTATCAAAAATTCTTGAAAATTAAGGTTTTGCACGCCTATTTTACGAGGTACTTGCAAAGGCATGATATACATAGTGATAGACAGTTCGGTTTCCTTGCTGGGCACTCAGGGCATCTAATGTTGACGCAGGATGTGCAGTAGGAGTGTAGGACTCTGTTTTATAGACTTACGGTTCGATTCTGTCAACCATGATTTGTTATTGCAAAAACTGGCCAAAAATGGTTATTTGAAGCAAAGTTTAAATTGGTTCCATTCTTACCTTACAAATAAGGAATCAATATGTGCGAATCAAAAAGTCTAAATCATTATACAGGAACACTACTACAGGTGTTCCCCAGGGATCGGTCATAGGTCCCCTCCTTTTTTTTTATACTTTTCATTAACGATCTACCATCAAATCTGAAGAAAATAATGCACTCTTCACATGTACGCTGATGACGCACTCCAGACACAATCGAGAGCAACCTAGGTCAATCTCTTCGAAAAGTGAACAAATGGTTTAAGAATAAACTCATTTTAAACATAAATAAAACATAGGTTATGCTCTTATTATAGGAACAAGCCAGAGATTGAGTACTTTTCACAGGAAATAACTACATGTAAAAATAGATAAGCATGACATTCAAAGTGTGACAGAATACAGATGCTTAGGAATAATAATAGACCAAAATCTTACATTTAAAAGCCACATAGAAAGTATAGCACTGACAATGAAACAAAATTTGGGTGTCTTAATACTCATCAGGTTTTTTTTTTGGTCTTCTTTATAAGATGTAATTTTTCGCACTGTGACCTCACAAATCTTAAAGTACCTGAGCGAAGAAATGTCACAAAATGTCACAAAATGGACAAATTATACATGTACTGAAAGCTTACACCAATATGAACACAAATCATCTGCTCTAAAGTATTATAAATATAAATGAAACGCGATAAGATGCTTTTTCCAAGACCCTGCTCAGAGCTTCTTTTCCTGGCTTGAAAAATACAATTACGGAGTACAGACTTATGACGTCAGTAGAGGTTGGGCACCATCGAAATTCCTAGGCCTCTCGCTCAGCTCGCGTGCGGTACTCTGCATTCAATATACATTACCCAGACTTCGAATGATTCATACCTAAGCCAGCTTTGATGAAAGTGGAATAATAATCTCTCGAAATCAGGAAATTACATTTTATTATTGCATATTAAGCAAATTATGTAATGTAATACGAGGGGGTGAATTGTGCAGATCGATTTGTCCAAATATTCTTCCGTTTTGTGTAATTTGCTGTGAAGTTTTCGGTCATGGCTTGGCATGTGCAAGATGATTGGTGATTGCTGTTGAGTGTTGATAAATCGCGCGAGTCCCTTTGGCTTTGCATTTTTATGATGTCGTGCAGTTCCATTTATGGTGCATATATGTAATTGGTATTCGCAAGATATAATCTCACATCTATTCTTCTTTGTTTTTTATCCGTGAAATTTGCCAAAATAGCCCTACACTTTCTAAAAATTAGAAAATGTCTCGCCCAGTCAGTCACCCCAGTGCATGACGGATCGATCGCCAGGTCAGCGGGGCCGGTGCGGCGTGGCAGCTCGGCACAGCCAGCTCGAACTTGGGAATTTCATGGCGCTAGTGTACTTTCATATCCATTTTTGACCCGCAACTCCGGCGTGGAGATAGCCTACTAAAACATACAAAAAATCAAATATATCACTGTCACTAGTTGTGGAGCTGTGCTCATCAACTTCGATATCTAAATTTAGTAAAACTTCTTCCTCAAGCTCGGACATTGTGATAGGATATTTCGCGTTCGACTGGCTTTTGTATACGCGTATAATGCATGCAGCGGACAGAGCTGTGTTAGGGGGCTTGGGAGCACTCTCGCTCATGTGCCCAACCTATTACGTCACACATCGTACCAGCGAACAGCGGGCTGATCGAGGGCGGAAAAAACGGGTAGCAAATTCATCATTTTTGATAGCAGATTAGTCAATTCTGTAACAATTTTTGAAAAGTAAATATGAATTATTAGAAAGATTGTAACATTACCTTTGCAATGATACCAATATTATTTAGGATAAAAGCATTTTAAAACCTTCGCTCTGGTACTTTAAAATTTTTGCTCGCGCGCTCGAAAATTAATATTCAGACCATCACACCCAACTTCAAAGTATGTTGCTTAATTAAGCAGTATCTTGTGCCACGTATACTAAAGAAAGAAACAAATATTGATATCATCCCTGATAGCGTAATCACAATCATGACGATGTAGGGGTATATACCAATGTCTAAAAATGGTGTAGGTTTTGTTGAAGTTTCCCTTTGTAGGTGCCCCTTTTTTCCAGAAAGTGCCCGTTTGTGTTGGTGCCCCGTGCCCCCTCCCTATTTTGGAAGACACTCCGGCGCCCCTGCATTATGCTACTTGGTGGTGATAAGGATTTTGTTCTGACCCCCAAAAGGTTTTTGCTCATTACGCCACTTGCCTCTCACCGTACAGATAGTCCGGGAGCCAGAGGGGGTCAACCTAGCTGGAAAGGAAACCAACTTTCATGTGCACAGATGTGAAGATCGCATAGCTCCATATAACAAATCGACCGTCTGGCACGTTCTAAGTGGTGGGTGTGGCCAGGGGGAGCCCCCTCCCAAAAAAGCGGCCCTTTTGACGACAAATTAGTATTTTGTTAATAATATTGTAAGAAAACCTTGAACCACCATGAGTTTGGTGTCATATGAAAGAAAATTAAATTATCTACATTTTGATACCTATTTCAACGAAATTAGGATTAATTTACATAGCAAATTTAAGTTAAAAACATGATTTTTGGTGATTTTTTCGAAATATTGAATTTTATCAAAAAATATTATTTTCCATATATCAAAATTGGAGAGGTGCACTTTTTCATAACTTTCCAGGAATTTGCTTATGTACAATGACAATATCCTGTGATAGAGAGAGGTTTATATATCTTTTCAATAAAAAGTTATAGCAATCCAAAGTCATTGATTTGATTTCCACAAAAACAACATTTTTGCCCACATGTGTATTAACTGTATGCATATACGTGCATTAGTGTGTTAAGGAACTATTTGGTGTGTTTACATCGAGTTTTAAAGACAAAGGTGATTAGACATTTAGTAGTGCAGAAAGTTCAAAGGATTTGGAGCGCTGAGTGCAATTGATAAGTTCTTCTTCTGTACTCTGGGATGTTTCAGGAAGTGTGGACATTGGCAATTGCCTCCCCCAGGCGCGGATCCAGGGGGCAGGGGGCCTAGGCCCCCCCCCTGCCAAAAAGAGAGAGAGAGAAAGAGAGAGAGAGAGAGAGAAGGAAAAGAAGGGAAAGGGAAAGAGGAAAGGGAAAGAAAGAAGAGGAAGCAGAAAAGAAAAGGGGGAAAAGGGAGATCGGGGGCGAAAGGGCCTTGTCTCCCAGGTTGTTGCCCCCTCCCAGCAAAAAAAAAAAAAAAGAGAGAAGGAAGGAAATGGAAAGAAAAAAGGAAAAAGGGAGATAAAGGGAATGAAATAAAGAGGACGAAGAAAAGAAAAGAAAAGTTGCGATTCTCCCGCCAACAAGTTGTGGATCGGGATGGGACCTAAAGGCCCTTGCCTCTCTCCCCCAAAAAAAAGGGGGAAGGGAAAGGGAAAGAGGAGAGCTAAAAGGGAACACAAAAAGAGGAAGAAGAAAAGAAAAGGATGAAAACAAGGGGAGATCAGTTGCGATTAATTCGGCCAACAATGTGTGGATCGGGGGGACCGAAAGGCCCTTGCCCCTCTCCCCGCAAACTTAAAAGAGAAAGAAGGAAAGGAAAAAAGAGGAAGAAGAAAGGTAGGGAAATCATGAGTGATTTTCCCGCCAACAAGGTGTGGATCGGGGTGGGGAAAGGCCCTTGCCTCCCTTATCTGACCGTGATTTAATACCTACCCCTGAGCTTATGGGGGCTCTGCCCCCTGGAATCCACCTAGGGCCCTAAGGCAGGCCCTTTGATGCTAATCTGATCGTAATGCATAAAACCCCTGAGTTTCAGGGGGCTCCGCCCCCTGGACCCTACGCCAATTAGTGACCTGCCAGAGTTACAAATAAGGTATCAAAATATGCTCATCTGACCGTAATTAAATGCCTAAAACCCTGAGCTTACGGGGCTCTGCCCTGGACCCAACCTAGGGCCCTAAGGCGGCCCCTGGATGCTCACCTGACGGTAATTTAATGCCCCAAACCCCTAAACTTCCGGGGGCTCCGCCCCCTGGACCAAACGCCAATTATTGTCCTGCCAGTGTCACAAATTAAGTATAAAAATGCCATCTGACCGTAATTAAATGCCCATACGCCCCGAGCTTCCTGGGGCTCCGCCCTTGACTCCCGCCGGTGCTTTGCCCCTAGACCCAACGCCCATTATTGTCCTGCCAGTGTCACAAATAAAGTATAAAAATGCCATCTGACCGTAATTAAATGCCCATACGCCCCGAGCTTCCTGGGGCTCCGCCCTTGACCCCCGCCGGTGCTTTGCCCCTAGACCCAACGCCCATTTACGCTACGCTCTTCATGATCGTAAATACTTTACCTTCTCCCCCACCCACTTAGAGAAACATTCAGCGGGGCCTGCATGTAAGAGTGGTGGTGATGCGGATTTTTTTCTGCCCCACCCAAACGATTTCGCTCATTACGCCACTGCTTTAGTGGTCACCATTACGTACCAATATTTGGCTCGCACAATTTCAAATTTGGGCCCTCCCTAAGAAATCTTGGATCCGCGCCTCCTGGCCCCCTCCCCCCTCCCCCACCCCACCCCGCCCCCTTCCAGCCGCTTATCATAATCTTGCCCATGACCAAGACAAGTTAGTGCATCGATCAACATGAATTTATATAATATCGCTACGTTTGGTTTAATGGTTTATTTTGCCTGACTACTAAGAAAACATGTGTATGCTTGTGAGCAACCAATACTCCGCATGATTCCTATTGTGATTAGATTAGAATGACATAAACTTTTCTCATAAAATAGTTTCGGCTAGGTATGCAAAGTTATTTTTTCTCTCGATTACAAGTAATTCGGTACAAAAATCGAAGGAACATTATGAAACTACTTGATTCGATTGAATCTCAGTTTTAGTCTATGTGTGTTTCAAATAGGAAGTTCCACAACTACAATTGAGATCAATTTGAAATCTTTTCTGCTTAGCCATGAATAACTTTAAATCGTTACTAACTCCTTGAACTTCTAAGGATCTCACGATTTGATGATTGGAAAATGTCATTAGGTAAAAGCTTATAATTTTACTAACACATCACCGTCTACATTAGAGTTCTATCATGCCGTTGCGTTGCCCGTTGCATAAATCATATGGTCTTTTCGAACATAGAATAACATTTTTTTTAAATTAGAATAAAATAAAATGCAAACTTGTCGTAGATTGTTTCCTTTGAAACAGCGTTCGAGTTACAGTTCCACCAGGGACACTGTCATAGACAATCTTTGATTACTTCTATTTGTTGAATTTTAATTGGGATGTGGGCAAAAAGAAAAGAAGAAATGGAAATCTGCATGTAATACTCTGCAAGTTCAAGCTAGTAAATGTGCTACAACTGATCATTTCAAGCGTATTAAGCGTATTATTATTTGTGACTCTAGCAGGTCACTAATAGGCGTGGGGTCCAGGGGGCGGAACCCCCGGAAGCTCAGGGGATTTAATCATTAAATTGCGGTCAGATGAGCATCCAGAGACCCGCCTTAGGGCCCTAGGTGGGGTCCAGGATGCAGAGCCCCCGGAAGCTCAGGGGTTTTAGGCATTTGATTACGATCAGATTATAGCATCCAGAGACCCGCCTTAGGGCCCTAGATGGGGTCCAGGGTGCAGAGCCCCCGGAAGCTCAGGGGTTTTAGGCATTTGATTACGATCAGATTAGCATCCAAGGGCCTGCCTTAGGGCCCTAGGTGGATTCCAGGGGGCAGAGCCCCCATAAGCTCAGGGGTCGGTATTAAATCACGGTCAGTTCCCTTTTAGCTCTCCTCTTTGCCTTTCCCTTCACCCCTTGGGGAAGCCAAGGGCCTTTAGGTTCCCATCCCCGATCCACAACTTGTTGGCGGGAGAATCGCAACTGATATCCCCATTCTTTTCTTCGTCCTCTTTATTTCATTCCCTTTATCTCCTTTTCCCCTTTTTTCTTTCCCTTTCCTTTCTTCTCTCTTTTTTGTAGTTGCTGGGGGAGGAGCAACCTGGGAGGCAAGGCCATTTCGCCCCCGATCTCCTATTTCCCCTTTTCTTTCCCACTTCCTCTTCTTTCTTTCCCTTTCTCTCTTCTTCATTTCCTTCTTTCCTCCTTCTCTCTCTCTCTCTTTCTCTCTCTCTCTTTTTGGCGGGGGCAAGGCCCCTGGCCCTGGATCCGCGCCTGGGGAGGCAATTGCCAATGTCCACATTTCCTGAAACATCCCAGAGTACAGAAGAAGAACTTATCAATTGCACTCAGCGCTCCAAATCCTTTGAACTTTCTGCACTACTAAATGTCTAATCACTTTTGTCCAGTTAATATACCGAGATACTGGCCAAAATCAGAGGAATATCTACAATAAAGCACCTTTTTGGCTCAAAATATATATTTCACACACTACATCACTCATTGAAATTGATATCAGGATGAAGATATTTTAAATATCCATCTTTTGACACCAGATACATGGTGATAAGAGGTTTTAGTTAAAAGTTATCTTTAAAACTCGATGTAAACACACCAAACAAGTCCTTAATATAATACACTAATGCACGTATATGCATACAGTTAATACATATGTGGGCAAAAATGTTGTTTTTGTGGAAATCAAATCAATGACTTTGGATTGCTATAACTTTTTATTGAAAAGATATATAAACCTCTCTCTATCACAGGATATTGTCATTGTACATAAGCAAATTCCTGGAAAGTTATGAAAAAGTGCACCTCTCCAATTTTGATATATGGAAAATAATATTTTTGATAAAATTCAATATTTCGAAAAAATCACCAAAAATCATGTTTTTAACTTAAATTTGCTATGTAAATTAATCCTAATTTCGTTGAAATAGGTATCAAAATGTAGATAATTTAATTTTCTTTCATATGACACCACACTCAGGGTGGTTCAAGGTTTTCTTACAGTATTATTTACAAAATACTAATTTGTCGTCAAAAGGGCCGCTTTTTGGGGGGAGGGGGCTGCCCCTGGCCACACCCACCACTTAGAACATGCCAGACGGTCGATTTGTTGTATGGAGATATGCAATCTTTACATCTGTGCACATGATAATAGGTTTCCTTTCCAGCTAGGTTGAATTCAATGCGTGACACAGCATATAGCCCCTAATTCTCAGTGTATCAAATCTCGATGTATATACTATAGAGAGGATCAAATGATTTCAAATCTATGATCATTTCCAAACTGAAACATTGTCAAGACCTATCAGTTTTAACTGAAAGGGTTATTATTGCATCCAACAATACTAGTTTCACACCTCGTCTCCAAGTGACCTAATCTATAGGCCTTCTTCGACGTCGAACGTGACTACGAAACGATCGTCTTCCTCGAAAAATGATGCCGGGCTTAAAACGATTCTTTTCGCTTTGGCGGGTATCGATGGCGTTGTTCACATGCCTCTTCTTTTCGGGTGTTTTGTACGGCTTGCCGGTGGTCATCGACGATATCGCAGAAGAGCTTCATATGACCACGGCCTTAATCGGAATTGCGATGGCGATCCATGTCGTTCCTTTCGGCATCTCAGGTTAGATTGTCTTATGTTTTTGTGGCCAAACTATTACATATTAAAACAGCAATATGAACATCGGTGTGACTTCTTCCCAACGATTGAATGCTATAGGGGACCTTTATCTTTAAGAGTAGAGTACTTGAGTATATTGCTCGGGCACGAGGGGGACTGACGCCTTTTGCTCAAATATATAAACTCTTCACTTTCTAAATTTGTTTCTAATGAAAATTTCAGAAATTACAAATTCGGGTACCTCTTGCCCGAATATGAGACTATTCAGAAATCTCGCTGCCCAAATAATGATGATATTCGGGCACCTCGCTGCTTAAATAAGTACTAATAAACCGCAATTTATCTCGAGGTGATGTTTACGTGTGACTTTAGTTAATCAACGCTTAAGTCTATTCTGTGGTTAAGTTGACCTTGCCATCAATAATTGTTTCATCAGAGAAATATTCATCAATGTCATTTAAAAAGATCAAATTGACCATTATCCCACCATGGTGGAAATATGACGTATTCTTCGCGCTTCTAAACATGAATTATAATATCCTGTCTTACGTCATAACTTTGTCTCAGTCGGTTAGCAAAGATTATACGGGCTTGAGCCGTTAGTGATCAATGAAAGTAGTTGGACTCGTTGTCATGAAACTATTCATCGTACACTATACATGTGGGATTTTCACAGATAAACACGGGGTATTTCTATGGTATAACTGAAACAATCGAATACAAAAAAAAATAATAATAATATAACAAACAAACAATCAAGTACAACAACAACAACGATAACAACAACAGCAAAAACGGTCATTAATTTTTGCTGCCAGGTGGGCACACATTTTAAAGGGCACTTTGTTCTTTTTCATTGAATGTTTAAGATGCCAGATTAGGTTTGCCGAGGGGGCGTGCCTTATTAAACTCGTCCCACCACTGCTTTTACTACGACGCGAGTCGGTATGCATATCGCATGCACCCATATTAATATGCATAGTAGAATAATAACTGTTTATTGTACATTGTGTACTTTTTGTAAACACTACATGTACTTTATATATTAAAACAGATCATATTTGAAATGTAATTCTTTTTTTCAAAGAAAGGACTTATGATGGCTGTGCATTAAACCCATTTGGAAGTGTACAGGTTGATGTTATTGCTTCTCAATAATTTGTTACATTGTAGTGAATTTAACATCAGAAGCACAATTTGATCTATTTTACATTGTCAACAACTTAAATGGTTATCCCTGTCGCACTTCAAAATGCTCAAGGGGTTACAATTTTACAATACTTTTTTAGGAGTACACTATTTTGAAATGCCCGTTAGGGTTTGAAAAACCACGCGAAATCTTCATTTAGGGTGTATTTTGGCTTCAGAAGAAATCCTAGTTTAGGGGGTGTCTGAAAAACATGTGGTCACACATGCTTACAGTATTTCTACATGACTGAGACCCCCGGGGATAAGGTAAGTTACGATTTCTACTGAAATCGATACAATTTCAATCCCCCATTACCCACATCCCACCCCCATGATTATTGGTAATTGTAGGGCACAACATAATTATTTAGATGTGACAGAATTATGTTTGTCAGAAACCTTTTCTATATTCTACCTTGGAGACACGAATGTATATTATCTCCATGATTCTACCATAAAGGCATATTTCTCTAATCAAACTCCTCTACATGATCTGATATCAGTGCTATATGGGTACCTCCTGGAACATGCTGCGTAAAAATCTTTTGGGAATCTGACATCTTTTTGATCGGATATAATAACGTCAGAAATTTGGTCGTCCTAAAAGCTGGACTTTGTATTAATTAAAATCGAGGTTCCTGCCACTATATTTAGACATTTTATGCAAAATATTTCCGCAGGAAAATCTGAAATATTTCCACTTTCAGCTGGAAATCCGTTTAGAGATCATGCCAATCTGACAAGAACTCTAGTTGTTTTCTTCTCGCTTTTAGACCGCTGTATATTGTACTACATTGTATGTCACGATTGTGGTTCGCGTAGCATAATTTATGACGTATCTGGACACCTACCCCCTGGACATCCATCCCTAGGATAACCACCCTGTAGGACAACCACCCTCTAGGACAATACCCCCTAGGACAACTACCCCCTAGGGCAACCACCCTCTAGGACGACTACCCCCCGGGACAACTACCCCCGGACAACTCCCCCTAGACAACTACCACCTAGGACAACTACCCCCTAGGATAGTTGTCCGGGGGTAGTTGTCCTAGAGGATTGTGTTCGTAGGGGTAGTTGTCTGAGGGTAGTTGTCCGGGGGCTAGTTGTCCGGGGGTAGTTGTCCTAGGGGGTAGTTGTCCTACGGGTAGTTATTTGGAGGGTAGTTGTCCGGGGGGATTTGTCCCGGGGGTAGTCGTCCTAGAGGGTGGTTGCCCTAGAGGGTAGTTGCCCTAGAGGTAGTTGTCCGGGGGTAGTTGTCCGGGGGATAGTTGTCCTAGGGGGTAATTGTTCTAGGGGATAGTTGTCAGGGGGATAGTTGTCCTGGGGGTAGTCGTCCTAGAGGACGGTTATCCTAGGGGTGGTTATCCGGGTGGTGGTTGTCCACGGGGTAGGTGTCCTAGAACCAGCAAAGGAATGTCGTCATTATTTAGTAAGCTATATATAATGCAATCATTTTTTATAAGATTATCCCCATCTCATTAATGATCTAAAGACACTAAACGAAATCCACTAGATAGTTGCCCTTTCTTTCATCGTTCCGTTACCTTGGTAACGAAGGTCCTAGGGACCAGTCAAAATGGCGCCGGTCTCTACCGTGGCAAACTGCCATTATTTGGTCTATCCATTGTAAGGTCCATGGTCTATCTATGGCCGTGAAACTCGATCCGACTGGACATAGCAAACATAAATGGCCCATTTTATCATCAAAATTATCTATTTGGTCTGGATAAATTGCAGGGAGACCAACGCCACTATAATGTATACTCAGACGTTAAGTGTCCGGACAATAATTTAAGGAAGTTTACATGCAAAGTTTCATAAATCTTTTAAGACTTCTGATGGACAATGATTATTATGAAGGACGAAAATGTATGATGGTTAGTGCTATTTGAAACATGCTTTTCGTGAATTCAAAGGAAAAAAGGAAGGCTTCATTTTTGTCAAGCGTCCGGACACACCATCCCCATGAGAATGATACTGGAGTATGTTAAAGGGAGTGTAGCCTGACAAGACTACGTGTCTTTCCCATGGCCTGACTCGGGGCCAATCGACGCTACCGCAGTTACGCGCAGTTGTCCAAAAGAAAACGTAGATAGCGTTAACCAGTATTTGCCAAGCTACACTCCCTTTAAGATATACTATAGGATTTCTCGGTCAATTTTGTAAGTTGGCCACACAAATTCTTTTTATGTTCATTCAATTTCGCCGAATCTGTTATTTTTCGTTCAAATTCGTTTTTTAGCATTTAAATTCATAAAACGATCATTCAAAAACATTTTATTTTCATTCGAATTAAAACGTGTTTCTTTTTCGTAAAATGATCGTAAAATAATAATATAATAATGTCTAGATTTTTTACCAACAAATATTCAGGAAAATTATAAAAAGAAGCGAAAGAAGAAGAAGAAGAAGAATTAAGAAGAAGAAGAAGAAGAAGAAGAAGAAGAAGAAGAAGAAGAAGAAGAAGAGCTGATGTAAAATCTCTCTTGTTTCCAAATTTTGTATGAGAAGTTTCCAAGTATCACGATGTTGATGTCATCATAAGCCTTTTGTAATTGATTGATTGATTGAGAGAATTTTATTTCTGCGTTGAATAACGTTAGGTATACAAAAATACATAATCACATACACTAACTAATTAATTTCAAACACATACAGAAAATATACATACATAATTTAAACCATATAATTTTTATACAATGGAAAGAAGGAATCTGTTGGAAGCGATAAACATGCCGTTGAGGAGGAGAGGAGGAGTAGGTGGAGTAAAAGGAGAGGAGAAGAAGGAAAAGAGGATATATAGAGAGAGAGAAATGGCCGCTCAACAGGAGGGATCGATAATTATGGCAGATGATTGGAAGAGGGAGAGATAGAGAAGGGAGGTAGAGTTAGAATTAAAGAGAGAGAGAGGGGGGGAGAGAGAGAGAGAAAGAGAGAGAAAAAGCCGCTCAACAGGAGGGATCAACATATGGCAGATGATTGGAAGAAGGAGAGATAGAGAAGGGAGGTAGAGTTAGAAATAAAGAGAGAGAAATGGCCGCTCAACAGGAGGGATCAATAATTATGGCAGATGATTGGAAGAGGGAGAGATAGAGAAGGGAGGTAGAGTTAGAATTAAAGAGAGAGAGAGAGAGAGAGAGGGAGAGAGAGAGAGAGAAAGAGAGAAAAAGCCGCTCAACAGGTGGGATCAACATAATTATGGCAGATGATTGGAAGAGGAAGAGATAGAAAAGGGAGGTAGAGTTAGAAATAAAGAGATAGAGAGAGAGAAAAAGCCGCTCAACAGGAGGGATCAACATATGGCAGATGATTGGAAGAGGAAGAGATAGAGAAGGGAGGTAGAGTTAGAAATAAAGAAATAGAGAGAAAGAAATGGCCGCTCAAGAGGAGGGGTCAATTATGGCAGATGATTGGAAGAGGGAGAGATAGAGAAGGGAGGTAGAGTTAGAAATAAAGAGAGAGAGAGAGAGAGAGAGAGAGAGAGAGAGGGAGAGAGAGATGGGGTGATAGGTAAACCTTACAGTGAAAATGGACACATGAAAAAAGGCCTGTAGGGGATGCTAGCAGATTTAGTATGGCTCATCAATTATAAATATTTTTGCTTCACCAAAATAAAACTAATTAAAAAGTTGCAATCATTTTGTTTCCTCTTTTATTGTGCCGCCTTTACAGTAGTCAGTGCATGCTGTCAAGGCACCGCAAAATACCAGTTCAAAGAAACATTTATTTTATACCAGTAATTTCTTCGACAGCTTCTGTACATTCTGTTGTATTTCATCCTCCTAGTAAGTCCTAAGCACCTTCCCTCCCTCCTGAGTGCGCCCTCATTAATGGACCCCGCCGCTGCTAATTCTAATGGTGGGATGGAGACATCATTACAAAAATTAATAGAAGATATTTTCACTTCTTATCGCCAAACCACGAGTATTTCCATTTACTGTACCACTTCTTTCTGACCTACCTGACACACTTTGATCTGACCCACTTTTTTCCTATTCATTTTCTAAACAGAGGCATTTTCATGAGACAGTTTCTGTGATTGGCTTTTTTGCTAGTGAATATTCACGACATTATGCAAATTATTAAGATCGCACAATTCACGAGCGCGATCATCTTTTCGTCGCACGAAAAAATACGATCAACTTTTTAAAAAGTTCCTGAAAAGTTCCTGAAAATGACACTTTGAGCGAAAAATTTTAAAATGAGTAAACATTGTGATCTCTGAATATGCATGTAGATTTGGTAATATTGAAATGTTATGAAACTGACGTATATTATGTTCTCAGGACCATGTTTTGAGGGGTAACAGGGTTGATTTTCCCCCAAGTTAAGCGAAGGTGATCGCAGCTATTATGATTCTAAAATAAATACCAATAGATATGACTTGAATGCCACATGGAAAGTTATAAATCGTGTTCTCAACAAGAGTACAAATAATGAAGAAGTCCACTCAATCAGGATAAATGGTAACATAACAGACGATAGCCTAAGCAAGTAATATTGTAGAGTCACTAACACGAATGACTGATAGTGTAGATAAACACTATTCAGATTTCTTGCCGGAACCTATTCCAAATACATTATTATTTTGTTATACCCGACTGACTTGATGGAAGTAAGCGACAATGTAAAGAAATTAAAAAAAAAACACCTAGGTCCTGGACTCGATGGTATGAATAATTTTCTCTTCAAAAACATTTTACCAGACATAAATGTTCCGCTCAGGGGCGGATCTACGGGGAGGGGTTAGGGGTTTAACCCCCTGTGCCGCCGCCGCCGACTAAAAAATGAAGAAAAAAAGAACGCACACTGGAGAGAAACTTTTCAAGTGCAAATATTGAGAGAAGATATTCAACTCATCTGGTAACTTAACCAAACACATGATAACTATGGATATAACTGTGTATTAAACTGTTACTTGATTTAAAAAGACGTTATCATGCACTGCTTTTTATGGTCTCCATTGTGTTAGTAGATGCCAGGAAAACATCACTTACGGGGTTCAAAATAGCACACACAAAAATCGCCTCGCCGCTATGCGGCTCGTGGACGGTACTCTGCATCGTCATTGGGTCAAACTGTTTAAACTGTTACTTGATTTAAAAAGACGTTATCATGCACTGCTTTTTATGGTCTCCATTGTGTTAGTAGATGCCAGGAAAACATCACTTACGGGGGTTCAAAATAGCACACAAAAAATCGCCTCGCCGCTATGCGGCTCGTGGACGATACTCTGCATCGTCATTGGGTCAAACTGTTTAAAGTGTTACTTGATTTAAAAGACGTTATCATGCACTGCTTTTTATGGTCTCCATTGTGTTAGTAGATGCCAGGAAAACATCACTTACGGGGGTTCAAAATAGCACACAAAAAATCGCCTCGCCGCTATGCGGCTCGTGGACGATACTCTGCATCGTCATTGGGTCAAACTGTTTAAAGTGTTACTTGATTTAAAAAGACGTTATCATGCACTGCTTTTTATGGTCTCCATTGTGCTAGTAGATGCCAGGAAACATCACTTACGGGGTTCAAAATAGCACACACAAAAATCGCCTCGCCGCTATGCGGCTCGTGGACGGTACTCTGCATCGTCATTGGGTCAAACTGTTTAAACTGTTACTTGATTTAAAAGACGTTATCATGCACTGCTTTTTATGGTCTCCATTGTGTTAGTAGATGCCAGCAAAACATCACTTACGGGGTTCAAAATAGCACACAAAAATCGCCTCGCCGCTATGCGGCTCGTGGACGATACTCTGCATCGTCATTGGGTCAAACTGTTTAAAGTGTTACTTGATTTAAAAGACGTTATCATGCACTGCTTTTTATGGTCTCCATTGTGCTAGTAGATGCCAGGAAACATCACTTACGGGGTTCAAAATAGCACACAAAAAAATCGCCTCGCCGCTATGCGGCTCGTGGACGGTACTCTGCATCGTCATTGGGTCAAACTGTTTAAACTGTTACTTGATTTAAAAAGACGTTATCATGCACTGCTTTTTATGGTCTCCATTGTGCTAGTAGATGCCAGCAAAACATCACTTACTGGGGTTCAAAATAGCACACACACACACACAAAAAAAAAAATCGTCATTTGGTCAACCCCCTTAGCAAAAAGCTAGATCCGCCCCTGCCGCTATTACATATGTTTAACTTATCACTATCAACAGGGGCTGTGTTAGACGCTATGAAAACGGCCAAAGTAATTCCTCTTTTTAAAATGGGCGATTCAAACGAACTCAGCAATTACCGTCCAATATCTCTCTTAACAACTTTCTCCAAGATACTCGAAAAAAAAATCATGTATAAAAGACTAAAAACATTCATTGATGATTTCGATATTCTGAGTAACAAGCAATATGGCTTTAGAGAGAAACGCAATACAACACAGTCACATGCACTCTTAAAGGTACTATGTCCCATTTGCGGGCCAAAAAATGAAAAGGTTAAATTCCTACGGCATTTGAAAGATAATACTAATTAAGAACTTCCCTCAAAACGAAAGGGCTTGGAAACGACCATTAGTTGTCGAATCGACTGTAGTGATTGCAATCACTAAAGTAATAGTCTGATTTTCAGACCCTTGTACCGAATGATCGTACGTTTTTTGCTGCGCAAAGATTCAATCAGTTTAGTTTTAGTCATTACAAGAATGGGGTTATTGATGTAGACAAATGCTCATGTAGGCCTACCCTTTACATCTCATTTTATGTATGCTATTACCAAAGAAAAAAGTCAGTCAGTCACTCAATAGTGACTGACAGTAAAGTCTAGAAAGTAAACGGGTTTCCTTGCATAATTTGAATATTAGGACACTGCTAACCAGGGGCGGATCCAGCCGGCGGCAAGGAGGGGGCCTAAAGGGCCCACTTCGTGCGAAAATTTGAAAATCGTGCCGGTCGATTTTTCGCTCAGTGAGGGGTAGTGAGCAAAAAACAAAAAAATTTTGGCACCCGAAAAATTTTTTCCTCCGGAAGGGTAATTTTTCCACCGCCACCCCCTTGGGCGCCAGGGTAGTGAGCACTTTTTTTTTTTGGCACCCGAAAATTTTGTTCCCTACGGAAGGGTTATTTTTTTACCGCCACCCCCTTGAGCGCCAGGAGGGGCCCAACTTCTTTTTTTCAAAAAAGGGTGTTTTTCCTGTTCTTTTTTCTAGGGAGGCCCGGGCCCCGGCCCCTGGATCCGCCACTGCTGCTAACGTTTACATTTCACAGATAGGACATACGTGACATGTTCATAATTCCTGCAAAGTTCTACAGAATTTGATGTTGGCTGCAAATGGGACATAGTACCTTTAACACTCATCGAAAAAGTTGCTAAAGCATCATGATAATTCTCACACAACCTGTATATTTCTGGACTTCTCCAAGGCCTTCGATACAATATATCACATAATACTTCTACATAAATTATACGGTTCTAGGACACCTACCTCCTGGACAACCACCCCCGGATAACCACCCCTAGGATAACCACCCTCTAAGACAACTACCCCCGGACAACCATCCCCGGACAACTACCCCTGAGGACAACTACCCCCAGACAACTACCCCCAGATAACTACTCCCCAGACAACTACCCCCTAGGATAGTTGTACTTATAGACATCAATCTGAAAGGCTAACCCCTCGAGCAGGTGAACGGATTCAAATTATACCTAGGAGTAACACTAACACCCTCAAATGAATCTACAAGTGAAATTAAAAACAGGCTGATGCTAGCATCTGTTGCTCTAGGGAAGCTACAGAAGGTCTGGAATGACAAGGACATTTCACTAACCACCAAACTATACGTCTTGTCAATGCTCTTATCTACCCGGTACTCTTGTACGGCTCAGATCGAGGCATGAACCATCAAAAGAATGACCAAAAGCAACTGGAAGCCTTTGAGATGCGCTGCTTTCGGAAGATTCTCAACATCACTTGGAAGGATAAAATTAGAAATGAAGAAATCCTGGCCAGAATCTCCAATTGCAAATTTCCACTGAAGCGAATCCTTGCCCGCATTGCATATGCTAAAGCCCAACTGACCTGGTACGGTCACGTTTCCAGAATATGTACGCTTCGCTAAACGCTATACTCATGGAGACTGTTGTTGGAACAAATAGGCAAGGAAGACCAAGGAAGAGATGGGAAAGTGACATCCTGGTAGGCAGCACATTGTAGAATTAATTAAGGCATATAGACTTGCTCAAGATATGAACAAATGGTTTGAATATGTTTGTGGAGCCAACGTCATTAGGGACACGGTGACATATGCAGATAAGCTTATATAGCTTAGTGCCTGCATGGGTATTTGGAAGCATGAACAAAATTGTTATCGTGTCTTTATCATTGCATGAGATCTAAATATTTTATCGATTCCGTAAGAAAATACATCTGAGTGATGATGGGAATTTTACATTATGCTCAGTGGTCTGTTATGTTCCTTGACGAATTGTTTTCATTGTTTATTTGAAATTCAATCCAGCGACATTTTCTTCTTATTCTCATAATAATACTTATCTGGGTGGAAACAGTTTGTCTACGAATTACAGCATTATAAAAGTAGAGTGGGTTTAACTGCATACAATTATTCTTGTACGACTTCAATGTGCTCTGTTCAGGCTGACATATGGTTCAAACTAGTCCAGCTTCTGGCCATTTTTTAATTTTTATTCTTCTATCACACGCATCGATCCCACACACAGCGTGGTGTCTCCACTCAGGAAATGGCAAGGTCTACTCTCAACGTTGAGATTATGTTATTTTATCAGCTGATTGGGCGAGCGACACGGAAACGGGTCAAAGGCTGGACTATGGTAGGGTCCATTGTTAAACAAACATCGTTCCGTAACGGTATTTGTTCGTTTATGGCATCAGACATGAATATCATCTGGCCTTGGATTGGAAGAAGCTCAGTCAGTTCATGTCGATAACCGGCGTACAGACACGACCTCTAAACGCGATGCCAATAAAACATTGATCTATTCAAACGTAGAGAAGAAAGATAAAGCTATATACCAGCTAGTCTATCAATATCTCTTGGCAATATTGGAACGTGAGCTCAACGAATGCAATGCGTGACACAGCATAGCCCCTAATTCTCAGTGTATCTAATCTCGATGTATATAGAGAGGATCAAATGATTTCAAATCTGTGATCATTTCCAAACTGAGACATTGTCAAGACCTAACAGTTTTAACTGAAAGGAGCATCATTGCATCCAGCAACACTAGTTTCACACCTGGTCTCCAAGTGTCCTAATCTATCGGCATACTTCGACGTCGAACGTGACTACGAAACGATCGTCTTCCTCGAAAAATGATGTCGGGCTTAAAACGATTCTTTTCGCTTTGGCGGGTGTCGATGGCGATGTTCACATGCCTCTTCTTTGAAGGTGTTTTTTGGTGCTTGCCGCTGGTCATCGACGATATCGCAGAAGACCTTCATACGACCACGGCCTTAATCGGAATTACGATGGCGATCTTCGTCGTTCCTTTCGGTATTTCAGGTTAGATTGTCTTAATTTTTTTCTTGCCAAACTATTCCATAATAAAACAGCAATATGAACATCGATATGACTTCTTCCCAACGATTGCATGATATAGGGGACCTATAGCTTTAAGAGTATTGTACTTGAGGACACTGTACGGGCACGAGGGGGACTGACACCTTTTGCTCGAATACAAGGGCGGTTCCAGGGGCGTGGGGCGCACGCCCCTTTCCTTTCGAATTTTTTTTTTTAAAGCAAAGAAATATTCACATAAATGTTCAGTTTACGCATACAGAAATGCCTTTGTTAAGTGGGGAACTTACTTTTATTTTATATGGAAAATATCAACCCAGAAAAAAAGTTAAACCAGAAGTAAACCGAAAAGGAACACCAAAAGTTAGTCAAAAATTTGAATAATTTTATATGTCATTGTTTTATCCTCTCTCGATCACAATGCAGGTCCTCTGATATCATACGCCCTCGACGTTTTAGGATGTCGTACGGTGATCATGATAGGTGGTGTTCTCCTATCTTCAGGCATATTCCTCATGGCGTTCGCACGACATATTGCCTTAATTTGGGTTGGATTCAGTTTGCTTGGAGGTAAAAATTAATTTGGCTGAATTACACTTTTTTCTATCAAACGAGAAGGAACGTAAGAAGAGAGGGAGGGAGAGAGAGGGAGAAAAAGAGAGGGAGAGGGGGTAGAAGGGAAGAAGGGAGAGGGAGGGAGGGAGATATATATATATATATATATATGTCAGAGTTGAGAATTCTCGCACTTTTATATATATATATATATATATATATATATATATACATGTATAGAGAGAGAGAGAGAGAGAGAAAGATAGATAGATACAAGGGGAGAGGAGGCCATATGTTTAAAGGGCAAGTCCACTCCAAAAAAATAACATACTTTCAATAGAAGCAGAAAAATCAATCACACCAATCACAAACACTTTGAGCAAAATCGGATAACTGATAAGAAAGTTATGAATTTTTAATGACATAAACAACTTTGAAAATCACAAGACAAATTGGCAACTCACTCAGTGACTTATGAGTCTGTGACGTCATTGCCTCACTATCCACTAATTGTTTTCTTTATATTGATAATATAAATTTCCAATATTCCCCCTAAAAATCTTATTTCCTCACACCAGCATCCAAGTTATATTGATAGTAATATGTTTTTGTGTGGATGCACTAATATAGAGTAATTTTTTCAGTTAAATCATGAAAAATGTAAATTTTGATATACTATTTATATAATATAATATAATATAATATAATATTATATTTTGTGAAATGTCATGCACGCAATATAATACAAATCATATAACCTGGGCAGAGGCATGGGGAAATCAAGTTTTGGGGGATAAAATGGGAAATTAATGGGATAAAAATAATATCAAAATATATATAAATATATAAAAATCAAATGGTTTTCATTTTGGTGAATTTAATGTAGAACAATATAAAGAAATCACATGGTCTAATCAGTTTGTAAAAACACTCGGGGTTTATTTTAGTAAGAATATGAAACTAGCTTATGAAAAACATGGAAGGAAAAGGTAAAACAAATTGAAAACCAAATTAAACAGTGGAAATGTAGAAAGTTGACATACTTTGGTAAAATAACTGTATTGGAATCTCTTGTATTGTCAAATATTACTTATATTATGTCAGTTTTTCCAAATATCGATTTTATAAATAAAAAAATTGAAAAACTCATTTACAATTTTGTATGGGACGGTTTAGATAGAGTAAAGAGAAAAACTATAATCGGGTTAACTGATAAAGGAGGTTTGAATATGCCAGATTTTGTTTTGCAAAGTTTTGCTTTAAAAGTAAACTGGCTTTATAAAATAATGGAAAATAAAGATCATAATTTTAGATGGAAGATTCTCCTATATTATTATTTGAACTACCTTGGTCCCAACTTTTAGTGCTCAAGATGATTTTCTTAAAACGAAGATTTAAAAGTTCGAAAAGATATACCTTTATTTTATCAACAATGTATTTCGGCATGGAAAAATGTCAATGTGTAAATAAATCATGTAATGAGATCATTAATATTAGAATGCAGCTGTTATGTGGAAACACATATTTAAAAGACAAAAAAATTATGTTTATGGTGGAAACATTGGCTAAAATCTGAAATATT
Organism: Mesocentrotus franciscanus; assembly: GCA_037976565.1. NCBI lineage: Eukaryota > Metazoa > Echinodermata > Echinoidea > Camarodonta > Strongylocentrotidae > Mesocentrotus > Mesocentrotus franciscanus. Next base: position 32,370,887 of record CP137676.1, on the reverse strand, counting down.
ATTTATTGGGACATCATAGACGCCAAAGGGGATGTGGATATAAATCGGGCAAAAGAATTACTTTGTATTAAAAATAATATTTTATGTGAGGTTAAATTACTTTGGAGTTGTATACCTCGTGACTGGAAAAGTCATATGAAAATACACGTCTTCATGATCTTGAATTGACACCAAAAGTATGTCATAATATATCAGTTACAAAATTAAAGATGTCACAAATTATATATAAGGTATTAGTTGATAGAACTTTTATAAATCCAAATGTTCAAATTTATTGGGAATATTTTTTTGGAAAAAAGTTATCCTGGGCAAATATTTGGAAAATGAATTTGACATACGTCAAAGAAATACGATTAAAACTCTATAAGTTATTAGCATGTGGGTTTCAAAAAATCTGATCATGA